>OX439483.1:407739218-408339218 GCA_949320155.1 Melangyna quadrimaculata
AAGATATAACCACGAACTCTTTGAGCTGTACAAAGATGTCCATGTAGCGTCCAGAAATTCAAAATACATAAAGCAAATGGACAACAAATGCACTAACCAAATTAGTCTTCGAATTCCAGCCATCAGGAGAGTTCGAGACGACAAGGGAGATCGAACTACTACCGGTTTAAATACCAAGGCATTGCGGATGCCAGAACGCTTGTCCTGGATGACTGGAAGCAGCATGCTTGGGTTAAGAGGATGGAAAGCCATCGTGATGGATAAGTAAGTAAAGAATTCTCGAAGCGTAACATGGGCTTAGTCAATCATAACGCGAGGTTGTTTCTCGTCTCCAAAAATCCTGCAACTGTGATGTTACTACATAGATTTTTTGATGGTAATGATAGGTTTTAGGATTGTTGATTAGTTAGTTAGTTATTTAGTTAGTTAAGCTGATTTTATTTAACATTTCGTTTAAAACATATAATATTTACAAAATCAAATATAGCATGGCTTTGCCGTCTGCCAGATTGACAAATTACATTTTTTTTTCATAAAATCAATTATAAAGTAATTTAAAATTCAACAACAATAAAAGAAAAGAGCATTGCACGATTATTTAAAAATTTTGATTGATGATTCTTTCTCTATACTCTAGCGCCTTCTTACAGTAATTGTAGGTTGTTATGACATCCATTTCATTTAAAAGTGATATTGTTTCATCTTCGGTTAGAGTTTTGTATCCAAAGAAAGATCTCCTAGTTTCCTTCAAAATCGGGCAATTTCCTATGAAGTGCCAGACATCCTCTCTTTCTTCCTGATTGCATAAACTGCATAAATTAGGCAGATCATCACGATGCGGCATATAATTCAGGTGTACGAGCTCTCCTCTAAGTTTTACCATCATAGATATTTGGTCCACGCTGATCTCGTCTGGGAAATAATTTGACTGCCCCAAATCGTAACTTAGTCGGCTGTATACTGCTCTATGCACTGAATTTCTAGCAACTTCCATACATTTTTCTCTAAATTTTATATCCACCATTTAAATTAAATTATATAGAGTAGGTTTCCAATCACTTATGTTTTCGACATCCAGATTAAGTTGGATTCCACACCACTGCGCTAGCTCCATCCACTCTTTTCCGATTAATAACTTGGAGGGCCGTTTTCTTTGGTAATATCTCGTTTGGCATGTTTAGAACTTTTATAATGTTATTCACATTTAGCTTCAGTGTGCGTATGAAGATCGGGGGAAGTCCTGTTTCTAACATAACCATATAGTTTGGAGTATTAGCAGGAAGACGAAATATTCTTTTTATATAAAACCTTAAAAGTTTTTCCACAGTATTATATTCCTTGTAGCCCCATACTTGAGCTGCGTAGAGCATAATTGACTCCGAAACAGCTTCAAAGACACGAAATTTGCTACTATGGGCTATGTCGTCTGCAAATAAAAGTGCCTTTATAAGATTTCCTGCCTACTCTATACCACCAGATAAGCAGTCCGTGAGGTCTTCAATATAAAGTGCGAACAGCAGAGGGCTCAGCGCGCATCCCTGTCCCCTCCTCCCCATTCCACACAGCTGATTTGGTTTTTCCATAGTGGTTCTGAAGGACTGTACCTAATTTGAATGACATTCCAGTTCTATATAGCTTATACATTAGAGCATTTCTATCTATTCCATCAAACGCTGACTTAAAATCCACAAAAAAGCAGTATAGTTTCTTTTCATTCAATAAAAAAGACTCTGCAATACTTCTCAGCACAAAAATGTGATCCGTTGTAGAGTATCCTGACATAAAACCAGCTTGGAATTCCTTTATTAGGCTATTAGCTTCAAACCAAGTACTGATTCGACGTTGAAGGATGGAAGTGAAAATTTTGTATGAAGTGTTCAAAAAACTTATACCTCAATAGTTCTCCGAGTTTATCGTACATCCTTACTTGTGGATTGGGAATATCAGGGCTTTTTCAAAATGCTGTAGTATATCTCCGGTATCCATTACTTGGTTGTACAATACTTCCAGTTTGTTTTTCAACTCAGTGGTACCGTATTTGAAAAATTCCACGGGAATTCCATCGGAACCTGCTGCTTTACCATCTTTTAAACCATCAAGAGCATAACCAATTTCTTCAGAGGTAACAGTAGCATCCAGTATCGTATTTTCGGAGTTTGGTGTCGCATATAATATAATGTCAGTAATACAGTCCACATTCAGTTGCTCTCTAAAATGTGTATAAAGAACCGAAGCTGTTAAGTCTTGGTTTATAGTAAACTTCTTGCCGTTCAATTTTGTCGCCAATTTCCAGAAATCTGTAGCATTAGTGCATTTTGCTAGTCGCCTAGATTCGGAGTTGAAAAAATCAGTTTTATTCCGTTTACAGAGGGATTTGAATTCCTTGTTTGCTTCCAAATACTGATTTTTATAAAAAACGTCGGCATTATTTCAAAATGCTCGTAGCCACGCAAATGACGTTTGTCTCGCCTTTACACATTTCTCGTCAAACCATGGTTCTTTCGGTCGATTTTTATTTGTGCCACTACAAGTAGGGTATGATGATTTAATGATTTCAGAAAACTCACTTCATTAAGATTTCTAAGTGCACTGTTAAGGTTATTCCGATAACTAGGTCCATTGTTTACGTTCCATTTCATTTGAGGTAATAGCTGTAAGTTTCTATTTCCCACTGTTTCAGTGCCATAAACCTGGAAGTGTGTGACAATTGGAAGATGGTCCGAATAAGGCAAAACTTCAATTTTGAAATCTTCTATGTGACTGTTCCAGTCACCGCCAGCTAATCCATAATCAATAACCGAGGTCCCTTGCCTTCCTACAAAAGTATAATTACCATACTTATCAGACGCGCTTGTCCCATTTAAAATTCTGAGGCCAAAAGTGTTACACACATCCAACAATTTTTTCCCTCTTGCATTGGAAATAATATCTTTGGATTGACGTTTAAGTCCCACAGCATCGTTCTCAATTTCTGCTTCACTTCCCAATCTCGATTTAAAATCACCCATTAAAAGTACGTTTGAATCAGTATTGAGCATCATAAATTCGTAAAGTTTTCCAAAATCTTCTTCCCAATTGTTGCAATTTAAGTAAATTGGCAGTATCACAAATTGTTTGTTGGTGAATTTAACTCTGACGCACGTAAATTTGTTCTTGGATTCGAACTCGCATTCTAAATTTTCCAATCCTTTTTTATATCCAAAATATCACCCACCACTAGCTCGCCCCTTATTACTTGTCCTTGTTGCTGAGATCCAATTATAATTAAAATCTCTTAATCTACTCTTATAATCATCAAAATTGTTTTCAGTTATAAAAGTTTCAAACAAAAACACAAAATCAAAACGATTAACATAATTATAAAAATCAGTAAATAAATTCTTATTCCTAAGGCCTGATACATTATATGCAACTATGGAAAATTTCAAAGTTTGCGATTTTACGTTTATATTATTACTATTAAATTTGCAGACGGCTTTTTTATTAAAAATGAATTATTTGATCGCTAGCGCCCGCTTGAGAGCAACTGCAACCAGCACCCCTTGTGTTTCCAGCACTCATTGCATTTCCAGCACTTATTGTGTTTCCACCATTAGCAACTGCAATACTACCACCTGCTGTCATCGCTGTCAGATCTTCTGCAAGATGATGTTGAAGAAATGTCAATCCATCCTCGGCATCAGATTGTAGCTTGTTGTTTTTGTCAAAATAAAAAGATTTTTTTATTTATAAGCAATGTTTCTCCCCTAATTTGTGTTTTTAAGTTCTTGTTTTTTGCATTAATTTGGAAACGTAGTTTTGTTATTCTCCTCCTCCGCTCTCTTGCCGCCATCGGATAATCCTTGTGCATAGATATTCCGGTGTTATGAAGTTTTGCTTTGGATTTCAGCACTGCTATGGCATCACTCTTATCCTGCAATTCAACAACAACGTTTGCCGTTTTCTCGCTCGAATACAGCTCACGAACATTCTGGACTTTTGCTTTATCCGTTGCGTTATCTGTTTGCAGTAGCTGGAGACATATCGATTTCGCTTTCTGGATAGCATTTAGGCCATCATGTCTGGGCAAATGTACAACAATATTCCTCTCTATAGACTTCTTCTCAAGTTGCTCTATTATCTAGTATTGTACAACGAGACTGTGTATGTGTAAGTTGGTCTTGTAGCGATTTGTTGTGTTGTTGGAGTAATTGCATATTAGAGTTGATGCTTTCAATATCTGTCTTGGTGGCCATTTTGTCGAGTTTTTCATCTAAAATCGATGAAATCGATGATTGTATGACGGATTTTAAGTCATCCACCGACATATTTCCAACCGCTAGCACTGGCTCTGTCATTAAGAATACAAAGCGCGGAGTGCTAGGTGACTTTGATATTTCGATGTGTGGTCTTTTTGCAGATTTGATTTCCATGTTTTGGCCGTCGTTGACAGATGATTGAATCATTTTTAACGCCGCTTAATTTTACTTAAAAAAAGGAACACAGGAAACTCACCTATGATTTTGTTTTTTTTTTTTATCGATTCGTTTCTGCTTTAAATGCACTCAAACTTGAAACTTATTGGAGTTGAACTTAAATTTTGCTTTAAATATTAGATTTTTGTGGAGCGATTTTTTTCCAACTTACTGATCAAATACCAGAGTTGCCATTGTTGATTATAGCCTGAGATAATTTCCTAACAGTAAAGAACAGTCTAGTACCAAAGTTGCCAGATAACTTGGCTGGGGTACTCGCAGTGATGATTTTTGGAAGATAGACATATTAAAAGCAATTAGTTATCCCCTTTTGTTATTGTTGATGCTGTTGTTGATTTTGTTCAAAACTTATTCTTCAGAAACCACATCAACAACAACAAACAAAAAACCCTGATTGATTACTTCACAAACACTATCTCTGATGCTCACTGCTCTACTCTTCCAATGAAATCCGTCACAAAATGCTATCTATTTAGATATGTTTACTCAATTTCAACTTTGGGAATTCGTTAATAAAACCGACTGAATCTTGTTCAAAACCACCACCACGCACAGCCACCACCGTCTTGTTATCGACAATCAACCGTGATGATGACTCAATTACCGTAAATGTACATATTCCAAATTCATCATCGCAATCTTCTTCATCAATCCATTAACAACTCGTATCCTGGTTTAACGTGTGTGTGTGTGCGTCGTCGTGCACTTGTTTCACATTATTTCTACTTAATATGCATTCAAGTTCCGCTCGGTTTTTTTTCATTTGTTTTGTTGTTCTTCCTCCTGTTTTCCTTTTTCCCTCGAATTGTCTTCTCTTCTCTTCTTCTACTTTTGCGGATAAATTAATATTGTGTATTTGACAAATATTTACCGAGAACTTAATAAAAACATTCATCACACTCGTTTACAAAAACACACAGAGATACAGATCTACTATACTATACCCGTCTAAGCTAACATCAGTTTCTACAACGACGAGAAACGTATCCACGGTACGAGTATCTTTAAGCATTCCACAATCCACCAGCAACGACCGAACGACACGGTTCGGGTCTTGGGTATCCGTATCCCAAAAAACTAAAAGGGGTGATTCGCTAATGTTATCCCTTCCCAACCCTTCCTGATACTTCGACAGGGAGCATTAAATTTAAAGAAAGGTTCTTATGTGTTGGCACGGTTCTACTTCATCAGTCGCATAGTCGTCACGCAAAAGGGTCTACAGGAATAGGAAGGTATACGGCAGGAGCAACGGGATGGAGCTAGAGGGGAGAACTTAATTACGAGATATCGACAAACGTCGTCCTGGCAGCTCTCCTGTCCCATGG
Organism: Melangyna quadrimaculata; assembly: GCA_949320155.1. NCBI lineage: Eukaryota > Metazoa > Arthropoda > Insecta > Diptera > Syrphidae > Melangyna > Melangyna quadrimaculata. The sequence goes on from OX439483.1 coordinate 407,745,019, forward strand.
GCACGTGCTCTGATAGATTTTTTGTTCTCTTCCAGATTAATGTACGCATTAGTGGATTTAATGTATTTCCGTCCGTCCCTTGCCTCCATCATCACCATCATCATCACAACCACCATATCACCAGTCCTATTATTTTTTATTTTTGTTGTTGTTCTGTCCAATGTGTATAGGTAGGTTTATTATTGAGAGTATGGGATCGTGGATGGGGGTGAATCCGTCTAGGCCTTGGGTTGTATTTATTTTGTCGAATTGCTTTTTTCTATTGCTCTCATTTTTTGACGCAAAAAGGAAGGAGAGATAAAATCTTTTATATAGATGCGCACAGGGTTGACATCAGAATGCCACCCCCAACCCGTATACCTGCTCGCATCCTGACGACAGGTATATTTGAATTCAACAGAAAAATAAATAAAAACCATGGAATGAGTTTCAATATCAAATGGATTAGTTTTTTTTGTAGCTAAGGGTGTATCGAGTTAAAAAGAGAAATTGAAAAAAAAACTGCCGATGCTGATCGGATGTGATTTTTTTTTTGTGCTTCGCTTTATTTTGTGAAAATCGTTGACGATTTGATATATGTACATTGTACTGGAATTATATATAATATATGGGATGGCAGATGATTGACCTGAGTTTTACTTTTAAGAGTGCTCGGAGTGATGTGTACCTATGTTGGATGTTATTTTTTGTTGAAAAAGCTTGCATATATGAATAAAAGGAAAAGGTTATTAGCCTTAAGCCTTTTGCATACGTAGCGTCTCGACATAGACAGAAGAACACTGATATAATTGTTTGTCAATTGTACAGATTATTGCAATTTTTCCACTATTTCGTCACTGGAATAAGTGTTTAAAAAATAGAAGGTTTTTTACAGGTAGGTAACTGTACCTAAATTTTTAAATAAAATAAAACAGATACAAATAATTCAAATCGCTGTGGTATGGGCTTTATTGAAAATATTTTATCTGATATGAATGTTCAAAAATGATCTAGCCAGGCAATAGAGCAGTGAACACCGCGAGGTTAGATCGAATGAAGAGCAATCTGAATCTGACAGTCGAATGCTTTATGGAGTAGCTGGGACAGTGGCATAGTTAGGTTTCGTGCCGTAATAAATAAATAAATTGGGTGGTGCAACAGCTCGTGAAGAACCAGGGCCTAGTGACTTACAACTCTCAACCATTCCTGTGTGCGCGTGTCGACAGGAATGGAGGGGACCTACAATTTGTATGTTGAATCCGAACTGCTTGACGAGGAGCACATATTCATGACAAGATTTACTCTTGGAGGATTTGTCATTTCCTCGCAAAAGGCAGTAGCCCTGAAAAAACCTTTTTAGTTTTTAGGGTTGACGAGGCTGAGAATTCAACCCAGACCTCTAGCGTGCCAGTCCAACACACTAACCATTACGCTACGGACTACTTCTGATACAATGTGCCATAATGGATTGATAAAATCTACCCAAATGACACATAACCATTATTTTTATTTTATTTTGAATACCTATTATTGCTTGCATGTAGTTGGCCCACCAACTGTTGAGTTGAGCAAAACTGTGAATTGCAATCGTTTGTTCATCGTTTGTTTAAGTTTGCATAAGTTTTAGATTCACTCACCGTTTTTGTATATACAATTAAAAAGTAGTTTTTAAAAGTTAAAGTAGTTTAAAAAGTTTTTTTATATAGCCACTTCAAATAAATTTACGGAGTTTTGTCCACCAACTATAACGCTCGAGAAATCTGGAAATGCAGTTCGATAGAAAATCGTTTGTCTACGTTTGTCTTTTTTTTCGTTTGTATACGTCCCAAATTCTTTAGACCAAATTTTATTAAAATTTTAAAACATGCATTCGTTTGTCTCTTTTATAATGATTTTTCGACTTCTTAGAGAAAAAAAACTTATTGAACTTTGATTTTCAATGCAAAATGTTAAAGAAAATTATTTTTGAAAAAGTTAAACAATCCCTAGTATAAACAAAATGCATTAATTCCTGAGTGGCAAACTATTTTAAACATATGCGCATTAAATGCGGATTTCAAATTGGTATAACTTATTATTGAATCTAGAGTCGATAGCAAGTTATTGGTTAAGATCTGCAATACTAGAGTCAATTTAACAAAAACAAAAGTTTTCAAAATTAACATATTAAACGTGAAAATAATACCATGCGTTGAACACGATACCGTGGACCTAACACCAGTAAAATATCATTTCAAAATGCACTTTTAAAGTGCATTTTTTTGGTCATTGGTCTGTGGTATTGCTGCCAGACCGACGGATTCTGGTTAGTATAGGTACAAGGCTATAGTGATGAAAATTTGGAGCCGTATAAAGCTATTTTAGAGGGATTATTTTTGTGGTTGCACTTTGAATGGTGTTTTATGGCATTTTAGTGGTGCTGGGGCCGCGATATTGCTGCCAGACCGATGATATGTAGCTTGTACTGATACATAAACGACATGGCCAAAAAATTTGAAGCGGTATTAAACACTTTGAGTAAATGTTTACTAGCTCTCCGACTAGAAGCTCATAATAAAAAGGTACATAATTGTGTATTTTTTTTTGTTTTGATTTAAAGAAATTTAATTTTTGTTTGAAAATTCGATTATAAAAATGTATTGATGAAATTTTTTAACAATAAATTTCTATATGCATAATAGTATGTATATCAATGGTGTTGCGCAAAAAGGGCCAATCTGCATTTCATGACGAGGGCCAATCTGTTTGAGCTTACCGTCTGACAATAAATTAAAAGGGCCAATCTGCAAATTTCGTATGATGAGTAGTTCTGTATGTGTATCAAGGGGCAATCTGCTTTGAAAGCGTTCCACTTTTCGATTATAAACTATTTAACGTTATCAAAAACTAAATTTTGAAAAGTATTTTACTAGAACTAAAAATTTGGCACCACTGAGTACAAACAATGGTAATCATAGTAGCTTTTGAAATATTCTCAATTATGTTTTTTGCACGTTGTTTTAACATTGTGATCATTGTGATTGCGATTTGTTTCAGTTCGGTAAAACTTGGAGTTTTTAGTGAAAAATAAAAAGTTTAAACTATGGTCAGAGATCACATTTTTTTGTGGACAGCCCAGCTGCTATGAAAGCATTGACCAGTGAGACTATAAGATCCAAGACAGTGGCAAAGTGCCGAGGCGTACTGGAGAAAATTTGTAACTCCAACCAAGTCTAACTCTGCTGGGTTCCTGGACATAGTAATATAGAAGGGAATGATATAACAGATGAGCTGGCAAGGAAAGGGTCATTATCATTTAGAAACAGTAGTAGCCAAATAGGCAGTGTACAATTTAACTTTTTATGAGACTCACTTTTTATGAGACTGACCAAAATGGGTTTTGTTTAATGTGGGGTGAAAAAGATGGGCAAAGAGGATGCAATGAAGTCTGTTCGGCCATAGAGTTATACATATATGTTGAAATTGGATGCAAGAAAAATCAAAGAAGTAGCTTACTGTGATAATTGTGCCGGGCAAGAAAAAAATCAAGCAATAATGTCACTGATCGTCAATTTTTCAAAAAAATCTACCTGGAAAAAATAACGTTAAATGGTTTACTCCCTGGACATTCTATGATGATAGTGGACTCAATCCACGGTGTTTGTGAACGTTCAGTAAAAAAAAACCGTATACGTGCCTAGCGAATGGGGCACGATTGTTTACAAATGCCAGGATTCACCCCTCTCCATACAATGTAATTATGCTACATTCAAATGATTCTAAGGTATGGAAGAGTTTTGCAGAATAGAAAACTCCGTTTATTACATCAACAAGAGATGAAATAAAAATAAGGAAAATTCAGAAAGCAGGGTTTAAATTTGTTTGAGTGTTTCAGAATGTTTCAGTATTTTTAACTCTACTAATGAGCCTACTGAAAGCGAATGTTGCTTCGCGATTAAAAGAAGATTGCGGGCTGGACAATAAGAAGATCCACTTCAGCTTTACTTTTCTGATCAGCCAATTGCAGAGGCCAACTACCGAGATCTTGTCGGTCTCTGCTTGAAAGCGGCAATTCCTTCTCATCTCCACTTCATACTGAATTGAAATTAATTTTTGTTTTAAAGTGCAATATAAATGTAACAAATGTAAGTTTATACTCGTATATTGTTTGTGTAAAAATTTGTAAAAAAAATGTCTTTATATTTATCAATGCAAATATAGAAACTCATTGTTTTCACCTGATGATATCCATAGTCATGGACGAAACGTCGTGATATCAAAATAAATACATTTGTTTCATTTGACCTAAAGCCCATCAAAATAAACAAAACTTATCAACATAAAAGGTCATAACAATATAAAAAAGTATTCTTTCTCATCTGCATCATGAGTTTATTGATTTGCCTCATCGATCTACATTAAATGATTCACTTGCCGAGCCTGAGAAAGACGAATTGAGTGCCGAGGAGGAATTTTAAACATACCTAATCAACATATTTTTAATTCATTATCAATAACATTTTATAAAAAGTTAAAAAATAAAATGTATTATTTATTTTAATAATAAATGCTATTGTTACTTGGCAATATTTCTTTGAATAAATATTTCGCTTTTTGTTTTCCTATCTATTTTGATTTATAGAGTAGCCGATTGGCCCTGTTCTGGTGGTTTAGCTATTAAAGTATTGAAGAAAAAAGGGCCCATCTGTTAAATTGGCCTTTTTTAGTGTCTGTTGACAGAAACTGATCTTATACAAAAAGGGCCAAACTACACTATGCTAATGATTTTATTATTTAATGCTGACAAAACGCTTTTTAAATTATTTAATTTAATTTTCCTATTGCACAGGATATATTTATCAATCAGGTGAACCAAAATCGGTGCCTTAAACAACTAAATTAGCACAATAAGAAATGAATAAATCTTAGAAACCCGATTGAAAATATCAGGTTGGCCCTTTTTGCGCAACACCATCGATATTTATGATATATTTGTTTTTTTATTAATTATTTTAAAAAATCAGCATCAAAAAACGGCATCTTTATTTTTGTTTGAAACAAAAATTAATGTCATACTTTTTTATATCCATTTTTAAATAAATTCTTGTATTCATAGAATTTTTGAAATTTTATAGAATATAAGATGTAAACATTTTGAAATTGTTGTTTTAACTACTTAGCTACATATATTCTAGTTGTTAGCTACGAGACCAATTTTGTGCGACGCAGTCATTTATTATTGGCATCTTAAATTCTTCTTGTTTATTAAAATCATTTCCAAAGGAGGCTAAGCCCCCCCCCCTCCTGGCTAAGGTACTGCGTTCATGTTAAGTTGAAACAAAAAATGATTCTTTAAATCTGCCTTATAAAACACTACGGTACACTGGGGCGTATACGCACTTTTCTTCTGTTATTATTAAATGTTTATCAAATTTTCCGGATTAGAGGTAGAAGATAGCAGCGTTGTGAAATTGTGGAAAGCGCTGAATGGGGAAATATAACAAATTGGTTGTACATGATTTAGACTCTCTGAGGCACAATAAAATGCAGAAGCAAGGCTGTTAGATTTGTGCGAAGTAGGCACCCCGAATTCTTTGTTTCTCATCAATTTTGTTGTTCTTGTTTTTGAGCTTTATTAGCCACTTTTAATAGTTGTGTTCAAATTTACTTTTTCTTAGTCTGCGAGTACAGTAGTGCAACAAAGCGATGCGATGCGAGAAATGTTTGCGTGCGAGAAAAATATTTATATTTATTCTTATAAACGTGGGTACAGTGAAGCGATATTTGCTGCGAGTTTTGCGATTTTTTGGCATACTAATCGCAAGCATCACGTTCACAAACTCTTTTGACCACTTTTGCTCGAATCTCGAATACCTTCTCGCATGCTTCTTGCATCGCATCGCTTTGTCGCACTACTGTAAGCGCAGCCTTACTCTAAAATGTCTAAAATGTGCAAAGATTAAAAAAAAATCACATGCTGAGTTAAAAGTATCTTTCCATTAAATTATTCTTATAAAATAAGTTAATATCCATAACCAATATTAAATAATCAAAAACAAATTTTACCCTAAAATCATTACTCTAAACCTTAAAAAAGATTTCAACATAACTATCTTGATAAGTCTACAATAATCAGGTCGCAACAAGAGGACAGAGAGAACTGACGGAACTGAAGAAAAAATAGATATAATCCACTTCGAACCCTAAATTTTCCAAAGTACTAAAATTAAAGAACTTGAGCTCCGAGGAAATCCTTCATCTAATCACTTAATCGCATTTTAGTTCTTTCATCTCTATATACCTACAGCAAAGTATCTGTTAACAAATACACACTTGGGGTGGGTGGATACAAAAAAAAAAAAAAAATGAAACCATTCATCGTGTATAAGAGTTTGTATATTTATACGAACAAGGATTTCGTAGTTAATAGTTACTATATAAACCAAAGCATCATGCAAGGACCGTAAAATATGCGCGCAAACGTTTGAATTATAAAGGGGAAGAACGCATTAATTCAATGTTCCGTATACATTGATTAGGGATATCTTCTCAAGGCGGTAAGGACTACAAAAAAAAAAAAAAAAAAAAAACACAGAACATCGTGGGGTGTAATCATGGTGACAGCGATTCTTCGCCGTCAATTGTTTCGATAATATCCTTTTCTGAAGAATATTGCCTAACTTTCAATGTTTTATACTATAACAACAGAATACAGAAGTATATGTCAGTTTGGAGAATTGATTGAAGTTAATCCTACAAAATTAATGTCTATCCTGTTTCTTTTTTTTGTTCTTCCACAGATGGAGAATTTAAAACGGAAGTGCAGAACGAAATGTTACTTTGAACTAATTTTATTCACAGACAGTAGAGGCAGGGTAATTTCAAGGAAAAATACAAAAAAAATATGTCAATGTTTGCATACTCATACACTTTCTGTTGAGGATCAAATCAAATTCATATTGACAGGATTTTCAATTCAAGATTTTTAGAACATTTTAGAAAAATCGATTTGAATCGTTGTGGCCCCGGGCCTAAAGTATTAAAAATGATCTCTCCCAGGCAATCTATATAGCCAGCCCTTTTCAGTTTATCCACATTAAGTCAATGAAGATCCCCTTCTTCCTGGTCAATAATTCAAAGACGAGTTAAATCTTATTTTCTCGATCCTTCAGGTATGGCATTGGTGCCAGGAAGTTCACAAATGAGGTCGGGAAATTCATGAAGAAAACTTCAAGGAAAGTCAATAACTGGACAATTTATAAAGATTTAAAAAGGACTACCAAAACTAAAATACATTCCTTGGTTCTACCCCAACTCAACGGCCAACAACTTGCGTTCAGCCTCACTGAAAAATATCTATGTATAATTTTAAATTTGCCAAAGGGTTTAAGCCTTAACCTCTATAACCTCTATAGCTTTCTCCAAACTAAACCTTATTGCAAAAAGTGGGTCGGCCATTGTCATCAGTTAAAAATGATCGATCGATAGCCGATCATCACATATGATTTGAGTGTTTGGTACTAAACAAATCATAAATCACAAGTTAAGTTAAGAAGGTTACAAGACCAGCTCCTAACATTTCCACCACAGGTGCTCTATGATTTTGTACCACAGATTCCTTAAGCATTTTTGTGAACCTTTAAGCACTTGATTTCTTACATTCAATATCTAGTTCCTTGCAGAGCTGTGATCCGCATTATCACCTTCCAAAACAACGCACCTATAAAGCTGAATAAGTTATCAAAGAGCAGTTTTATGACCTCTTGAACGAAGCATGCCTGCCTGTCAATGTTTTGTTCGGAAAATTCAATACTAAAAATGGGGGATTACTTTAAAGGCACAGCCTCTTCCATTCAACAACAAATAACGGCTTCTGATAAATGGACTTTACAACAACTAATTATAAGTAGATAACTCTAGGTTTTTCAAGGTGGATCCATCAAAAGGATTGGAATACGACTAACAGAGTAACAGCTACCACCAAATGAAGAACGAACTTAAATGTACACAAATTATGTTGGGAAACACTCTTCAACATTTCAACAACAACCACTTTCAAATAAGGCTACAATCCATCCGAAATGCATTTAAGGAGATCTTCTTCTTTATTTAACCGGCGATTGTCATGACCGATTGACAGTAGCCCGTAGCGTAATAGTTAGTGCGTTCAACTGTCACGCTGGAGGTCTGGGATCGCTTCCCAGCCTCGTCCACCTAAAAACTAAAAAGTTTTTTTTCAGGGCTACTGCCTCTTGCGAGGAATTGACAAATCCTCCAAGAGTATCACTTGTCACGAATAAGTGCCTCTCGTCTAGCCGTTCGGACTCGGCATAAAATTGTGGGTCCCTTCCATTCCTGTCGCAAGGCGCACACAGGAATGGTTGCGAGTTGTTAGTCACTAGGCCCTGGTTGTTCATGAGCCGTTGTGCCACCCAATATGAATTTGATTTCTAAAACCCAAACTGGTCGTCAATTAGCCGTATTATTTTTCGTAGGCGGCCATCCAATATCCGCTCAACGATCTTCATGAATGTGAGTTTGGAGAATTGATTGAAGTTAATCCTACAAAATAAATGTCTATCCTGTTTCTTTTTTTTTTGTTCTTCCACAGATGGAGAATTTAAAACGGAAGTGCAGAACGAAATGTTACTTTGAACTAATTTTATTCACAGACAGTAGAGGCAGGGTAATTTTAAGGAAAAATACAAAAAAATATGTAAATGTTTGCATACTCATACACTTTCTGTTGAGGATCAAATCAAATGCATATTGTTAGGATTTTCAATTCAAGATTTTTAGAACATTTTAGAAATTGGATTACGTTGGGTCAACTTTTCTATCGATTTGAATTGTTGTGGCCCCAGGCCTAAAGTAATAAAAATGATCTCTCCCAGACAATCTATATAGCAAGCACTTTTCAGTTTATCCACATTAAGTCAATGAAGATCCCCTTCTTCCTGGTCAATAAATCAAAGACGAGTTAAATCTTATTTTCTCGATCCCTCAAGTATGGCATGTGTGCCAGGAAGTTCACAAATGAGGTCGGGAAATTCATGAAGAAAACTTCAAGGAAAGTCAATAACTGGACAAGTTATAAAGATTTAAGAAGGACTACCAAAACTAAAATACATTCCATGTTTCTACCCCAACTCAACGGCCAACAACTTGCGTTCAGCCTCACTGAAAAATATCTATGTATAATTTTAAATTTGCCAAAGGGTTAAGGCGGACCTCTATAGCTTTCTCCAAACTAAACCTTATTGCAAAAAGTGGGTCAGCCATTGTCATCAGTTAAAAATGATCGATCGATAGCCGATCATCACATATGATTTGAGTTTTTGGTACTAAACAAATCATAAATCACAAGTTAAGTTAAGAAGGTTATAAGACCAGCTCCTAACATTTTCACCACAGGTGCTCTATGATTTTGCGCCACAGATTCCTTAAGCATTTTTCTGAACCTTTAAGCACTTGATTTCTTACATTCAATATCTAGTTCCTTGCAGAGCTGTGATCCGCATTATCACCTTCCAAAACAACGCACCTATAAAGCTGAATAAGTTATCAAAGAGCAGTTTTATGACCTCTTGAACGAAGCATGCCTGCCTGTCAATGTTTTGCTGGGAAAATTCAATACTTAAGTCGGGTGATTACTTTAAAAGCACAGCCTCTTTCAATCAACAACAAATAACGGCTTTTGATAAATGGACTTTACAACAACTAATAATAAGTAGATAACTCTAGGTTTTCAAGGTGGATCCATTAAAAGGATTGGAATACGACTAACAGAGTAACAGCTACCACCAAATGAAGAACGAACTTAAATGTACACAAATTATGTTGGGAAACGCTCTTCAACATTTCAACAACAACCACTTTCAAAAAAGGCTGAAATCCATCAAACCTGGACCGAAATGCATTTAAGGAGATCTTCGTCTTCATTTAACCGGCGATTGTCATGACCTCAAGGGGGACCACAACCCTCCCACTCAACTGCTTCTACTAAAGTTGCACTTGTGGGGTTTGACGGGTTGACCTCAGAAAACGTCGACAGGCCTGCCCGTTTTGATTGCTCCATGTCTGAGCCCAACTAAATGCAGGTGTCATTGCATTTGTTTCATCCAGAAGTTTTTGCAACCTGCCTTTCTTCCGCGATAGTGTTGGAACGCCTTGTACTATTGCCATGTTCTCATGGCATCTTCTTTGTTTATGACAGTACAACCAGCTAAGTTGGTCATGCTGTATTTTGTCCAAGATGGTATTTTTGACGTGTAGACTTCCTCGGATTCTCTTGCTCCTTGTTCGATCATGCTTTATCACTCCTGCTTTCATGCGAAACATCTTCATTTCAGCTGCGCCGTCAATTTACTCTCATACTTCTTGTACATTGTCAAACGCTTTGAACCGTATGCAGCGCTGGATGAACAACTGCCGTGTAGAGCTTTCCTTTCAGCTTGGAGGGCATTTTTCTATCACAGCAGATGGCAGAGTTTTCCCGCCACTTCATCGACCCTTTGCCTACGCGATTTATGATGTCGTCATCACAAGATCCTTCGCTTTTGATCATTGATCCAAGATATTTAAACTTTTCGCACTTGGGAAGAACTGTTCAATTCAAATAGATGGCCGAAATAGGCCTGTGTGGATCAGAAAATGGACAGCATAGGTATTCAGTCTTTTTTCGGGCTAATGAGGTATCCATTACTCTCCAGAACAGCCACCCATACATAAAATAACTGATTCACTTTGGGGTCCGTCACCTTTACCTTATCCTCGAGCAGAAAGTCAAGGATAGTAATAAAGATCAAAGGACTCAAGACGCTCCCCTGGTGCACACCTACTATAATTGGGAACTCTTCGGTGATTCCTGCGGGGCATCTTACCTTTGTTTTAACTTACTCATACATATCCATGACCGTCCGCACGTAGACTTCTGGAAGTCCTCGTTGCCTACGTGCAACCCATATCAGATCTCGCGGTTGTCTGTCGAATGGTTTTTGTTCAAAATCAACCAATACAATATGCAAATCTCTCGAGGAATCCGATATTTTTCCATTCTTATTCTTATACTCTGAATAGCATTTGTGGTTGATTTACCCGAAACAAACCCGAACTGATCGTCAGATAGTTGTATTATTTTGCGTAGGCGGCCATCCAATATCGGCTCAACGATCTTCATGGTGTGTGATATCAGCTTGATCGAACGGTAGCTGTTGCAATTTAAGGAGATAAAAACACTAATCGGCAAAAGACAATAAATGTCACAAAAAAAGACCTAAAAAATAATGCCAATCAGAGATGATTTCCAACTTCATATCATAAGGAAATTCCCCAAGTCATTTTTTTTTTTTTATTATATATGAAGCGCGCACTAAAGGGGTTTTGACTTCCCTTAAAATGTTTAAACACAGTGCGAGCGTTAGGAAAATAGGAAAGGATTTAAGAGGAGATACCGATGCACATTGGTTTTGAACCTCTGAATATCGAAATGGCAGGGAAAAATAGTGTCAGGTGGAGCATTCAAAATTCTTGTAGTGCGGCTAAAGAAAGAATCTCTATACTATACGAAGTTGGGCTCAAGGGTAAACTGATACTGATGGGCATTCTTAGAAGCACGAGTATTACGGTTGAATTGTTTAAGGTGAGGTGTTCTAGAGGTGCAATTGCTTCGTTATATTTCTATCACCTATCATTTTTATAGCTCTCCTTTGAATTCTATCCAATAGACTCAAGTAGGTTATTGGAGCACCTGTCCAAACATGCGAATTGTACTCGAGTTTTGGACGAATAAAGGCTTTATAGATAACAGCCAGATCAGAAGGGGTAAAACATTTCTTGCATCGCCGAAGAAAACCTTAACACTTAGCTGCATTTTTGGCTACATCAAATATGTGATCGTTCCACATAAGGTGATCTGTGACACACATACCAAGGACAGAAAGCTTTTCGGTTTCCTCAATGCAAGTGCCACTCATGGATAGTGGACCACCCACCCCCCAGGGTTTCGTTTTAACGACAGTAGACAGCATTGAGTTTTAGAAGCATTAAATTCTACACGGTTTTTTATTCCCCAGTGGACAATACTGTCAAGATCAGAATTTAATGAGCTTATAATACGCTGCCGTTCAAGTTCCACATCCCAAGGACATGGATGTGAATCTAAAAACGAATATGAAAAGCTGAGGGTACTGTCATCAGCAAAACAGTTTAATGGCTTAGAAGTTTCAGACAGCATTGTTTCAGACAGCAATGCTGGTGTGCTGGGGCACACCAGCATTTATTTTGTGGGTTTCAGACTTGAAACCGTCCAATACAACTTGTATTGAGCGGTCCGAAAGGTAATTTCTAATCCAACGAAGAAGAGATTCATCGATACCAAATGCGCGCATTTTCTATAAGAGAGCTTGATGCCTATCTCTCTATCAAATGCTTTTGAAATATCAAGCGCAATAATGTAAAGATTTGTTCCACTGTTCGGTGAGACATACCATCAGATCACTAGTGGACCTATTGCTACGAAAGCCGAACTGCCGGTCATTAAGAAGCTTTCGTGCTTCGAGATATCTCTTGAGCTGAAAATTTATCAGCCTTTCCATGACCTTGGAAAGAAGGGACGTTAGTGCAATTGGACGATAGTTTGAGGGTAAAGAATATACGCCTGTCTTAGGGACAGGCTGGACAAATGCTGTTTTCCATCCACTCGGAAAGAGACCAGTAGAATAGGACAGATGGTGCTTTTCGTCAACAACTGCATCAAGAACTGGTTTTTTCCGAAGAGATGTAAGACAGTGAAAAAAGTACTAATACCAAAGAAAGTCCATATAGAAGTGTCGTTTCTGGATATCGTTAACATATCGCTTCTGAGCAACACCAGCAAAATTCTTGAAGGACTAATTCGTCATTGTAAGCTCCCTCAATAACTATCAGATTGCTTCATAAAATAAAAATAAAGCAAATGAATACTGGATTCTGGCTTAAGCCTAGAATGAAGGCTATTCGAAAAATCAATAGTTACCGAAGTACAATGAATATTTGAAGTCTTAAAGGAGCATTTCCAACAACTGCTTGATGGATGAAACCTAGACCGACCAATAAGTGATGAAAACAAACCACTTCAAATAAATGAAGACCCAGTTCCACCACCTGATAAATACCAGCTAGGATTAGCTTAGATATAAAAAAGCAACAGAAACACTAAAAACACTACATAAATCAGTTCCGAATAATTTCGGATTGGCAAAATGCCTTTTTGAACTTACACTTGTGATAGTGTCCTGAAGCAAATTGTATTCGAACAAATGTTACGCTTTCAGCTCAGCAGATCGACTATAGGCCAGACTCATACATTTATAAGGAATCCCTTGGAAAAGACCAACGCCACCCTTTTAATGGATCCTCAAGAGTTCTATATGGCTATGTCCGAACTCGGGATCCCCATAAAACTGGTCCAGTTGTGTCACATAATATTACAAAACAAACTCTGCAATGTTCCATTAAAGAATAGCCGTTCAGCCGAACTATTCCAAAAACATCAGTATCATGAAGCACAAGTTATTTTTTCAAGCACGTACTGGAGCAGATGGTGACCAGGGCAAGCGTAAATAGAGTTAGCTCCATCTTCAATAGATCCTTATAACTGCTAGAAAAGTGGTGATTCCTAACATTGCGTTAGAGCAGATGAAACTTGTTAGTCTTGAAGTAAACGATGACAAGATCAATTCACTGTTATCAACAATCAAACAAGTACCTCTGTCCAACGGCTACCCCAGAATTCCAGTCTAGACTAGAAAACCACTGCTGCTTCAGTTTGGTCAAACATATGGATTCAGAACTCTTAAAGGTACATACATACATACCATAAAAACACTTATAATGCCACTCCTGCTTCACATCACCGTGTGACAAATGAAAATCTGATATGGGGCTCTAAAACGCTTCGACAGATATTTTGTGGACAATGAAGAACTCTAGTATCAAAATGTGCATCTAGTTTCATCAGGAAGTCAAAACACGTTAACTATAGTTATAGCTCACTGTCACATCGAGCGAATGGAAAAAATACTCCAGCCAAGAGTCTTCAAATCCCAGCCTTCACCTTCGAGAGATTGAGACGATAAGGTATACGAAACCTCCAATTTTAGGAAGAAGTGATTGCAGATGCCAAAACACTTCGTCCAGCTGACTTACAGCAGCATACTATAGGGATCGCAGAGGATGCAGGTCTCAGGCTGATATCCTTCTAGGATAAAAAACTCTTAAATAATAACATGAAAGCCGCATTTTAAAATTGAACAAATAGGCAAATGCTTTTATTTCCTTGATTTAGCTGATTTTGCATAAAAAGGGTTAATCTATTTGTATTAATACTATAACCTACAATTTTTAAGAGCACTTTTATGTACATTTTAGAAAATGCATAATGAGTAAAGGATTGCTCATCACCTTTTTTATTCCGTCTTTTAACCCCGGAAAGTTTTTTTTTTTATAGAACAACAAAATATTCCCTTTCGCTGCGAATGCAAAAATTTGCATATTAAATTAATTCACCCGAATCCCTTCAAATCTCATTTAACTTCAAGCAATAAAAAGTGTTTATTAAGCTGTCTTAATTTTCTTCTATGCTCTGTTCTACTGTGATGCTCTAAGATGAGAGCTCTTCATCATTTGCAGCTAAACAAATTAAGACGAAAATAATTAAACCATTTGCAGACGCAAAATCGTCAAATGAATATACCACCCGCTGCTGCCGCGCCGGCCGTGTATACAATTGTTAAGCTATTAAACCAAAACCCAACCATCACCACCATATAAAACCTTCGAATGAGTACAACGCCACCCTTCTTGTGTTTTTTTTTTGCTTTTTGAAAACCGTTAAAATAGGGGAACAAATCCAATGAATTGTGCTGACTCAATAAAAATCAAAAAGCGTTAACGCCAACAAAATGACGATCTTGAGTCGACTTCCATCACGGAGAAAGCAAATCACCATTCGCTTTCATATTTTGTAATTTTTTATCGTAGACTCTTTCAGACGCTGCGCACCGCATCGTCTACCTTGCCACCGTCGCTCGTTTCGGTCTTTTGAGTTCAGAATTCAGATGCATTACAGTGGAAATAATCATCTATTGCAATAAAGCGGCACGGCAATGTGTCTTTGTCGGTCGGTAGTCTATAGCTTGTCTGGCAGATATCGGGCACTCACAGTTAAAAAAGACAGGGTCGATAGATTTTTTCTTAAGGCCTTGGTACAATTTCTAAATAAAAACCGTGCATTGCATTTAAAACACCATATAGTTAAAATAATTATTAAATTTATTATTATATTCATTTGTAAAGTTATTTTTCTCAACAGAACATCACATTTATTCCCTTGAACATTAACCACCACCAGTTTCCAGCTATTTCTTGAGCAAATATCAAAGTATTTTTGTTTTAACTTTTCTAAGAAGTGAATAAATGATCTTATCTTTAAAATTTAATAAAAAAAATTTTGCATTTTAATATTTCTTAAGCAATCAACATGTAACCACCTGCGAACTGTCAAATGTAATTTTGCGTAAAACAAATTCCACAAACTAGCCATCAGTGTATACAAAAAAAAATTCGAGTGAGTTTAACTTTTTTCCGCCATCACTTGTTTGAATGAAATGTCAAAATTCGATCGCATTTGGAGTTCGTGCCAAGGAGCAAGGCAAAAAACACACGACGCAATCATAAACGAAAAATTTCATTGTGCTCCTCGTTCTGTGGTACGCTGTTCAACCATCGAAATTGATGATTATACGAAATTGTTTTGACAAGTCTCCACTCTCTGCCATTTCTATGTCATTCGGAGAAATGACATTTGGGTTTGTTCGTGTTTTTATTTCTTGTTTCTTTCATCTTTCATTACAGCATTGTCTTGATTTTTTCGTAAAATTTCTATTTATTTTTTTGAAATTTGTTAAACTCTCCACGAATATTTATCCGCTGTGTTTTCGTAAGCATTTCGTTGCCTTTTTGAAGACAGGAAAATGTCGTTTCACATCAGCAGCGTACTAGGCTTAACCATAAAACATAGGGAAAATCAAAAATGAATAGTTTCCACAAAACTTTCCCATCATGTTTTTGATTTCGAAAATTTTCAGAGTTTTTTTTTTTTGACATTTGCCAATCGATACATTTTAATTCGAAGTAGACGAAACGGAACCAAAAACTAAGTTTAAATTTTGTCTTCTGTCGATATTTCATTTCCACTGAAATATCGACAAAAAATCTAAAATGAGTATAAACTTCCTCGTGAAGTGAACATTCGCCTTTGGAAAAAGTGAACGTTTGACATTTATCACTGGTACACAATTGTGAATGCGTTGTGAACGATTGACGTTTATAACCTCAATGCATCAAATGCCTAGCACAAAATTAATCTTTGGTGTGTAAATGCATTAGGAAATAATCCAATGCTGCAAGTTGATTTAAATACTAAAAGCACGCTACGCAAAGAATGCGCAAAAATTGAAACTACCAAATTGTTTCCTTTTATCCAACTGTCAAAGCTTCCCCAAGGGTTCCCGTGCATTTGTGATCCGGAGCGGACTGGATGTCTTACCATCCCTGAAGAAGTGGTTGAGTTAATCCACAGTGGACGGCCTAAAAAATCACCTGGACCAGACATGATTTCCAGCTACATCATAAGGAAATTTTCCCAAGTCACGGTGCTATTCCTCACGATCTTATTCAACAACAACGTCAACAACCGCTATTTTCCGAAAAGATGGAAGCCAGCAAAAATAGTACCGATACCGAAGAAATTCGAAAGGGGTGCCGTTTCTGGATATCGTCCCATATCGCTTCTGAACAACACCAGCAAAATACTTGCAGGACTAATTCTTCGGCGGTTGAAGGCGAAGGACTATAACTTAACAACATCTTTACATCGGATCAACCTTAACCCAGAAACTCTATGAATTTGCTCTATGCGGATGATTCGCTAACGTACGCCAAATCCATGTATCCAGTTATTGCAGCAAGAAAAGTAGAGGAACATATGAGCCGACTCGACTGCGGGAATTCTACACAATATGGGTATCAATATCAACTCAGCCAAATCCGAGTTGGTTTGCTTTAGAAGACCCGCCAGATATCGCAACACACCCTCAGCCACAAGCTGCCACAGCGTTAAACTCAATCTTCCGGACGGATCGCAACTGACGACCAAACCATGGGTGAAATATCTGGGTATCAACTTCGAGGAGAGGTTACGTTTCAACCCACACGTAACAGCTACTCTGAAAAAAAAGCTAATTTCGCTTTCCACTTGGTGTAGTGCCAGAACTTGGCTGTGCAGTGAATGGTTTTTAAAAAATAAATTTTCAAACTCAAAATTTCGAGAAAAAAAATTATATATTTCTCCAATTGTTTTTTTTTTTTTTCTAAATTTTACGTAATTAAGTAATAGTTTTGTTTTTATTTATTTTCAGTTTTTTTTTTTCAAATTAGTTCTCAGAATTTCGATAAATAGTTCTAAGAATTTCGATAAAATTGTGTACTTTCATTCAAAGAACTAGTTCAGAATTGTAAAATTTCTTTAACAAACCACCAAAGGAATTAAAGATTTTAGCATTTTTTTTTAAATCACATCAAAATGTTTGCCCTTATTGCCCTTACATTATGAGTTCATTGCAAAATCCTCCACTGGCAAACTGACATTAAGAAGGAAGCGTGTATTCTCTCATGTTATGCTTTTATGTCCTTAAAACAGCAGTCAACTTAACCAAGCCACGAGCTAGCTCAGTTGTAATGTGCGGGGGTGTGAAAATGCGATGGCATCATGGGAATGGGATATGTTCGGCAGGTTGACGACGATAACATATCATCATCGGGTTGTTACGGCCAACAAATTCCTGGCATAACAACACGATGTATGCCTGTAATGATAGATATGACTTTCTTTCGACATCATCACCACCGCCGCCACCGCGCCGGCCGCCAGCACCATCAGCACCCACTGCGGCACTATCATCATCATTACGACCCTTTTAAGACTCACCGTGTTATACGTATATTCAGTTCAATTCAGTTCAGTTAAAGGGAGGGTTATTGTTGTTGGTCTCGGTGCGACTTTGTGATAAGTGTGTGTGGCAGCGACAGGCGCTCTGCACCACTGTTGCTTGTCGATGGCTAATTTAATCGAAGCAAATTGCTCTGCAATCTGCACTGGATTAGAATTTAAGGACACATCGACATCAACTACTGTGTGGGCTTGCTGCAGCTCCTCGGGGAGGTGGCGATATGCCATGGCGTGTCGCAGTCGTAGGTATAGAGCTTCCGGCTATAATACTATATAATTTTATTTCTTACGTCTTGCTCGCTTTGGAGGTGGTAACAATTCGTTTGAGATAATTCGGAAGGAAATTTATTATCATCATAATCATTTATTATGCAGTGGTGGAAGTTGTGAAGTGAAAATTCTCCGAAACGAAAACGATAAAAAGGACGAACCTTTTAACTCAATATACGAAAGTAGAACAAGTTGAATATATATATATATAGGAGTTAACTTTATGGATGTTTTTAAGGGTGGTAATACTCGTATATGTAATATAATTATGGTATTTAAGAAGTTTGAAATGATACAATGATTATATTTAATATTTCTCTAGTATTTTCTTTACATTCATCGGATGATATATTAGAACTTTTGTCTTTTAGGCTAGTTGACGCAGCGGATCAGACTCTCTGTATAACAGAGCCATATAGCCGTAGCTTGCTCTATTTAGGGTTGTTTTCGTCCTTTTTCTGATGCTGATATCCTATGTTTGGTTCCGCTATCAGTAAGATAAATTTTTTTTTGTCTTCGACTCTGTTTTTTATATCTATCAACGATATCCTGTGTGAAACTTCTTATCCTTTAAATGGTTTTACAGCCAACAATAACATCAGCTTATCAAAAATATTTCTTCCCCATTTTCATATTAAAAAAAAAAATAAAATAATACTGGATTATTTACTGATCTTGAATAAAAACTTCCATAATTCCGTAAGATTTGGAGTATAGTTTAGTGATCATTATGGGAAAAGCTTTTCGGGTTAAGCAAGCTCTAGTTTATGATTTTGTATCCAAAACAAAAAGTCATAAATGTTAAAGTGATTTTACTAATAGATAATGAACCTGTGGTTCAGTTGGAATAATATTAGCACGAGAATACATATAGGTAGGACAAAAATAAACATTGTTTTTATTTGATCTTTAGCGCAAGTATTATTTTCGTGCCAAAAGTAAATATTGAGGTTTTAATAAAAACTATCATTACGATGATGGAGAAGTCCAACAAAGTAATTTTTGTCAAGACACGTCCATCAGTATTTTTATCTGTGCGTCTGTGCTTCCTGATTTACTTCGAGCTAGAGTCCAAGCGATAGACGGATTTGATTTTTGTGTGAAGCATTTCTATGTGATTCCCTAAAGGAAAAATCGAATTTTTGTATTTAGCTCATCTGGAACGGGTATCTAGCCATACATCAATTTCGGTTCTATCAAGTTTTCTTAAAAACGGCTGTAACGATTTTGATTAAACTTTTGGTACAAGTTATCTCTAGACCAGTTTTGATAATATTGCATACCAAGTTTTTGTCAAAAAATTCGAATAACGGAAATAAAGTTATGGGTTTAAAAAAATGCTTTTTCTTATACTTATTTAAGTATATTCTTCCATATCACGACATTGGCTTGGTTGATTTTATCATTATTTTGCAATTCGGTACAACTTAGTTAGTCAATACAATTATTTCATTTAAAAGGAGATTGGGCATTTTGTGCTACCTATTGCCCATGAATGAGATATATCTCGTTGGAAAGCTTAACCCTAGTACAACCTTTTCTTGCATGACACAAGGCTGTACAGTACACCTTGGGGTTTGGGCAGTCAGTATATGGCAACAAAGATTGTAATTAAAATTTAATTTCAATAGTGTTTCATTGAAATGACAGTACTCGTCACATAGAATAGACCCCAAAATAAAGGAACTTTTATTCCAATGTCCAATAATAGCCAATAATATCATGGTTGGCGAATAATTCCCTTAACAGTGGGAAAATTTTACTTTTTTTATTCGATTAATCGAATTTAATCAATGGGAACAATTGTGCATCTAGTGCCCACAATTGATATATACAACGTTGAAAAGCTTAGTTCAAGAACATCATTTTTGAATATGGACATAGAAGATAGAACTGTAACCCATGGGGCTAATAGGCAGTATATTACAAAATATAAAAGAATTCGTCTATGTTTATTCGATTTTCTTATTTTTTTGGTCGCTTATTGTAAAACAAAAAATACTTGCACCTTGGTACACTCCATAGTATACCTAATCATTTTTTAAGGTTTCGTTTCTGGGCACTAGGTAGACCCAGGGTCGCATATATTTTTGCCCGTTCTCCTTTGTATGAATATTTTATTTTTACGAAAAAATCAAAGAACAAATTGTTTTTTTTTTTTTTTTATTTTTATTTTCCATTTTACTTGCTCTAAAGGCACAAGTAATTGGTTTTGTGTCAAAAAAAATCAGATGTTTTAATCAAAGCTAACATAACGGTGAAGAAGTCCAAAAAAGTGATTTTCGTCAAGACGTCCGTCGCGTCGGCGCGGCGTGGCGTCGCCATTCAGTTTGTATTTTCGTCTGTGCGTCCTGATGTACTTCGAGCTAGAGCCGAAGCGATTAGTCGGATTTGATTCAAATTTGGTGTGAAGCATTTCTATGTGATTCTGTAAACGAAAAATTCGAATTTTTGTTTTAACTCATCTCGAACGGGTAGAACGATTTCGGTTTTACCAAGTTTTCTCGAAAACGGCTCTAACGACTTTGATTAAACTTTGTACATGTTATCTTTAGACAAGTTTCAATAATACAGCATACCACGTTTTTACCAAACAAAAATCGACTGATAGAAATTGTTGTAATATACCAAATTTTATGATCCGAACCCTTATGGTTTCTTACCACTTATTGTCATTAATTAATAAGTATGCTTAACGATAATATTAGTGTCAAGAATTGACGACAACTTATAAGAAAACTTTTTTCTTTTTCTTTTTCTATTCTTTTATCAACCTTAATAAAGGCTAAGTACATTTGTACAATTACAAAAAGTAATCTTCTTTTATCTTAATAATCACTAAACAAGAGCATATTTTCCAACAGGTTATGGGCCCAGTTTTACGAATGCTGAAGGAATTTAAATATATTTATTAATATTTCGTTTAAATAAACCACTTCAGTATGAACACCGTAACCGCGAGGATTGAGCCTTTGGGAAAGGAAAACTTTGATACATGGAAGCTACAGGTGGAAGCTCTCCTTATTAAAAACGACTGCTGGGAATTTGTAAGCGGCGAAAAAGTTACTCCCAAGGTAGAGACAGGAAATGCGGCCTCAGAAGATGCTCTTAAAAGGTGGATGGATGGTGATAGAAAAGCACGTTCGGATCTCATTCTGTCAATAAGTCCTACCGAACTAAAACAAGTCAAGAACTGCCTAACATCAAATGAATTGTGGAAAAAACTACACGAAATTTATCAATCAAAACGACCTGCAAGAAAAGCCACTCTATTGAAGAAATTAATTCTGCATAAAATGACAGATGGAGTGAACATAAGGGTACACATTGCGGAATTTTTCGATGCTGTCGATAAATTATTAGATATGGGTATTTCGGTAAACGATGATCTTTTATCTATCATGCTTCTTTACAGCCTACCTGCAAGCTTTGACAATTTCCGATGTGCAATCGAATCCCGTGATCAATTACCAAACCCAGAGACATTAAAAATCAAGGTCTTGGAAGAATACGACGCACGCGAGAAAATGCAGAGATAAAGACTCTAATCAAGACGCATTGTACGTTCGAAAGTACGTAGATCATAGGGACGAACACGAAAAGGAGGGGTATGGAAATCCCCAAAACAAGTTTCTCCGCAAAGTGTTCAAGTTTAAATGTCACAATTGCAGAAAGATCGGACACAAGGCATCTGAATGTAGACAAAAGAGAGGGCGCACGGAATTCTCCAAGGTATGTGCAGAAGATGACGATCAACAAGATCAACGAAAAGCAACAACAGAATTTGCATTGAAACACACTGATGGAGATGATGACGGCAGCAGTGATGACTGGTGCCTTGATAGTGGATGTACTTCTCACATGACATCTCAGAAGTCTAGTTTTGATCAGCTGAGTCATATTAGAAAAGAATTAAGTTTGGCAAACGGAGGGAAAACGTCAATTCAGGGTATAGGTTCGGTAAGAATGATGGTGTCAGATGGTAATACTCCACAAAGTTTGAGGCTGGATGAAGTAATGTATGTTCCCGATTTAAGAACAAATTTGATGTCGGTGGCGAAAATAGTTGATAAAGGTTGTGCTGTGAATTTTGGTACAAAAGAGGCATCTGTCGTTGCGCCTAATGGTAAAGTTGTTTTGGTGGCTGAGAGGCGAGGTGATCTGTTCTACTTAAAAAGGGGAAAGGAGGCAGCTAACCTTGTTTCGTTTAATGAAAAATCTCCGATAGAAGAATGGCACCAAAAATTAGGTCACATAAATATCGATTACCTATTGAAAATGGCAAAATTACAAAGCGTTTTAGGTCTTCAAGTCAAAGGTAAGAAAAACAAGTTTATTTGTGAAGCATGTGTGAAAGGGAAACATGCTGAATCGCCATACCCCGTAAGTGATGGACCTCGGACAACTGATTTGTTGGAAATTGTCCACAGTGACGTTTGTGGACCGATAAGAACTTCGTCTCTCGGAGGGGCAAAGTATTTTGCTACATTTATTGATGATAAGTCCCGATGGTGCGAGATTTTTTTCTTGAAAAATAAAAGCGATATTTTTTCTGTTTTAAAAGAATTTAAATCATTTGCAGAGACACATACGGGCAAGAAAATCAAGTATCTGCAGACGGACAACGGACTAGAATACTGCAATAATCAATTTGATACATTCCTCAAAGATCGCGGTATCCGGAGAAGGCTAACAGTCCCCCACTCCCCGCGCAGCAGAACGGAATCGCCGAAAGAAAAAACCGAACACTAGTGGAAGCCGCACGATGTATGATGATCCAAGCGAAAGCAGCACCGATGTTCTGGGCAGAAGCAGTCAACACGGCTAACCATATTAAAAACAGAAGTTGGACCAAATCCATTAAAGATACTCCACATCGAATTTGGACTGGAATCCGCCCAACCGTGAGTCATTTTAAAGTATTTGGTACTAAGGCATTTGTATTAAATAAGCAGCCATCGAGAGGGAAGTTTGATGATAAGTCAGAAGAATCTACTTTTGTGGGATACTCAAATGAAGCCAAGGCATTTCGGATGTGGTCACCTTCAAAAAGGAAAATAATTATAAGCCGTGACGTGAAATTTACAAATGATTTTAATTTTAATTCTAATTTTGAAGATTGTTTTGGCAGTTTGGAAAATAGAGTAGGTGATGGTTTGAACTTACCAGCATCAAGCACAGAAGAAGGCATGGAAATACTTTTGCATGAAGGAAGAAATGAAAGCCAACATGAAAAGGACACGGACAAGGAAATACCTTTGAACATTAGGGATGACATAGAAACACCTGTAACTAGAAGAGCTAAGTCAAAAAATAAAAGCGATAGAGGACTAAAACGAACAAATGAAAATAAATATCCAAGGAAGAAGCACTTTCTTAGAACATCCGTGCGAAAACGACCACCACACAAACGTTTGCCAACTGGAAAACTCTCCGAAAACTCCGAATCGGATTGTGAATATGAATCTGCGAATTTGGTTACAAATGAAGACCCGTTGACTATCGAGGAAGCCTTAAGCAGAGATGAAGGTAAAGAGTGGCAATGTGCTATAAGAAATGAATATTTGGCTCATTGTAAAAACAAAACGTGGGAAATAACAGATAGACCAAAAGACGAAAAGGTTATTAAAAGCAAATTCGTATTTACGACAAAATATAAATCAAGTGGGAAAATTGACAGGAGAAAATGTAGACTTGTGACAAAAGGATTTGCCCAAATAGAAGGTATCCACTTTCATGAAACGTTTGCTCCAGTAATCAGATCTAGCTCTATAAGACTACTTATGGCAATGGCTGTGGAGCATGGATGGGAAGTCCACCAAATGGACGTGGTAACAGCTTACCTAAATGGAGAAATAAGTGAACGAGTCTACATGGAAATACCGGAATTACTTGAAGAATCTCTAGATGACATTAATTCAGATAATTTAAGTATGGGAACCAGAAGTACTATTCGGGAATGGCGAAAACAAATCGCTGATGGGAAACAACCAAAAGCTTGCTTGTTGAAGAAAGCTCTTTACGGGCTTCGCCAATCAGGACGTGAATGGTATAATAAATTAGATATTGAACTAACAAATTTACAATTACAGAGAAGTAAACATGATCCATGTCTCTACGTGAAGCGTACTGAGAAGATCACACTTGTTATTGCCATCTATGTGGATGACCTGATTATTGCATCAAACAATCGCCAACAGATCGAAGGCATAAAGCAGCAGCTAAAGCAACTTTTTGAAATGAAGGACCTCGGAAAAATACACTGCTGTCTGGGATTGGAATTTAAGCAAAGCGATGACACAACACAAATTTCAATATCACAGGGAAGATATGCACTGGAAATACTAAAACGTTTCGGGATGGAGAACTGCAAGCCCCATGCAACACCTCTTGATGCAAATATTAAACTACAGCGTTCATCAACTGAAAATGGTCAAGATGGTAAGCAACCTTATCAAAATCTAATTGGTTCTCTTATGTACTTGGCAGTTTCCACCCGTCCGGACCTCGCATATACCGTCAGCATGTTAAGTCAATTTAATACATGCTATTCAACAGAACACTGGAATGCAGCCAAACGTGTGCTGCGGTATCTACGGGGATCATATAATTTTGGACTTGTATTCAGAAAACAAGAAAGTAAACCTGTGTGTTTTACTGATGCTGACTGGGGTGCATCCTTAGACGACCGAAGATCCTTCACTGGATTCGCTTTCAAGATGGCTGGGTCTGTTTTCAGTTGGGAGGCACGGAAGCAAAAAACAGTAGCTCTTTCAAGCACAGAGGCAGAATATGTTGCTCTAGCAGAGGCAACTAGAGAAGCTATATACTTAAAGCGTCTTATATCGGAGCTTGGACCAGCCTTGGACTCAATCACAATTTTCAACGATAACCAAGGCGCTCAAACCCTAGCCAAGAATCCATCTTTTCACAAAAGGACGAAACATATTGACATTCGATTTCACTTCATTCGTGACATATGTCAACAAGGGCTTGTCAACTTGGAGTATATGTCAACCAATGAAATGCCAGCTGATATGCTTACGAAAGCACTACCTCGTATCAAACATGCCGCTTGCAGCTCAGCTTTAGGAATGGACTTCATTGACAACTATAAATAAAACTTTGAGGAGGGGTGTTGTAATATACCAAATTTTATGATCCGAACCCTTATGGTTTCTTACCACTTATTGTCATTAATTAATAAGTATACTTAACGATAATATTAGTGTCAAGAATTGACGACAACTTATAAGAAAACTTTTTTCTTTTTCTATTCTTTTATCAACCTTAATAAAGGCTAAGTACACTTGTACAATTACAAAAAGTAATCTTCTTTTATCTTAATAATCACTAAACAAGAGCATATTTTCCAACAGAAATACAAATATTTTTTTTTTAAATTACCTTTTTAATGCTTATTAAGGTATATTCTCTTATATCACGCCATTGGCTTGGTTGATTTTATCATTATTTCGCGATTTAATACTTCTAAGTTATTCAACAAATATTACATTTAAAATTTGTATA
The DNA here is from genome assembly GCA_949320155.1 of Melangyna quadrimaculata. Lineage (NCBI taxonomy): Eukaryota > Metazoa > Arthropoda > Insecta > Diptera > Syrphidae > Melangyna > Melangyna quadrimaculata. The sequence continues at coordinate 407,770,826 of OX439483.1, forward strand.
AATATTTTTTTTCTAACGAAAAAATAAAATCAAAGAAATCTTTTTTTTTTATTTTTTTAACTTTTTTCCAAATTTGTTTGTATTAAATCAAAAAAATTCAAAATTGCCATTTTAACATGTTTTATTATTTTTTCGTTAACGATATAAGAATATTAGTAAACCGTCACTATATTTACACCGGAAATGTCTAGCTACATTCTGGTTGTTAGCTACGAGAGCAAGTTCGTGCGATCCAGTCGTGCATAGTTTTTTTGTTAAAATATTGCGTATACGCCACAGTTTGTTTGGGAGTTATTTTTAATTGATTAAATTCAGTTTAAATTTCAGTACTTTATAACATTTAAGTTCGATAATAATTAAGCTATAATATATAAATTTTGCATATTACAAGGTATTATACGGGAATTATGTACGGTCAAGCGGCTTCTTAATATCAAACTCCAGTCGAACCGTCATCAAAAAGGGCTTGACGTTGCGTTGATCGGCACGGTCTGTTTTTTTTTCATGAATCGATAGGAGCTTACAAGAAAAGCTTAACCCTAGATTTGCACCACCAGACAACTTTTTTTACCGAAGTTATTCGTAAAAAGGTACTTTTTGACTTTTTTGGATTTTTGCAAATATCTCGGCTCCAGTACATTGCACAGTAAAAAAATTAAATGCGTATTGTTTGTAATAAAATTATCATATAGTGGATGAAGCATGTTGTTACTCGACGGAAGTAACAGAACTTGAGGCGACATACAATAAAATAAATTCTCTTTGTTCATTATGACTTGCGATACACATATGTATATATGTATGTATGTTCTGTTTGGAAGGTTATGGAATCGTAAAAAAAAAATTAATGCGAGACGAGAAACGGCTGGATGGACTTTCTTCAAACTTAACTGCCTAGTGTTTTTTGGCCAATGTGCCGACACAAACAATATTTTTTTAACCTCTAAGGATTTTGATGGAAAAACAAAAAAATCAATAAATTACTAGGTATACAATAAAGGCTAATTTTTTTTTTTTTCGAAATATAGTTATATATTGTAGAATCACTTTTTTGGTTTTTAATTTTCTAAAAAAAAGTTCAGTTGATTATTTTGAAATTTTTACCGAGAACCTTCTAAAATGTGTAAGTATATTTTCAAGCCAACATTTTAAAGCACTATTATTCTGACATTTTTCAATATTTCGAAAAGTATTAGGTCAATTTTGTTGAAACTTCATTTTGGTGTGATTTTTTGATTATCGGTCAATTTTGTTGAATTTTTTTTTTCTTTTTTTTTAATTTTCTAGAATTATTGAAAAACTCATGTTCATAGAACCAAACATAACAGTACCTTAAATTCAAATATTTAAAACAGTTTAGAAAAGTCTTATTTTTTTCATTGCTAATAAAATAAATACTGCATCACATAAACTACGCAAACGAATTTTTCCTCTCAACTCTCAAAAGATTAATCGAGAAGGTATGATTTCTTTGCATTTATTTTATAACTTTTGGTTTTCGTTGACTGAAATAAAGACATAATTTTTGGTCTTCATTGACTAGAATATCAAAATAAATGACTCCATCTGATTGGTGTGATAAATAAGAATTAATGAAAAAATTAAAAAATCGTTATTTTTTAAGTTTGAAAATACATTTTTAGAAAAAAAGAGGTCTCGTCACACTCTGAAAGGAAAATTCAAATTGTCTTAAAGCGCTTTTCGGGTCGTCGCACTTTGAAGGCTTAAGCGTTTTCTTAAAGTGCTTTCTAAAAATAAATATACAAATCATCAAAATATGTATCGATTGAAAGATGGCAATCCCTAAATCACGAGCATGCAATTTTAAATCCTCTAAGATGCTTAGTTTAGCCGGAAATCACGTTTAGAGAAATAAAAAGATGTCAACTTTGCAGGGTCTAGGACATGTAGTTTGGCCCCAAAATGAGTTTAAAGCGATAAAAGGTCGTTTTACCTATCGTGCACTAAATCGATTGAAAGGTGGAACTTCCTGGATCACGAATGCGTAATTTTAAAGTCTACGGTGCTTAATTTAGCTCAAAATCGCATGTCGATTTTGAAAAATTGGTTTTTCATATCGTCCGATACATCGATTGAAAGTTGTTGCTTCTTAGATCCAGTCAACTCAGTTGCGGGAAAACGTAATGTGAAAAACATACATTCGCTTTCCACAAAGCAAAAAACTTTCACAGAGTGTTTCTGGAAGCAGAAAACGTTTTCTGAAAGTGATTTGCTTTCTTGAAAACGCTTTCAGGAAATAGTCACATGGTTAAAGTTTTTTCTGTGAAAGCGTTTTCAAAAAAGCAAATCACTTTCAGAAAACGCTTTCAAGAAAGTACTTTTCACACTATGAAAGTTTTGTTTCTGAAAGCTTTTTGCTTTCTAAAAGTAGGTATTTTCCTTTCAGTGTGTGAAGGCACCTTAAACCATTTTCGAATAAAAACAAAAAAAATGGATTTCTGGCTTTAAACAAATTTATATAACGGCATTGTTTTTATTGCCGTTGTTTTCTTTAATTCTATTCGATTTAAGTTTTGTTTTTTTCTTGTCCATTCATATATGATCTAGTACGTGAATCAAGCTGTATCTCTAACGTCAACCTACGCGCTCTAGCTTTTTACCGCATCGATCGTTTCACCGTGTATTCCTTAATATACCGTGTAATAATATTACCGTGTTATTACTTAATATATCTCCAACGAACGGTTATTCACCTTTTAAAGTTATTTATTTGAATATCTTCAAGGGTACACCTTTTTGTTTAATTATTCATTTTGGAAAGCATTTAAAATTATAATGTTATATTATAAAAATTATCTTTGAACACACAAAAGCTTATTGTTAGTTTAAATTCAAAAAACTTTTGCAGACAATTTTAAATTTGCATAAAAAACCTAGCAAAATAACCAGAAGAAACAAATTCAAACGAATGGTCAATCCACTTGATTAAAACCATGATCTGGTTTATAATTAGATTCCAAAATAGTCTATCCGTTTGAAGAAGCTTACAAAAGTAGAAGTAATTTATTTTCTATTTCTTCACATTGATTTTTATCTTTTTACACGCAGCCGATGTTTTTTTTTGTTTTGTTTTTCATTTTGAAGGTTTAGCTCTTATAGACATGAATTTTTTTTCTGCCAAGGTACAATGACTTTTGTTGTTTGCATAACCACGAAAGGCACTCTTATTTTTCTAATTAACATGCAAAAAAAAAATTTGTTAACTGCTAATTTTTGTTCACATGAAATACATTTTAGTGAACCATTCCCTTGTTGGTGCTGTTGGACTGCTATAAAAGTTGTTCGTCTACTTCTACTGTACCGACAATAATGAAGCCTGCTTTGACGCAGACAATGAATACCAAATTTAAAGCATTGTTTTAAATTCTGGGAACAAAATTTCACGCTTTTCATAATTAGGTTCGTACATCAAGTCAAGTAAGTGTATTTTTTGAATTGCGTTTTTATAAGTTAAGTAATTGGGGTGACATACTTCAGTTTTACCATTGTAAAAGAAAATTGTTTGGGAAAATGAAATAATTGTTTACCTGCAAAGTTGTTTTAACCATTTTTGTCTAAACTGTCTTGTAGACACAAATTATAAATTTTTTTTTTTCAAAAAGAAACGTTTTTGAATTCTATGAAATTGTCAAAAACAAAAACATTAAATTATTGAAGATTAGGTTAGGTACCTACATTTATATCTGTGGTGTTTGGTATAAATATTGACATGATCACTACATACAAAAATTCCCGCCCACTTTACATCGAGGTAAGGCCTAAACATGTTGACCGATTTGCTTTAAATTTGGTACAAATATGCATTGAATTGAAATAAATGATTCCTTTATTTTTACATTTTAATACGAATTTAAATGCGTTTACCTTAAAAATACGTTTTTGAAGTTATCGCATGTAACCTAACATAAAAGGTATAACCTACAAATTTTAGAATAGTCGTCTTATAAATAAATTAAAAGTGACTTCATTTTAAAACAAATAAATTAAAAATAAATATAAATAAATTATACCTACTTCCATTCTATGTCCCAGCAGACAAAAAAGGGGCAATAACAATTGCTATACCACGATCGAACCAAATTTTGTATAGGCTTTCGCGTATTCAAAGAAATTCCACTTCCACCTACATTTTAAAAAGCCTAAAGTTAGGTAACGGGTGATAGAAAAGTTTGTATATGTGGCATTTTCCAAAATATTTTTGATTTAAAAACATAATAATGTTGTACAAAATTAGAATGCTAAGTGGTAAATAAATAAAAAGTTTGAATATTAATTCTTATTTTTTTTTTAAATTGTTTCTTTTATAGCTACAAAAAATATTTAAAATAGGAGAATTACAAGAACTAGTATGTCATGTGGTTTGTTTGATAAATATACATTTATGAACAAAAAAATTGAAATTTCCAAAATACACTTGACTTAATTGACACGTAAACATATGAACGCAGTATTCATTAAAATGTGTATTTTTTTAAGACTATAATAAACTTTAACCTCTGAAGAAGCCGGAAAATAACCGGAGAAACGTCGAGAAAAGCATAAATTAGTTGTTTTATTAACTGCATCCTTTTTCACTGATCATTATCCAAACAAATTATTACGTTGGAGCGGTTTTGATAAAAATTAATTTTGTATAGGTATAAAATATTTGAGGAAAAAAAATTTGCAATGCCAACTTTTAGTTTCAATTAAAATGCAATTTAACGTTAAATTTAAAAAAAAAATATGTATTTATTTATTTATTTATTATGAAAAAAGGGACTTAGTTTTAAGATTACATCTTTTCGTTGGAAATTTAAGTTCTAATTATATATTTATTATTATATTTTTATTTACAAATATTTGTATTTTTCGATTGAGGTTGAATTCATTTTCATCATAAATTTGAGTAAAAAAAAGCAGAAAAACTTACCCGTTTTTAGTATTAATTACATTTTCAAAAAGAATTTAAAAAAAAATAATGTTTTCTTAAAAATCCAAAAAATATTTTTTTTAAATTTTTAGATACAAAATTTTTTAAGCTTTATAAAAAAAATTGGTTCACTGAGAAAATTAATATTTTTTTTGCGTTTGCTGTAATTGTAAATAATTTGGTGGAAATGGTATACAATCCCTGCAAACGTATTTCATTTGTAGCAATTGTATTACAGTCGCCACAGAAAGTAATTCCATTGCATCAAACATATAACAAATAACCCATTCGTTCGGAGCTCAATTTGCCTGGGTTGATTTCGGTAAATGACAATGTTTCCCAAATTCAAACGACATGATGTTTGCAAGCAAGTGTAATTGTTTATGGCAAACAAATGAATCGATTGCGAATTAAGCTTTTGAAATGCAGTTTGCTGCAAAAAGTTTTACGTTTACTATATAAATTACAATTGATAGCAACTAATAAATCGAACATTTGGGACGAATGGTTAATTCGTAGAAAGTAAACTTATTTGTAGCAATTGCAGGGTATATATTTTTAAATCTTATTTTTACAAATTAACTTAATGCTTGTGGTAAACATTTTATGCTTTTGAGGCGAAAGAATTTTAAGGTTTATTTAAAAGAAATTCGCTTGCAGCAATAAATATCCTATTTGGAAAAAGTATTTTATTTGTTTAATTCCTATCTAACCAATTTCAGGTAATCTATAGGGCAAGTATTGGGTACGTTTCAATACATGTTTTGTTTTATCAATTTGGTATTGTTCTGAAGTTCAGCACTACTTGTACAAAAAATCAAATTTCAATTGAAAATATGTTGCATTTAAAAAGAATGCGATTCAAAATTTGTTGCTTTAAAAAATAGCAAAGTCAAAAATTCGAAAATATTTGCATTAAAAAATAAAATAAATGCTAGTTTAAAAATCTTTGCATTAAAAATAATTGTTGAAATAATTACATTAAAAATAAAAGTTCAATTTTAAAAATTAATAAAAATTACCTACATCTCCGTTGTTCATTTCGAAAAACAATGGTGCATAAGTTTAGATGATTAAGTACGATGTTAAATCAATTTTAGTATGATACTAGGTTAAAAATTGTGTTTTGCTAATTTTAAACGAGTTTAGCATCGTACTATCCCCTTACATTTTACTAAAGTTAAAATCACATCTTTTTAGTTTCGTACTAAATCCATATGACTGGAGAATGGAAAATTTTACTCTAGGTATAGCATAGACCCGAGGGTTGCCGGTTCGATCCCTGCTGGTGCCCAACTTTTTTTTTTTTTGTAATAATGAAGTTAAAATGATAAAAATATAAACATTGAATACATATTTAAAGCACATGTTGGGTTTCCATCAATATATAATTAATTTACAACGCATAAAAAATAATTATTGTGTTAAACAAAACGATTTTCTTAAAAGTTTTGATTCAGTCCTAGGAGCACATCTACATAGTAATAGTTTAAAACAAAAACTGACCCAATATTTTAAATACTTCGGTCGTCCTCGTCATAGTTAAAATAATTAATCATAGTTAAAATAATTAAAATACATGAAATTGTCTAAGCCATATTTCTTAATCAGAACATTTCCTCTGCTCAACTAAATAAAAGGAAAATGTGTGAAGTTTTCAACTGATTAACATTTTGTCGGCGGATTTTATGTTGCAAATTAGCTCAGTGGATGCATGCTCGCTCTCGATACGGAAGAATACCAGTTCAAATGGAGGCAAGTAAAGCTTGACATTTTTTTCAATTAAAATAAAATAATATAATTTCAGAATTAAGGGAAAACCAGCAGTCACTGTATTGATTGTGACAAACGTACAAGTCATTAGCAACAAACGTGTTATTCATTTGTCATAACCACTTAGATCTTCTATAACAATTGACCCATTCGCATGTCGTTAAAGTATTAACGTTTACTCTAAAAGCACCATTCGTTTGCCACAAACAGTAAATATGTTTACAAATCACGATTATTCGTCTGACGGAAACACTACATTCGTTTGACACAAACACTCTATTCGTTTGAAACAAACGATAGAATTTTGCTACAACAGTATGAATTGTTTGTCTCAAACGAATTTAAGAGTTTGCTGCAAACGAACTGTCAAAACTGGCTGGCAAACGAAAAGGTCGTTTGGGCAATTTTTACGTTTGCCGCAAACGATTCCTTCCCTCATGTTGAAATCGGTTAGGTCCAAAGTTTGAAGAAAATCTTTTCAGTGGTTTGGGCAGTGGCTGACACAGAGAGACAGAATGGGGACACACACTTCTTATTGCGTTCTCTATCGTAGTAATTTTAGGGAAAATTATTATCTCGAGTTCGATTTTTTTACGAACCCAAAACTTGCTCTTTAAAGTTCCAGTAAAATGGAATTTTTTTTTTTTTCAAAAAAAAAAAACCCTTATAGCTTTCCAGTTACTCTAAAACTGTAGGTACTGTTGAAAAAAGTTGTAAGTACACATTGTCGCTCATGTAATTCTTATTGATAGATTTGGAGAGAAACTATCGAAAACATTGGAATGTAGTACATTTAATCAAAAAATGTAATAAAATTATATTTTTTGGATGGGGAAATTTTTTGTAGGGTTATATGTTTTGTTTTTTTTTTTACGAGATGATCTAATAAAAACTTGTAGACAATACAATACAACTTGTTCACAACTTTCTCAAAATTACATAATAACGACCACTATACGTCAATTCGTTCTTAAGTTCAATTCGGTCCAAAGTTCAATTTAATATCCTTCCCCGCTAACATTTTCTGCTCCACTCTAAATTTAGGGTACTTTTTATGAGGTGTTTAGAAAGTAAAAATAAATTTCTCCACCAAAATTCAGCTTTGTCGGATTTTTTTCGAAGTATAAAGACATTTTTTATCTAATTTTCTTAGTCTATATATAGCACCTACCCATTCTAGATGAGCTAAAATAAAAGTTCGAATTTCTCCTCTAGGGAATACAACATAGAAACGCTCCACACCAAATTTTAAGCAAATCAGTCCAACCGTTTAGGCTCTTTTCCTATGTACATTAGGGTGTATAGACAAACATACCGATGGATGGCTTGACGAAAATCACTTTTCTGGACTTCTCTATCATTGTAATGTTAGTTTTGAATAAAAACTGAACATTGTTTTTTTGACAAAAAACCAATAATTGCCCTTTAAAGCAATAAAATTCAAACTAATTTTTAAATTTTGTATAAATGTAGGAACTCTTTATTTGGCACTACACAAGTTTCAAGTCGAACCATTTAGCCCTATACCCGTTTTTTCCAATTCTCCTCAGGCTTAGCCCCAACATCGTTTTTTCGTAAAATTCAATGGTCTTAACAGTTTTACAGTTAAATTCTCTCGGTGTAGCTAAGTTTTTAGGGTTATATGTATATGTTGTTCCATTAAACATATTTTGTGTGCAATGCTCTTCGAGCTTAAGCTCTGATGTCCCTTGATAATCAATATCCTGTAGGACTTAACAGTCTTTAGAGTTGAGTCACAAAAATTCTCTGGGATTAGTTAAATTTTAAGGGAATTAGGTACTTGCTGTTGCATTTAACATTTACATAACATGGGTCCGAACTTGAATTTTTGTTCAATTCTCTTGGGGTTGTATCCCAAAACTTTTTTTCGTCGAAATCTTTAGGATATAACCCACACACCTTTCTTTTGTCTGATATCCCCCGTACTCTAGGAATTTTAAATATTTAAGACCATGGGACCTGATGGTCTGATGCCCAGGAACGAGACCTATGAAAATGATTTTGTACTATGGAGTGTACCAACGTACGAGTATTTTTTTTGCACTAAACAATTGGAGTTGGCTTAAATAAGCGCAAAAAAAAAAATAACAAAAACACTTTGCAAATTCAAATAAACATAGACGAATTGTTTTATATTTTGTAATATTTTGCATAAGCCCCATGGTTTACAGTTCTGTGTCCATATTCAAAAATTATGCTCTTGAACTAAGCTTTTCAACGTTGTATATCTCAATTGTGGGCACTAGACGCCACAATTGGTCCCATTAATTAAATTCGCTAAATCGAATAAAAAATAGTAGAATTTTCATACTGTTAAGCGAATTATTCGCCAAACATGATATTATTCGCTATTATTGGCCATTGGTATAAAAGTTCCTTTATTTTGGGGTCTATTCAGTTCATCGAAAGTAACCAATACTCTCACTTCAATGGAACATTATTGCAATTAACTTTTATACTGCCTAAGCCCCATGGTTTACAGCTTTGTGTTCATACAAAAAAAAAATGATGTACTCAGTACTAGGGCTAAGCTTACCTACGATATATCTCTCGCATTTGTTGGCAATAGGTAGACCTCCTTTAAGATATTTAAGTTTTATTTTAGCCCCTAATAGCCCCTACCTACCGTTAGGAATCAAATAATTTAAAAATTTGGCGGAACACTTTGGCTTGGCGCTCCTCTAGCCATGGTGCGCTAAGCGGCAACCCATGGCACCCTATCCTAAGGCTGCCACGAACTAATTTGACAGTCGGAGAAAATAAAACTTAAGTGGCCAATATGGCAGTACTTAAGTCTATTATATTGACCACTTAAGTTCTACTTAGTCAGACTTCGAAATCTAGCCTTAAGATACACATTGATAAATTCAAGTTCCACTTATTCCCATGCACCATGAAACTAACCCTAGTTACCGAAAATATGGGCTTTGGTTTAGTAGCGCAGAATAAATACACATCCGTTCAATATGAAAAGTTTATTCAGAATGGATAAGTAACGATAAAAGATTACAAGAAATAAGATAGATACAAGTTAAGAATGACCCAAGAGGGGAAATATTACACATACATATGAAAGTTAACGAAAACAGAAAAGCAAACTGCAGATGCAGGACAATAACAAAAAAAGGGAGATAAAGAGTAATGCAAAATATTCATGAACTACATAATAGTTATCTTTAACAGCTTTCTGTAGCTCTCACATCGAGACATTTCACGCTAAAGTAGCTGTTCGAATCGTCAAGCATGAATTAGTGAAAGTGAAATAATCTAGATCTCCCTTTTTTTCAATTTCATCAATTTCACTTGAGTAGTTGTACGCATCCATAAAAACCACTGTTCTCTATAATACACTGGATAGTGTATTCCTAACAAATATAACAGTTTTGTTTGACTCCAATTGAAGATGACAAGTACGCACCAAGTCAACTATTTGACGTCTTCCAGTCGCAAAAAAAGAAAGTATTGGCCTCGTTCATCTAAAAGCTGCATTCGGATACGTAAACAAAGGTATCTGGATTTGTTCGTGTTGTTCTAATGCCTAATACTACGTTTTCACTGGGCCAAATGAGGTAATTCCGTTGCGAATTTCCAAATCAGATCCGAAATTACCTCATTTCCCATACAAATTCTTGTTCTCGAATGAGCTAATTTCAACAAAACGAAGCTAATTACAACAACACGAACAAATCTAGATGCCTTTTGCGACGTACCCGAACGCGGCCATTGTGTAGTTTTATGTTCATTTGACATCAGGCAGCTAGGGATGAGCTTTGTTCATCGATGTTGGGAAAATATCGATGATAGACGTAAAAACATCGATGTTAAAACATGTGAAACATCGCAACATCGATGCTAAGATTGAGCACATACACTTTAAAACAGCTAAAAAATTGCAAAATAATTCATAATTTTACTTTTTTTTGCCTTTAAGCACTCAATACATTCGAAAAAAAGAAAAACATTACAACCGCTATATTGCTTTCATCAAATTTGTTTAATCTTCGATGGTCATGTACACAACACAAAAATGTAAAATAAAAAGAAAAAAAACGCAATTTTAAATCACTAATCAGAAAAAAAAAAAAATAATTTATAAAATAATGATACCTAGGCCTTTTTTATTTATAAAAAGTATTTTGACGTTTCCAAACAAACTATCGATAGCAAAATGGTAAGTCGATTTGGTAGTACTTTTTCTATCTGAACTTAAGTTAAGAACCGAAAATTATCTGAACTTGGCTTTGTTTATATGTTGTATTTTCGTTAGTTAAGATGTCGTTTTTTTGGTCCAATTCTATCTGGACCTGCAAAAAAATAAGGCTATTAAAATCATCGATGTTCAGAAAGCTAAATGCACCGTTTCCAAATGATATTTTGTATATAAGACTTGTTAAGCCGGTGTGTTGTGGACTCGTGTGTCGCTATCAGTCCATATAATATACACCACACTACACACGAGACAAATGTGGTTCTATGGATATGAATAACATTGGAGCGATATTAACACTACACGAGACAAGTGTGGTTGACTTTAGACGTTCATTCATGTTAAAAAATTTAAGATCGATGTTTAAACATTAAAATCATCGATGTTCACAAAGGAAAGACGCCGACTACACAAGATTTTTTTACCTACGACTTATTAGATGTTCATTCATGTAAAATAACTTAGACCCCTTTCACACAAGGAAACTGAGTTGCCGGCGATTTTTAGATTGTTGGCGAGAAGGGCGTAAAAGGAAGACAAAAAATCTCCCCTCACACCCTTCTCGCAAATCAAACTAGCCAGTTTCTGGCAACTCAGTTTCCTTGTGTGAAAGCCGTCTTAGGATCGATGATCAAGAATCAAAAACATCTTACACTTTGTCGAAAACGAAAAAGAAAATTACGTTAAAAATTATCGCCACAATTTTCAAAACAATATGGGCATTTTGAACTTTTTATAAAATGTATTTGTAATCGTTTTTTGAACGTGCTTTTATTATGCAAACAAATATATTAAAAAATTTAGATGTTAAAAAGGATTTTTCTGATTCGATAATTTTTGACATCGATGTTGGTTCTTTGATGTTGACATCGATGTTTTTTCAATGTCGCTCATCCCTAGCAAGCACTCTATATTTTGATATACTGTTATATACTGTAATACATAAAAAATCCAGCTCAACTATAACAGTTCTTCAAATGGAGTCAACCTTTTTGTACGAATACGCTATCCAGTGTATTATAGAGATCAGTGATAAAAACACCTAAAAGGAAATGTCTCTTAAAAGTCACATAAAAGGAAAAGTATCATTTTTTTCTTTTTGGCAGTTTCACTTAAGTGAAAAAATATACACATATTTGTCTTAGGAAACGAACACCCTGTTGTTCTCTTCAGTTTTATCAGTTTCACTTGAGTGAGAGGTAATAATAAAGAGTGAGTTGTGTGATAAGTATATCTCGAAACAAAAATGCAGTCTAAGATTCTCTAAACCAAAAATGCTGTAGGTATGTGTTCCAAAATTCTGAAAGTCCAAACATTTTTATTTAATAATTTAAAAGTAACATAATTCTGCATTATAATGCTCTATATTTCAAAAGTAAAAATGAAAAAAGTGCTCGAAACTAAAACTTGAACTATGTATGTGCGTTACAAAAAAAAAAAAAATATTTCAACCCATTGTCACCTACCTAAATTTGCCACCAGCTCCATATGTCTTTACGTTCGAGATATAAGTTATTACTATTAGTATTACGTAAGTTAAACCTACGGACCAGTTGCACTAAATAAAATACTACTAAAACGTGCACCAGATTCTTAAACGAATTATTTATTTGATCGTGTAGCCATCGTCGTCGTCGTCGATGGATATGGAATGGCAATCGCAACTTGTCTGGCAGGCCACTTGCTGGGGATTGTTATATTACATCATTTCGAGGTATTGTGTGCCTATGTTTGTGAACCTTTTTTTAGGCCCTCTCTACTATTACGAACAAAAAAGAAAATATATACAAAATGTGTAATTTAGTTTCCGATGGCATCCACTGTTGCAACTCTTGTCATTTTACTGCGTGATGAGGTGTGAATTTCAAAAAAGGAATCAACCATGACGAAGAGAATATTGGAAGTTTGCAAAAATGGAACACACAACACACCCGGTTGATTTGTTGGCAATATTGATGATTTGCGTAATTGAGTTTGATTTTTGTATGGATTTATTGATTAAAATTTTAATTTTTTTGAGAAACTTAATTTTATACTATAAATAATGTGACTGAATTTATAGACTAAGAGCCCGCAGCAATTTTTGGGTGTGAGAGATAACGAAAATGCACTGCTATTTTAAGGTAGTTCTTAACTGTGTATAGGCTAATTCAATTATTAAAGTCTAACGTCATGATTAAAGATTTGTGTTTATAAATATCTATAGAACATTTATCAATGAATTGGGAATGACATCCCCGAATCGACCTGCTGCTGATTTTTTTCTATTGAGACTTGCGTCAGGAAACAAATGACAATACGGGTGAACTTTCTCTTACATGGAGTCAAATATTACTCAACTTAACCTTCAGAAAAAGAACATCACACCAAAAACATAAATGTTAAAAAAGAAGCCAAGTTCTTCTGTACATACAAAAATCTTTGCGGAACAAGTCAACCGTAAAAAGGAGTGAGATCTAAAAGTACGCCAAGTTCTAAGTTTATTAATGTTAAATATCAAATATTTTAAGTAGAGTAATATCGAAGAACCTCAAAATTATCAGAGAAATCTGTTATAACTGACTTAAATTGAGTCAACTAAACCAACTGAATTTAAGTCAGTTATCATTAAATAACAGATTTCTGTGATAACTTTGAGGTTCTTTGATATTACTCTACTTAAAATATTTGATATTTAACATTAATAAACTTAGAACTTGGCGTACTTTAAGATCTCACTACTTTTTACGACTGACTTGTTAAGCAAAGGTTTTTGTACATAGAACTTGGCTTCTTTTTAAAATGTATGTTTCTGGTGTGATTTCAATTCTTTTTGCAAGGATTCTCTTTATCAGGGGAAAGTGGGTAGAAGAAACCCCAACTGATAGCCGCATAGGGAAAAATAAGTTTTTAATTTGTGCCTTTTTGTATGTACAACAAGTCCTATTGCTCTACTAATTTTAAGCAATCAGAAGTGCTCCATTATAATAGTAAAGAAGTAGGTGGATTCCACGCCCCTTGCATACAAAATTTCAATTTTTTCTTTGTATATCGCTGAAAACTAACCGCTCTACCAAATTTCATAATTCTGCATCAGTCGGCAGTGCTCACTTTATAGGTAATATTAATTCTGCGAAAAAGGGTGGTTGCCACGCCCACTGAACATAAAATCTCAAATTTTTAATTTTTTACCTTTGCTTGCATGTCAAGTTCTATCGCTCTACCAAATTTCATCATTCTACGACAATCAGAAGTGCTTCACATACATAATTGGTATCGATTCTGAGAAAATGGGCGGATGCCATGCCCCCTGAATGAAAAATCTTCAATTTTAAAATTGTTCATTTCTTTCCACTTCAAGTCCCAAAACTCTACCAAATTTCATGATTCAACAATAACACTGGTCAACACTGGTTTTGCCACACGAACTTTGATAGCTAATTTTGTTTTGTCAATCTAGTCTCATTATTAAATCACAATTGTCACGTGTCAATTAGCCTCAGTTTTGTTGTGATACGGTATAACTCAAAACTTGTACTACGCAGCAAATTAACAGAAGCGCTCCCAAGTAAACCGTTTTAAAAATATTTGTGGTTGCATTTTAACACTTTTTTGTTTTAGCATTTTTTTGTTATTAACCCTGTGAACATGTCGAGGAAGTGTAACAATGATCCTAACTGTTTTTGTTATGTTTGCGGAGAACTGACATTCAAAAAACAAAGACGAAACTTTACGAATCTTGTGTTGGAGTGTTATCACCAATGTTTTGGTTTTTCTGTCGCCCATCAAGACAAATCCTGGGCTCCTCATGTCTGTTGCATAACGTGTGTGAAAAATTTAACCGACTGGAAGAAAGGCGCACGACCTATGCCGTTTGCAGTACCCATGATATGGACTGAACAGCGAGATCACGTTTCGGATTGCTATTTTTGTCTCACTGACATCAACGGTATAAATTACAAGAACAAAAATACAGTTATTTACCCTAACTTATCTTCGGCTATAAGACCAGTCTCTGATTGTAAAAAATTGCCAGAACTATTACCAGTTGCAACTACGTCTGTTGAGAATGACCATTCACAACCGTCCACTTCAGGTAAATGTGTTGACGAGGACGATGACTTTCAGTTTGAAGGAATTGCAAACGAGCCACATTTCATAACTCAAGGAGACTTAAATGATTTAGTTCGGGATCTAAATTTGTCCAAAAAACAATCAGAACTTTTAGGATCTCGTCTAAAAGAATGGAATTTGTTATACAGTAACACAAAAGTTAGCTACTTTCGAAACCGTGATCAGCACTTCAGAACATATTTTTCTCAGGATGGAGATTTGGTATTTTGCAATAACATAAATGAGATTATGAAAATGTTAGACATCGATTTTTATCGCTCTCAGTGGCGTTTATTCATTGATTCTTCGAAAGCTAGTTTAAAGGCAGTGTTATTGCATAATGGAAATATGCTTCCGTCTGTACCTCTAGTCCATGCTGCAAATATGAAAGAAACCTATGAAAATATGAAACTTTTACTTGAAAAAATAAATCACGGTACATATTCCTTCAAAATCTGCGGTGATCTTAAAGTTGTTGTACTATTACTTGGACTTCAGCTGGGTTACACAAAGTTTTGCTGCTTTTTATGTGAATGGGATAGCCGAGACAGAACTAATCACTATATACAAAAAACATGGCCAACGCGTGCCTCGTTAGTTCCAGGGCAAAAAAACGTAAAGTATTTACCCCTTGTGCTTCTACCACCATTGCATATCAAATTAGGATTAATAAAAAATTTTGTTAAGGCAATGGATCGCGATGGAAGTGGATTTTTGTATCTGAAAGAAAAATTCCCTAAAATAAGTGATGCAAAGATAAAAGAGGGTAGTTGTACGCATCCATAAAAACCACTGTTCTCTATAATACACTGGATAGTGTATTCCTAACAAATATAACAGTTTTGTTTGACTCCAATTGAAGATGACAAGTACGCACCAAGTCAACTATTTGACGTCTTCCAGTCGCAAAAAAAGAAAGTATTGGCCTCGTTCATCTAAAAGCTGCATTCGGATACGTAAACAAAGGTATCTGGATTTGTTCGTGTTGTTCTAATGCCTAATACTACGTTTTCACTGGGCCAAATGAGGTAATTCCGTTGCGAATTTCCAAATCAGATCCGAAATTACCTCATTTCCCATACAAATTCTTGTTCTCGAATGAGCTAATTTCAACAAAACGAAGCTAATTACAACAACACGAACAAATCTAGATGCCTTTTGCGACGTACCCGAACGCGGCCATTGTGTAGTTTTATGTTCATTTGACATCAGGCAGCTAGGGATGAGCTTTGTTCATCGATGTTGGGAAAATATCGATGATAGACGTAAAAACATCGATGTTAAAACATGTGAAACATCGCAACATCGATGCTAAGATTGAGCACATACACTTTAAAACAGCTAAAAAATTGCAAAATAATTCATAATTTTACTTTTTTTTGCCTTTAAGCACTCAATACATTCGAAAAAAAGAAAAACATTACAACCGCTATATTGCTTTCATCAAATTTGTTTAATCTTCGATGGTCATGTACACAACACAAAAATGTAAAATAAAAAGAAAAAAAACGCAATTTTAAATCACTAATCAGAAAAAAAAAAAAATAATTTATAAAATAATGATACCTAGGCCTTTTTTATTTATAAAAAGTATTTTGACGTTTCCAAACAAACTATCGATAGCAAAATGGTAAGTCGATTTGGTAGTACTTTTTCTATCTGAACTTAAGTTAAGAACCGAAAATTATCTGAACTTGGCTTTGTTTATATGTTGTATTTTCGTTAGTTAAGATGTCGTTTTTTTGGTCCAATTCTATCTGGACCTGCAAAAAAATAAGGCTATTAAAATCATCGATGTTCAGAAAGCTAAATGCACCGTTTCCAAATGATATTTTGTATATAAGACTTGTTAAGCCGGTGTGTTGTGGACTCGTGTGTCGCTATCAGTCCATATAATATACACCACACTACACACGAGACAAATGTGGTTCTATGGATATGAATAACATTGGAGCGATATTAACACTACACGAGACAAGTGTGGTTGACTTTAGACGTTCATTCATGTTAAAAAATTTAAGATCGATGTTTAAACATTAAAATCATCGATGTTCACAAAGGAAAGACGCCGACTACACAAGATTTTTTTACCTACGACTTATTAGATGTTCATTCATGTAAAATAACTTAGACCCCTTTCACACAAGGAAACTGAGTTGCCGGCGATTTTTAGATTGTTGGCGAGAAGGGCGTAAAAGGAAGACAAAAAATCTCCCCTCACACCCTTCTCGCAAATCAAACTAGCCAGTTTCTGGCAACTCAGTTTCCTTGTGTGAAAGCCGTCTTAGGATCGATGATCAAGAATCAAAAACATCTTACACTTTGTCGAAAACGAAAAAGAAAATTACGTTAAAAATTATCGCCACAATTTTCAAAACAATATGGGCATTTTGAACTTTTTATAAAATGTATTTGTAATCGTTTTTTGAACGTGCTTTTATTATGCAAACAAATATATTAAAAAATTTAGATGTTAAAAAGGATTTTTCTGATTCGATAATTTTTGACATCGATGTTGGTTCTTTGATGTTGACATCGATGTTTTTTCAATGTCGCTCATCCCTAGCAAGCACTCTATATTTTGATATACTGTTATATACTGTAATACATAAAAAATCCAGCTCAACTATAACAGTTCTTCAAATGGAGTCAACCTTTTTGTACGAATACGCTATCCAGTGTATTATAGAGATCAGTGATAAAAACACCTAAAAGGAAATGTCTCTTAAAAGTCACATAAAAGGAAAAGTATCATTTTTTTCTTTTTGGCAGTTTCACTTAAGTGAAAAAATATACACATATTTGTCTTAGGAAACGAACACCCTGTTGTTCTCTTCAGTTTTATCAGTTTCACTTGAGTGAGAGGTAATAATAAAGAGTGAGTTGTGTGATAAGTATATCTCGAAACAAAAATGCAGTCTAAGATTCTCTAAACCAAAAATGCTGTAGGTATGTGTTCCAAAATTCTGAAAGTCCAAACATTTTTATTTAATAATTTAAAAGTAACATAATTCTGCATTATAATGCTCTATATTTCAAAAGTAAAAATGAAAAAAGTGCTCGAAACTAAAACTTGAACTATGTATGTGCGTTACAAAAAAAAAAAAAATATTTCAACCCATTGTCACCTACCTAAATTTGCCACCAGCTCCATATGTCTTTACGTTCGAGATATAAGTTATTACTATTAGTATTACGTAAGTTAAACCTACGGACCAGTTGCACTAAATAAAATACTACTAAAACGTGCACCAGATTCTTAAACGAATTATTTATTTGATCGTGTAGCCATCGTCGTCGTCGTCGATGGATATGGAATGGCAATCGCAACTTGTCTGGCAGGCCACTTGCTGGGGATTGTTATATTACATCATTTCGAGGTATTGTGTGCCTATGTTTGTGAACCTTTTTTTAGGCCCTCTCTACTATTACGAACAAAAAAGAAAATATATACAAAATGTGTAATTTAGTTTCCGATGGCATCCACTGTTGCAACTCTTGTCATTTTACTGCGTGATGAGGTGTGAATTTCAAAAAAGGAATCAACCATGACGAAGAGAATATTGGAAGTTTGCAAAAATGGAACACACAACACACCCGGTTGATTTGTTGGCAATATTGATGATTTGCGTAATTGAGTTTGATTTTTGTATGGATTTATTGATTAAAATTTTAATTTTTTTGAGAAACTTAATTTTATACTATAAATAATGTGACTGAATTTATAGACTAAGAGCCCGCAGCAATTTTTGGGTGTGAGAGATAACGAAAATGCACTGCTATTTTAAGGTAGTTCTTAACTGTGTATAGGCTAATTCAATTATTAAAGTCTAACGTCATGATTAAAGATTTGTGTTTATAAATATCTATAGAACATTTATCAATGAATTGGGAATGACATCCCCGAATCGACCTGCTGCTGATTTTTTTCTATTGAGACTTGCGTCAGGAAACAAATGACAATACGGGTGAACTTTCTCTTACATGGAGTCAAATATTACTCAACTTAACCTTCAGAAAAAGAACATCACACCAAAAACATAAATGTTAAAAAAGAAGCCAAGTTCTTCTGTACATACAAAAATCTTTGCGGAACAAGTCAACCGTAAAAAGGAGTGAGATCTAAAAGTACGCCAAGTTCTAAGTTTATTAATGTTAAATATCAAATATTTTAAGTAGAGTAATATCGAAGAACCTCAAAATTATCAGAGAAATCTGTTATAACTGACTTAAATTGAGTCAACTAAACCAACTGAATTTAAGTCAGTTATCATTAAATAACAGATTTCTGTGATAACTTTGAGGTTCTTTGATATTACTCTACTTAAAATATTTGATATTTAACATTAATAAACTTAGAACTTGGCGTACTTTAAGATCTCACTACTTTTTACGACTGACTTGTTAAGCAAAGGTTTTTGTACATAGAACTTGGCTTCTTTTTAAAATGTATGTTTCTGGTGTGATTTCAATTCTTTTTGCAAGGATTCTCTTTATCAGGGGAAAGTGGGTAGAAGAAACCCCAACTGATAGCCGCATAGGGAAAAATAAGTTTTTAATTTGTGCCTTTTTGTATGTACAACAAGTCCTATTGCTCTACTAATTTTAAGCAATCAGAAGTGCTCCATTATAATAGTAAAGAAGTAGGTGGATTCCACGCCCCTTGCATACAAAATTTCAATTTTTTCTTTGTATATCGCTGAAAACTAACCGCTCTACCAAATTTCATAATTCTGCATCAGTCGGCAGTGCTCACTTTATAGGTAATATTAATTCTGCGAAAAAGGGTGGTTGCCACGCCCACTGAACATAAAATCTCAAATTTTTAATTTTTTACCTTTGCTTGCATGTCAAGTTCTATCGCTCTACCAAATTTCATCATTCTACGACAATCAGAAGTGCTTCACATACATAATTGGTATCGATTCTGAGAAAATGGGCGGATGCCATGCCCCCTGAATGAAAAATCTTCAATTTTAAAATTGTTCATTTCTTTCCACTTCAAGTCCCAAAACTCTACCAAATTTCATGATTCAACAATAACACTGGTCAACACTGGTTTTGCCACACGAACTTTGATAGCTAATTTTGTTTTGTCAAATTAAATCACAATTGTCACGTGTCAATTAGCCTCAGTTTTGTTGTGATACGGTATAACTCAAAACTTGTACTACGCAGCAAATTAACAGAAGCGCTCCCAAGTAAACCGTTTTAAAAATATTTGTGGTTGCATTTTAACACTTTTTTGTTTTAGCATTTTTTTGTTATTAACCCTGTGAACATGTCGAGGAAGTGTAACAATGATCCTAACTGTTTTTGTTATGTTTGCGGAGAACTGACATTCAAAAAACAAAGACGAAACTTTACGAATCTTGTGTTGGAGTGTTATCACCAATGTTTTGGTTTTTCTGTCGCCCATCAAGACAAATCCTGGGCTCCTCATGTCTGTTGCATAACGTGTGTGAAAAATTTAACCGACTGGAAGAAAGGCGCACGACCTATGCCGTTTGCAGTACCCATGATATGGACTGAACAGCGAGATCACGTTTCGGATTGCTATTTTTGTCTCACTGACATCAACGGTATAAATTACAAGAACAAAAATACAGTTATTTACCCTAACTTATCTTCGGCTATAAGACCAGTCTCTGATTGTAAAAAATTGCCAGAACTATTACCAGTTGCAACTACGTCTGTTGAGAATGACCATTCACAACCGTCCACTTCAGGTAAATGTGTTGACGAGGACGATGACTTTCAGTTTGAAGGAATTGCAAACGAGCCACATTTCATAACTCAAGGAGACTTAAATGATTTAGTTCGGGATCTAAATTTGTCCAAAAAACAATCAGAACTTTTAGGATCTCGTCTAAAAGAATGGAATTTGTTATACAGTAACACAAAAGTTAGCTACTTTCGAAACCGTGATCAGCACTTCAGAACATATTTTTCTCAGGATGGAGATTTGGTATTTTGCAATAACATAAATGAGATTATGAAAATGTTAGACATCGATTTTTATCGCTCTCAGTGGCGTTTATTCATTGATTCTTCGAAAGCTAGTTTAAAGGCAGTGTTATTGCATAATGGAAATATGCTTCCGTCTGTACCTCTAGTCCATGCTGCAAATATGAAAGAAACCTATGAAAATATGAAACTTTTACTTGAAAAAATAAATTACGGTACATATTCCTTCAAAATCTGCGGTGATCTTAAAGTTGTTGTACTATTACTTGGACTTCAGCTGGGTTACACAAAGTTTTGCTGCTTTTTATGTGAATGGGATAGCCGAGACAGAACTAATCACTATATACAAAAAACATGGCCAACGCGTGCCTCGTTAGTTCCAGGGCAAAAAAACGTAAAGTATTTACCCCTTGTGCTTCTACCACCATTGCATATCAAATTAGGATTAATAAAAAATTTTGTTAAGGCAATGGATCGCGATGGAAGTGGATTTTTGTATCTGAAAGAAAAATTCCCTAAAATAAGTGATGCAAAGATAAAAGAGGGTATTTTTGTTGGACCTCAAATAAGGGAGTTAATAAAAGATACAAGATTTGAAGAAAAACTAAGCGATTTAGAAAAATCTGCATGGAAGGCTTTTAAAAATGTTGTTGCAAATTTTTTGGGTAACCACAAGAGTGACAGCTACAGGGAGTTTGGTTAGCGAGCTGTTAATGACATATAATGCTTTGGGTTGCAACATGTCATTTAAGATCCACTTTTTAGACTCGCACCTGGATTTTTTTCCTGACAATTTAGGGGCTGTCAGCGACGAGCACTGTGAGAGGTTCCATCAGGACATTTTGAATATGGAAAAGCGGTACCAGGGCAAATAAAAACCCAAATATGTTAGCGGATTACTGCTGGATAATTAAAAAAGACCAACCAGAAGTGAAACATGCAAGAAAATCTTAGATTTATTAAGTCATTTATAAAAAAAATACAGTTTTGATTAACGAGATCTGTGTTATTTCGCAATATTTTAAATTACTCAATAAAATAAAATCTTTGGCCAACAAATTTTTTTTAACTATTTATTTTTTCTTACGATCACCAACTAAAGCAAAAAATATCAAAAAAGTCCGTGTGGCACAAAAAAGTTAAAATTTTGTTGACCAGTGTAATCAGAAGTGCTCCAAATAATTTTTATGAATTCTATGAAAATGAGCGTGTACCACGCCCCCTGAATGGAAATCTTAAATTTTCGATTTGTTCCTTTGTATCCACCACAAGGCCTACCGTTGTGCGAATTTTCAATGTTCTTTTGATGTCGGGAAGTGCTCCATAATGTTGATGAGTCAGAGTGTATCAGTGAATGAGTCAGTCAGTCATCAGTAACGGTTTTTGAGATTTTTGCAGCCCTATATCTCAACAACTGCTTGTTCTAAAAAAGTTCAAATTTGGCGAAGCGTCTGTGATTGATAATTTTAGAAGATGCTGCGAATTTGAAGTTTCTGACTTTATTGGCACTGAAGTTAGAGGGGGTCGAAAATCGCCTGAGTTTGATCCTGTAAAAACGGCGGCGTAGTGCCAGAACTTGGCTGGGCAATACCTTGCCCTTTGATTTATGATAAAATAATTTAAACTTTTTTTAACCGGGTTTAAGAAATCTCTTTCTTAGATGCACCAGGAGGAACTGGAAAAATGTTACTAATTAGATTGATTTTGGCAACAACGCGATCCCAAAATGAGATAGCCTCAGATCTAGCATCGTCCGGAAAAATCGCGACATTGCTACCCGGTGGAAAAACTACGCATTCCGCTTTGAAATTGTTGATGAACATACAATTTATTGATTGTGCCAATTGCAACATTTCCAAAGCATCCAGCATGGAAAAAGTATTGAAGAAATGTAAATTTTTTGTATTTTATAAGAATTCAAAGTAAATGTACCATCACAATAAAAACATATTTTTTTTTCTAGCTTATATCGAGCAAGGTGAACAATCTAATCGTAAATCACAGCGTCTTACTAAAGTCATTTATATTATTAATAAATTATTATAGTTAACTTTAGCTAGTCGCCTTTGCTTTATGAGAATGATTAAAGGTATTTTTGAAGCATCAATCATCTACCACATTGCTTGCAATATCTAGATTGTTTTTTAGCCAATTCTTTCACATGATTGATTAACAAAAAAATGGACATCATAATTTTTTTGTAAAGTGTTATTTTAAAGATATTTATGCACATGTAACTATAAAATGAAATAAATCAATAAGGTTTATTACAAATACGAGAGAATTGATTTTCGCATGTGAGGCATTGAAAACGAGAATTAATCGCCTTTGGCGTTTGTCTGTATCTATTAACCTTTTTTTTCTATCAGTACATTCTAATGAAATCAAGATCACTCTGTCCACAGTGATGATTATTATAAAATCTATAGACATATTATGATTTAATTTGAGATGCTGAGTTCAAGATCATCTCAAGAACAACATGAAAGATACAATTTATTCCTTTCTATTTTGACCTCGAAAAAAACTGAATGAGTAAGTCAATCGTTCTCGAACTCGAAAAGCGTACAAAATAAATTAGATAAGTGCGTAAATTTTTCAAGTTCAAATCATTTTTTATCAGGTCTGATCTAGAATGGATCTTTCTCTGGCTGGCGTTGACCGTGGAATCACTGTCAATTGAAACTTGAGTTTTGAATGGGCCATTGAATCATTTGCCAAGAGCGTTAATGATAAGCGAGTGGGTGTGCAATTTAATTCTCAATTTTTAAAATTTTCTTTTAAAAAAAACCTTATTGCTGATTATTACGAACTTTTAAAAAGAATCAATGTTGTCGGATCACAGAAGAAAACCCATGCAAATGAAACAGAAAGACGAACTATGCAAATCCATTGTTCGGGTCTTGATTTTTGGTTACGAAAATAGAAAAAACCATTTAAAGCTTTTATTCAGTTTTCCAATTTTGTGGGAAACTTTTTTAATTCTTCTTTCTCTAAAAACCGAATATTCAGAACAAACAAACAGCCAAATCGGCACGGCCGTTTCCAAATGATGCACTTAGCATCATCATCATTCAATTTTTATTTTTGTACAGGAGAGGTAAAATTGATCAGGGTACCTCAACAAATAGAAACAGAACTTTATTGGATTTTATTTAAAAATCAATAAAAATAAGAAAAAGAAAAAGCACTTATTCGCCCCTCGGTTTTAAAATTTATTTAAAAAATAGGTGACTTTACCCCATAATATTGTGTAATTTGTTTGATTCCTCTTGGGTGAAATTATATGACGGTGTTCACATTGCACTCACTCTTCCCACTATTTTTGACATCTCTGAAATTTATCTCACTCCCACTTCATTGTTAGAAAGAGAGAAAAGTAGTAATTTTTTAAGAAATTTAAAATTTTTTAATTTTTTTTGTTGTTTTCTTTTGTAAATTAGGAGGAGTAGTCCAATGTGAACACCGTCTATTAATTGTTTAGCTTTTTTGACACTATACCAACATAAATCTATTCTTAATATCAAACATTTTTGCTCATTTGACAGTGTGCATTGGAATTTCTAACTTCAACTGTTCAGACACAAACTAATGTGAACACAACCAACTCACTCTGACTTTCGGGATTCGTTTAACCCTGAGGCCACACTAGCCGGTACTGGCTTACTGGCCGAACACAATGCGGTAGCTGTAGCTGTTGCATGTAGCACTGTCAAAGTTGAAAGATACGAAAATTGTATACATCGACACAATGGGAAGCTGTAGCTGTAGTAAGAAAATTGTCTGCCGCGAAAGTTGACTCAACTTTAACTTTTGGCGGCGCTACAAGCTGCATTTGAGATGACATATGAGTTTCCCATGTCATTTTTTGACTTTTCAATTTTTTTTTGGGAACGTTCAATGCATTTGAGAAGTTTTTCCTGGTTTTTAAACTTTTTTATAGTCAGCTATCACACAAATTCAGTTCAAATATAAATTTCATGTGCGTTGAACACGTCTCGAATAAATTTACAATTCAAAACAGATGTGATGATGCCCTACATCATTGTAGACGTCCTTTGCAACATTAATGAGCGTTTTTATTGATAGATTATACTACAGCGATTATTTGTGTTCGAGTGGTTACAAGTTACAATACATTACAATTTTTTACTAACACATACAAACCTGAGCAACTTGCTCGTCAACTGGTTTGCCTTTCTCGAAGCCAGTTAGGAAGCCAGTAGAGAAGACTGGCCTCGTTCACACTTGTATATAAAGCGATGTAGATAGCTTTCGGTTACATTTTTGAAATCAAATATTCTTTCTGCCACAACCAAGAAATTTAAACATATCTAAAATAGGCAACTGTCAAAATATGATTGTAGGATGGCTATGATTATCATGAATTACAAAATCTTTTTAAAATCTTAATTTTTTGCTTGAGAAAATGTGAGTTTTATGGATTTTGGGTGATATTTGGAATATTACCGATTTGTCAAGCCATAGACTGACAAATTAAATTGAAAGATTGCTACGAAGACGATGAATTGAAAAAAACTTAGATGTCAGATTTTTTTGATTAAATTGTTTACGTGGGAAAAGGCGACATTTGGAACGAAATATTCCTTGTACGACATAATTTAATTTCTTACCTATCTGTCAACATATGAACTGTCAAATTCCTATAAAGGATGTATACGATAATGATGGATTAAAAAACCTCCTTGAATAAGATAAATGCCAATCCATGTAACTTTGACAGGGCAGAAAAGTCTGTCAACGCATTGGCAGTATTATGCGTTGACCATCGCAAGACTTGACAGACTTGAGGCAGAATTCGACGTCATTTTTGGTAAACGCGTTGAAATAAGAAAAAATCGAAGTCCGATGCCAAAAAAATATAAGCTATCCTTGTAAATGCTGAACGTGGCCAGTAAGATACTTGAAAGCAACTTGCTTACAAGTTGCGTGCCGCCTACACCATATTCACGTATAGGAATTTGACAATCAATGTATGTAGCCAACTTGCTTGCTAGTACACAAACCTTTTTAATTAAAAGATTTATTCCTTTTTGTTAAACGAGAAAAATTTATTATAATTAATAAACTTTATTTCCAATTGAAAAAAAAAATGGATTCAATACAAAATGGACAAAATTCCAAAATTTAATTTAAAAAAAATTGAAAAATCCTGCTTCACATCGACCTCTCTTTCTAACCATAAAGTGGAAGTGAAATAAACCGGAGATAAGTAAGTGGATCAACGGCTAAGACCTTGTTCAATCACTCTGATAGGCATATAGCAGTGTACTACTCTTGGCAGTGACGGATCTACTATATTTGGCGCCCTGTTTGACGATGGAGAAGAAGAAGAAGAAGAAGAAGAAGAAGAAGAAGATGAAGAAGAAGAAGAAGAAGAAGAAGAAGAAGAAGAAGAAGAAGAAGAAGAAGAAGAAGAGGAAGAGGAAGAGGAAGAAGAAGAAGAAGAAGAAGAAGAAGAAGAAGAAGAAGAAGAAGAAGAAGAAGAAGAAGAAGAAGAAGAAGAAGAAGAAGAAGAAGAAGAAGAAGAAGAAGAAGAAGAAGAAGAAGAAGAAGAAGAAGAAGAAGAAGAAGAAGAAGAAGAAGAAGAAGAAGGAGAAGAAGAAGAAGGAGGTTGCACCCAAAACTGATTTAGTGACGTATTGGTCCACCCTGGGCTGTACCACGATCTTAAGTTTTTCAACCCCAAAATCAACAAAATTAAGTGAAATTTTCAGGATTATCTTCTATTTTCAAATACACTGAGCAAATGTAAGAAATCGCTATTTTATCGCTAGTTTCTACATATTGTCCAGTGCATTTATAATCTGACCCAGCAGTTTGTTCCAGCCCCAATTTTTTTTTGTTATTCGATAGAGAGTTGATCGAATAAGATAAATCGCAATTTTCGCATTCGCAATATTTACCATTTTGCCGCCATCTTGGATTTTACTTTTTACTAAATACCTCGGTTCATTAGTCCTAAAAAAAAATTGCGAGGCATAAAATGCGTAAAATAAAATTTCCTATTTTATTTGTTAAACATTTTTTCTTTTTTTTTTTATATTTAGCGCGTGGAAAAGGGGTTATGACTACCCTTAAGATGATATGCACAGCACGAGCGATTAGGTAGATTGGAGGGGATTCAAAAGGAGATACCGATGCACATTGGTTTTGAACGTCTGTAGATCACAATGGGAGGGGAAAATTGAGCTGGGTAGAGCATTCCACATTCGAGTAGTGCGACTAAAGAAAGAATCTCTGTACTTAACAGTACGTCCGAAATTGGGCTCAAGGGTAAATTGATGGGCATTCCTAGGAGCGCGAGTATTACGGTTGAATTGTTTAAGGGAAGGAATGCAACTGGCTATTTCACTAGAGCATTGTTTATGGAAATAACGGTAAAATAACGAAAGACATGAAACATTTCGACGATGCTCAAGAGATGAGAATGTTTCCGTTATAGTTCTTTCACCTATCATTTTAAGAGCTCCCTTTTCAATTCTATCCATTATTATTGAAACAATACTTTTTATAATATTTAAAAAGTTACAGGCCAACAAAAAACAAAATTTAGTATTTTCGTAAATTTAGGCCGTTTTAATCAAAAATTTGAAAAACTTTCTATGACAAGTTTGTTGTGCTCAACATTTCGAACAATTTTGTCATACAGCTTTTTTCTGTATTTCAATAAATAAAAAAGTTTCTATTAAGAAAAATGTTTTATACCACAACTAATTTTTCTTGATTTGGACTCGCTAAAGTTAGATTTTCTCTTTGCTAAAACCGTTTTTTAGATATAAATTTTAATTTGTCGCTTTTCTTATGCAAAACGGCTTTTCTAATTGTAACCACCAATTAAATTTTTCCGAGTAGCTACCGAATATTGGAAATTTATTTAAGGATCCATACGCAAATTAATTTCTCAGGTATATCATTTTGTTTTGGAGTCTATTATTATTCTACTGCACAATTAAGAAAAAGTTCAAAGCGCGATTCAGTTGTGAAAGTTAAAACTGCTGGGCCCTCCAAATAAAATTTTATAATTGCACTGGACTAAATACATAGAAGCAAAAGTGAAATTTTCTTATTGAAAAAATACTTTTTCCCCGGTTCAGGAAAAGGAGATCTCAGAGGACTCAGCTATCTCAGGTGCCTGGAAGAGGATGGCTGAGTTCCAAAAAGTTTTGATGCGGCAGCAATACTCTATTGATGCGCATCTGCTACGCAAACATGCTACTTTCGCTTTGTAAATATTTTCACGTTTGAGTTTTGGAACTTATGGCTTTGCATCAAATGCGCATCTGATGAATTTCGGAACTCAGCCGATTTCTCAGCAAAAATTCTAAGTTTGTCTGTCGAAACACTGAGGAAAAAAATGTTCGTTTCACCTGATCACTTTTTATTGAAGAAAAATCTGTAAGATCTAATTTTCCTGAACACACCAAATATTTTCGTGGTCGACACTTCACTTACCTATTATTTTTTGTTGATTACATATAGATGTAATTTGTAAATTATACACTAACCCGACGCTATTTTTGTGTAGTGAAAGAGAAGATTCAACACCGAGCTTTATGGTCTTTACAGTGACGTCGACCTGTTCAAAAAAATGAAAATACAGCGGCTAAGATGACTGGGACAACAACGAACCTGCCTGACGACTCTTCGAAAAAAAACAACCCCGATCAACCATCGATCGTAAGTAGAGAACGACCTGTTGAGCACAACTGGAAGTGGCTAAATCGGGACAGAACTGATTCGAAGGGCTTGTTGGTTGAGGTGTGTAGTCCATCCTGGACTGGTAAGCGCTATTTTAAGTAAAATAAGTAAGTAAGTGTAGTATAGCAAAACGAGACAAACTAAAAACAAATAGGCGTGTTCAGGAAAAGTAGATTTAAGA
Source organism: Melangyna quadrimaculata (assembly GCA_949320155.1). Lineage (NCBI taxonomy): Eukaryota > Metazoa > Arthropoda > Insecta > Diptera > Syrphidae > Melangyna > Melangyna quadrimaculata. Next base: position 407,799,722 of record OX439483.1, read on the forward strand.
AGTCGTCAGCAATTTCACTTGCCTGAACAGGATTACTCAGCTAAAAAAAAAACTCAGTTTAGCAGTCAAATCACTGAGGAAAACCATTCATTTCGGATTCTCTTGCTCAGTTTTTTTATTTTATAGAAGGCGCCAAATATGTTAATATGTACATGCTTTCGAATGTCAAATTATTGACATTACTCAATGCACTTTTTGAGTTAATATTTGGAGAGAAGGTTTAAATCGTCTGGTTTAAAAATTGTGGTTCGAAAATTCGGGTCGAAAATTCACTTAAACTTTATTTAGACCCAAACATCAGCCGTATTAATAAAAAACGCTTATTCCACCTTTATTCTATGCGCTTACAAAACCATGGAATAAGAGTGAGTCCATGGAATTAAATTTCCTATTAATAAAAACAAAACGAAAATCAAGATCACAATACCGAACACACCTAATAATTCTGTCAAAGTGATTGTCATTTGTTTGACACGTCTTTTTTTATTCCTTCGCTAAACCACCATGTTCGGTGGTTTAACTTAGTAAACGTCACTTAGACGAAATTTTGTTTTTTAAATAACATTTTGTACTTAGTCCATGGAATAAGTTTAACCCTTCCCTATTCCACGTTTATAAATTTGGCTGATAATGTATACTAACTGGCCGAAATTCGACCGCCAAAAACTCATATTCACTGACTGTAGAAAACATTTTTTTAGTTAATTTTTTTTTAATATATGCATGTATGTGCACAGTGATCGGCAAGGCAAAAACAAAAATGACCCACAATCATTCAAATCTCCGCACCTATGGCTTTCCCAACTATATAAAACTAGCTGACCCGGCGAACTTCGTTCCGCCTTAATTCATTTATGTAAAGAAACTAATAATTCCGAGCATGATATACAATGATGTTTCATGTAATTCGGTCAATTGAAATTCTTTATTCTAAAGAATACATACAACCATGTAAGAAAAAGGGAATTCAAGATTGATACCACAAACATCCAGCGATTGTCGACTTACGACTTATTGATTGTCAATTGTCATATCAAAAGCGATACGCACTGGAAATTGAAGACGCTTAAATACGAATGGCAAATCGTTCGGAATAAGCGGAATCCGTGGAATGAGAATATCTTCGCCTTTGAATTTTCCCCTCAAAATCGTGGCTTGAATATAAGATTTGATTTGATGAACTTCACAATCAAACGCGTTCCGTTACAAAGTTTTGGTGCATTGAGCTTGCGCAGCAAAATTATAACTGAACCGACTTTCAATTTTAAATTGTGTGGTGAAAAGCCCGGAACATCCAAAGAATATAAAAATTCCGTGGGATAGTAGGTGGCTTCGTTTTCATCCATCACGGAGTCGACGGATTTGAATAAATTAACTCACCAACGATTTGACGAAATTCAAATGATCGACATTCTTGTTTTTCGCAAACAAAATCGCGCCAATCGCCAATCATGGTTAACATAATTTTGAGTGAAATTCGGAAAAACATTCGCGATGAAATCTTCCGGCGTTGTTGTAAAGTAGCGAAAATTCGGTGGAAATTCAATAAGGTGACTAAGTCCACTGGTATCACCCCATCGCCCATTGCCAATAAATTGACTGGAGAAATCTGCAGCGAACTGGTCATTTCGTAAAGCGACTCGCATGTTTGTGTTCAATTGCAATTTCTCCACGTATTGCAATAACGCCGATGTTCTCAGGCCCTTCCTGGGGCCAATACGAATTTATCAAGTCCTAAATAGCGAAAATGAAATTAACCGTTCTCGAGTTATGCATTAAAAACTGGATGTTCCCTGTTTTCCAATTTTCCTGGAAATTTTTCGGGATTTTCCTCCAGTGTCCTATGTCCTTTTTGAGCCAATACGAATCCATCAAGCCCTTAATAGTGAAAATCGAAGACACCGTTCTCGAGATTTGCATTAAAAAGAGGATGATCCCTGATTTCCAATTTTCCTGAAATTTTGTTGGGATTTTTCTACAGTGTCCTATGTCCTTCCTTAGGTCAATTCGAATTCTTCAAGCCTAAAATCGTGAAAATCAAACGATCCGTTCTCGAGTTATGGGCGCACACACGGACGACATATCTCTTTTGTATATATAATAATAATAATATAGATTTATCGATATCGCTTGGATACTTTCTGATAAACACAAAGTATTATACACATTGGGGCATATTCATAGTCGCAGATAGACCCAGGTTTAACTAAACTACAGTTTAAGACAATTTTGGCTCAATGATGCAGACCGATTTTAATTACAAATTGTTGGTTTTATATTTTTATAAGATAATTAACTTAGTAAACTACACAAATAGCTTCAAATATTTTGAAATGATAACCTTAAAAAAATAGAATCAACGTCCGAAAATTCAACCCAAGCTATGTTTAACTTAGACCCAGGTCTAAAATGACTATGAACATGCCCCATTATATTTATTTAATATTTTTTTCATTCCATTTCAATTAAAAAAAAAATTCCATCAAAATTATAATCAAGTCAACATAAAAATAATTAAATTAGTTTTCAAAATGTCAAATAATAATACTCATTTTATTTTTAATACTGTACGTACACCACATCAAGAAGCAAAAACAAATAGTATATGTACATACCTACATACATAGTTATCTCCCACGGAAACAAAATTTCCCACATACATATGTACAAACCTAATTAGCTATCAAAACATTGCATACTTTCCAACCACACCACAACCCGCCCACCCCATAAAACCACCATAATAATATATATAAATCAACTCGCTTTAACGCCATCCTACTCGACAAAACTAACTTAAGGTAAATATCAATTAAATTCAAATGACATAACCTGCAAAGGAAGACAATATAAATTATTCTGACAATTATAGTAATTTATTCGTCCTAGTCCGCATCACTTTATGTGTATATATTATATGTATGCATTTTGAATACATAAAGATAAAAATAAAAAAAAATTTCATTATAAAATTTAAATAAAAAAATATAAAAAAAAAACTAACAACTTAAATTCTGAAATAGTAGAAATTTTATTATATTTGTGTATGGCTGTATAACAAAACGTATCCTTGTACCCAAATAATCACCCGAAACAGTAGTAATGTATCCTTTATTATATGTATTAAATAAAAAAAAAACGATAAGTCTATGTGTGGGTGAGTATGTGTGTGTGTTCATGATTGCATACTACTTACCAATGCTTATGAGAGAGAACGCTATAAGGCAAAATATGATGACATTCTTCTGCCATGATGTCCCTCTGACGACGACAACGTTAGAAAATGGAGTCGCGGCGGCGAATGCGTTAGGATGAATAAAATGTCGTCCGTGTAGTGGTTGCCGCAACATTATGACATCCGTGCTGATGATGTTGATATGGGTGTGGGTGGTGGTGATGGTGATTGTGATCATTTCTTCAAAATGGCGGACATTCAATTGTGTAATCCTTAATTTTCTTTCTTCGTTTTTGTTTTTTATGTATTTTAAATTTTATTGAATTCTTAATTTTTAGTAATTTTTATTTTTTTTTTTTTTAATTTATCACTTAACACTGAATAAATATTTTATTTGTTTAAAAATTTCTTACGTTGACATTAAAAGTGAGGAAAAAACACACCAAGGACAATGATTTCTAAAAATATCAATAAATCACTTTTATTTTCTTAATTAATTAAACCTTTTTTTTTGGTTAATTTTTCTTAATTTTTATTTAACTTTTTTCAAAAATTTTCAATTTTTTTTTTATTTTGTCACTAACAAATACTAATTTTTCACTTTAGTAACTCATTTTTTTCTATCACAAGATCCGAGGTTTATTGAAAACTTTTTTACTTAGTGACATTTTTTTACTTTTTATTTTTTTTTAAGTTTAAATAAAAATATTAAAATAAAAAATCACCACCACTCCACGACAAAAAAATTAAAAATAAATAAATCCAACGAAAAATGTTTTTTTTTTCTCTCTTTTTTTATTGTGAAATAATTTGAAGCTAATTTCTTGTTAAAAACGTGTAATATGCGATCTCCAGAACGTTCGTCAGGGAATTCGGTCTCGGACTAAATCATTGTACATAGGTATTCAGTGGGTTTGCTGCTGAAAGATACTTTGCTGCTGCTTCTGTTGCTGGTGCTGTTGGCCCACGACAATGTTATGCATAGATACTTTTGGTAGATACATTTATGGTGGGGAAAGCTTTACATCTGATGGATTTCGAGTCACCTCCATCACGTACATCCTGTAAATGGTTACAAAAAAAAAAACAAGGGGGGGAAAGTTTAGTAATGCATCGGAATTCAAGAAATTGAAAGGGAGATATAGCTTTAGATACAAATGTATCTCAAAAGCTCAAATTCTGGCTTTTTGTAGGTAGGTAAGGTGTAGAGTGTTATTGCTATTTATATTTTTTTTGTTTTGTGGTAATGGTTCGTATTTTTTTTGTTGTTTTCTTTTTTTCTATCAACGATTTTTGTTTTGATTTGCTTTTGTAGGTTTGGCGGCAGCGAGCTTTATGGAATTATAAAGAAAGTAAAAACCCATCAAAGGTTTTTGTTGAAAGCCAAGAAATATGTTGGAAAATAAGTTTTGTTTTGTTACCACAAAACCAGATAAAGGTATAGGTACCTACTATATAGTGGGCAAAGTAGGTAAGTAAAGTGCACAAACAAAAAACAACTGAAAATATAGCTGGGAATGTTGGTTAAAGTAATGACAAAAAGCTTAGGTAGGTATTTTTTTTTTTTTTTTTTTTTTTTTTTTGAGCGACTTTGGAAGTATGATGGATTGGATGACGGTGGTTTATTTTATATAAATATATATATATAGCTATGTTTATTTTGTTAAACATTAAAGGATGGAATTCCTCCAATACTTCGTAAAATACGTAAAAATATACTAGTTGATCCCATTAAATTTTTGTTTGAGTTTTCTATTAAATCAGGAAAATTTCCTTGTTTTTGGAAAAATGCATTTCTTACTCCAGTTTTTAAAAAGGGCGACAAAACTGATATCAAGAATTATAGACCTATATCGAAACTTTCATGCATTCCAAAGCTCTTTGAGCAAGTTGTTTGTGAAAGATTAGCATTTTATACTAAGAATATAATATGTGAACAACAGCATGGCTTTGTGAGAAGGAAATCTGTGGTAACAAATCTCCTTACTTTCTTGCACAAATGTTCTAATGCATATACACTGATTTTTCAAAAGCATTCGATCAACTAAGTCACAACATTATTATATTTAAACTCCAAGCTTTTGGTTTTCCGAATATTGTTATAGAATGGATAAGGTCATACCTTGAAAATAGATCTTACCAGGTGAAATTTAGAAACTGTCTTTCAGATTCATTCAATGCTCACTCGGGTGTACCTCAAGGAAGTCATCTTGGCCCACTTCTATTCATTCTGGCTATAAATGATGTTAAATCATGTATACACTATAGTGATACTCTTATATATGCTGATGATATGAACATTTTTAAAACAGTAAAATCTAACAGTGATCGCATTCTCTTGCAAGCAGATATTGACAATTTTAATGTTTGGTGTGACAAAAACAGTCTTTCTCTTAACCCAGTTAAATGCCAAACTATTACTTTTTCTAGAAAACGAGTACCGAGTGCTTTTGATTATTCCATTTCACAGCACTCACTATTTCGTGTTCTAAGCTTCAAAGACCTTGGTGTTTTGGTGTTCACTTTAGTTCTAATCTAGAATTCACAGAGCATATTAATTACATTGTAAAAAATGCAAGTTCCATGCTTGGTTTTATAAAACGGTGGGCTAAGGAATTTAACGATCCGTATGTCACCCTCTCCTTATACAATTGCTATGTACGACCCCATCTTGAGTATGCCTCACAAGTTTGGTCTCCTTTTTACGTTATTCATAAACACCGTATTGAAGCAATACAGCATAACTTCATTCGATTTGCTTTAAAAGGGTTACCCTGGACTGATCCTTATAATCTGCCACCATATGAACATAGGATCCAGCTTCTGCAGGTCCAAACTTTATATCAGATGCGGGTTAATAATGATTTAATATTTATTCATCAACTTATTACTGGTCAAATTAATGCTCCTGATTTGCTATCCTGTATTGGCTTGAACTACCGCGGGGGTTCTCACCACCTGCGAGAATTTGAACTATTTTCACGTAAATTTTCATAGAACTAATTATGGCATGCATGAAGCTCTTAACCGAATGAGTAAACACTATAATTTAAATGTTTCCTCAATTGATTTTAACATGTGTAAAATAGGACTTAAAAAGTTATTTCGAACCAGTGCTCCACTGTCGTGATCGGTTTAATTTTTTGTTTTATTCTTAATGTTGCATTTTGTTTATAAACTAAATATAACGTAAACTAAACATAATTTTGATTTTTTTATTACATAATCCTTATTTTTTAAATAGTTTTATTTTTTCTTTCTCAATTTTAATATTTCAACTGCTTGCATTAAGCAGACCTAATCTCTTTTAACTTCCGTTGATACCTACTCGTTTCGCTGCAAGACAAGTTGCTGTGTTATTGTTAAACATAACTAAGTAACGATTTTTTTTTTTTATATTATTGTGTTACATCAAATAATTAATATTAGTGCCGATATGACTTGCAATCGTAATTGCTGTCGTACTCGGTGAAATGGACCCCAGCGCGTGCGGCATCTGGGGGGAAAGAGGCGTGGGCTTTAATTACAGTATTTGGTGTTATTTTATTATATTTAGAGTGGCATTCATGAAATATGTAAATAAAATAGTAGCAATTTAAAGCATAAGATGTAGCACAATTTCGAAAATTTGTATTGATTTATTTAAGCTAAATCGGAACATCGATTAACATGGTTCAAATGATGCCAAAAAATCAAAAGCAATCTTTATGGGGTTTAAATCATTTTCATTAAACATTTTGATGCCTTGCTTATTTTTGATGGATATAACATACAGGAGCCCAAACGCAAAATAGTTGGACTACCTATGATAAAAAACAAAAATCAGCTGGTTCTTAAATTCCATCGGCATTAAACTCAATATTTCGGTATTTTTCTTTAAATAAAATAAATAAAATAAATCGGGTGGCACAACGGCTCATGAAGAACCAGGGCCTAGTGACTAACAACTCGCAACCATTCCTGTGTGCGCCTTTCGACAGAAATGGAAGGGACCTACAATTTTATGCCGAATCCGAACGGCTAGACGAGAAGCACTTATTCGTGACAAGTGATACACTTGGAGGATTTGTCAATTCCTCGCAAGAGGCAGTAGCCCTGAAAAAAAACTTTTTAGTTTTTTAGGTGGACGAGGCTGGGAAGTGATCCCAGCGATCTTTAGATATATTTATTTCAGATAGAAATAAGTAACAAAAACAAAATGACTTCAATTAAATATACATATAGAGCAGTCTTAAAAAATAAAATAACGATTGATACATTTTTTTAAATGCAAAATAGTTGGCCTACGCGTCTTAATTTTGATTTTACCATGGTGTTACGTTGCCTCTGGCCTTGATAACTACTTCTATGCGTCGTGGCATTGTGTCAACTAATTTTTGGCATTCTTCGGTACCAAAAGATTCTCAAATATTTATGATTTAAGCTTTTAGGCCTTGAAGAGTCCGACATGGTAAGAGAATGCAACCTGAAGCCATGTGTGCTTTCTCAAATTAAGTTCTGTTTGGTCTTATTTACTCATCAAATGTAATTTATTACATTGACAAAAAAAAACTTAATCAACAACTGCTTGGGACAGAAAATGAAGGTATATAAAGAGGATTAATGTGTTAATTGATGAGTAGGCGTTTGGGTCGTATGTATGTTTGTATTTGTAATAAGTGATTCCATATACTAAAATCGCGTGAAATTGCACGTGCTTTATTTGGACGACACGTAATATCGTAGTTGAATAACATTCAAATTAAGACTCAGATTTCAGTGGTCAGTTTAACCAGAGTTAGTTAACTATGCAAATAGATTTTTCTTCATTTAAGTTAAGAACCAGTTTTTGATCAGAGGATGACTACAGAAAAACTAAACATACTCAGAATATTAAACATCAAAGGCATCTGTTAAGTTAATCTAGACATATCTCAACAAACTTAGATTTCACTCCCCTAGGATCTAGTTTTTCAGTGCGGGTGATCATACGAAAAGAGCTAAACTAGAGCCAAACTCTTTGAAGTTTAAAATCGTCATCGAAACACTGGGTCTTAGAAAACTAGGTAGGTGCAAAGGGTGAAGTCCACAGGCCTAAGGTGGACTTTTTACCTACTTAAGTACACTAATCATTTGTAAAGTCTTGGCCAAAAGTTCACACAAGACTCTTGTGGATATCAGGAACAATCATTTGTGGCTTTATGATTCAATAAAAAGGTTCAGAATTTTAAAATGGTTTCGTGTTCTTATATTTTCTTTAAACATAAATGGTTACTTAAATGTTTGAAAGAACAACAACCCACTTGAGTTGGCTACATATGTATATGTACATACAAATAGACTAAGCACCACTAAAGGAATCTGATGATCGACAATCCAACTCAAGTTGTTGTTGTCCATTCAAAAATTCAATATAAGTATATATGACGGAGCTAAAGCTATGCAGCCAAACTGCAACTGCAAGTGTGTTCTTCTTCTTCTTCATTTAACCGGCGATTGTCATGGTCTCGAGGGGGACCACAACTCTCCCACTCAACTGCTTCACCTGAGGTTCCACTTGTGGGGTTCGGCGGGTTGACCGCAGAAAACGTCGACAGGCCTCCTGGTTTTGAATTGTCTGAGGCCAACTAAATGCAGGTGTCGAGCAGTTTTTGCGCCTGCCTTTCTTCCGCGATACTGTTGGAACGTCTTGTGCTATTGCCTTTTGAACTGGGTTCTCATGGCATCTTCTTTGTACATGACAGTACCAGCTAAGTTGCTCAATGCTGTATTTTGTCCAAGATGGTATTTTTGACGTGTAGGCTACCTCGAATTCTCTTGCTTCTTGTTCGATCACTTTTTGTCACTCCTGCTGTCATACATCATGCATCTTCATTTCAGCTGCGCCGTCAATTAACTCTCATACTTCTTGTACATTGTCCAACACTGTGAATACGGTTCAGGTAAGCGCTGGACGAACAACTGCCGTGTAGAGCTTTCCTTTCATTTAGGGGGCATTTTTGTATCACAGAATATGACAGAGTTTTCCCGCCATTTCATCTACCCTACGCTAAGGCGATGTTTGATGGCGTCATCACAAGATCCTTCGCTATCATCATTGATCCAAGATATTTAAACTTTTCGCACTTGGGAAGCACTGTTCCATTCAAATAGATGTCCGGAATAGGCCTTTGTGGATAAGAAAATGGACAGCATAGGTATTCGGTCTTTTTCGCGCTAATGCGGTATCCATTTCCCTCCAGAACATCCACCCATATATCAAGTGCTCGTTGCAAGGCCACAGGATCTTCACTTATGATGGCTCCATCGTCAGCAAAATATAACTGATTCATTTTGGGGTCCGTAACCTTATTCTCTAGCAGAAAGTCAAGGACATTAATAAAGAGCAAAGGACTCAAGACGCTTTTGAGATGAGAATCATGAGCCATCTAGACCCAATGTCTCCCATATTTTTCCAGAACTCAGAGGGTATCTCGTCTGGCCCAGTCGCTTTTCTCTTTTTGGAATTTTTCACCGCATCACTTACTTCTTCGACTATGTTGTCGGCGACTTCTTAATTGCTATTGGAAAGTATTTACTCGGAAACTGTTCATTTAAAAGTCCTTCACAATACTCTCGCCATCTGTGAAGAATTTTGTCTATATCCACAAGGAGTTGGCCTTGAGCGTTGTTAATGAATTTTGGTGAACGAATCTCCTGAGCATTTTTCCTTCTCTGTGCGGCGATTTTGAAAATAGTTGCGCCCTTGTTCATGTTGGCATGTTGGCATCAGCAGCCGGTGCAGATATTTTCTCCAGCTCCCGATACATGCTCTTCGTACTCCCTGCTTAAAGTTAGGCACACTTTATCTTTGCTTCTTTCTTGCAACGTCTGTAAACCACTCCAAGGCGTGCTTCTTCATCTACAGTGCATTGCATAAGTATAAACGCACCTGTAAAAATGCATGTTATACAAAACTATAAATGGAAGCGACACATTACTATTTTTTTATTTAATAGCATCAGTAAACAAGTGAATTGAGCAAAAAAAGTCCCGTTATTTTCCCCAGCGTTGTTTAGAAAATAAAAACAGATTTTTTCGTATTGCAGAAGTATAAACGCACTATGCAAATCTCCTTTAAGCTTCATTTAATTATGATTTTCGAGATGACAAACAACGAAGTCGCGTGGTATACACTTAAGCGATACGAAAAAGGCCAACATTCAAGACTTTCGTTAAAGTATCCTAAGATGTAGGGCTATTTTGAGGAAAATTTCGAGATCGGTTCGTTTTTCCGGAATTTCATACAAGATCAAAAATCTTATGGAACGAAAATGAGACCCGGCGGCCCGGAGATGCTGACACGTCGCGGTAATAATCGAACAATCAATGTTGCATCTAATTCGGTGCATTTTTTGAGGGAAATAATTTTAAAAATGTATGCTACAATTTATTGCATTTTTTGTGCCAATAACCGTTAAAACCATTCGGCCCATCAAGGCTTAACTTCTTCTTTTCACTGAAAACAATCTTTGTAGAAAAAAAATGCACTAAATTGTGGTAGGTATTAATAAATTTTTGGAATTAGTAGAGTTAAAGCGTTAAATAATAAAATGTTACTTATGCTTTTCCAATTGCGGTCCATGTTTTGACGGGCAAGTTCTAATATTTTTTGTTTGTGGGCTGTTGTCGGATTTGGAGCTGGCGCCATTTTGCCCCGAACAATCACTCCACTGCTTCTTAAAGAACGAAAAACTGTCTAAAATGAAACGCCTTACCCCAATTCGTAACGAAATTGCTTCAAAAAATGCACCGAATCAGATGCAACATTGATTGTTCGATAATAAACGCGACGTGTCAGCATCTCCGGGCCCCCGGGTCTCATTTTCGTTCCATAAGATTTTTGATCTTGTATGAAATTCCGGAAAAACGAACCGATCTCGAAATTTTCCTCAAAATAGCCCTACATCTTAGGATACTTTAACGAAAGTCTTGAATGTTGGCCTTTTTCGTATCGCTTAAATGTATACCACGCGACTTCGTTGTTTGTCATCTCAAAAATCATAATAAAATGAAGCTTAAACGAGATTTGCATAGTGCATTTATACTTCTGCAATACGAAAAAATCTGTTTTTATTTTCTAAACAACGCTAGGGAAAATAACGGGACTTTTTATGCTCAATTCACTTGTTTACTGATGCCATTAAATAAAAAAATAGTAAGGTGTCGCTTCCATTTCCTGTTTTCTATAAAATGCATTTTTACAGGTGCGTTTATACTTATGCAAAGCACTGTATGTTATGAGAGGAGCAACTGCAAGTGTGTTATCATACGAAAACCACATTTAAATATATGGTTAATGGTTTTTATTGCATCCTATTTCTATTTAAAACAAGTATATAAAATGTACCTTAATAAATTTAAAAAAAAATTGAGTAAGTAGCTTTAAGAAAAAAGCTTCAATACTTAAATGAAATTTGGTCCCAATGAAAAATGAAACCAAACGAAAAATATAAAATGGTACCAAAAAATTTTATCAAAAGCAACAACAAGAGGAATTGATTTTATTACGATTTGGGGTAATTTTTCATATTTTGGGACCTTTTTAAGTTTTTGTAATTTGCGACTAAATTTTATAGTGAAAAATGGCTTTCAAACTCGGGCTTGGGATCATTTTATGAACAACGGTACAAATAAATTGTTCTAGCAAATCGTATTAAATTGTGAAAAATATGATAAAAAGTGGATTAAATGTCGTGCAATTTTCTTGAACATACTAACCTTTACACATTTAAAAAATTAAATGAAATCACACGATTTTTCTTTTGGACGATTATTCGCACAATGATCCTTAAAAATTTTGAATATATTAGGCGTGTCCGTCTTAAAAAATATTTTAATATAAACTACAAAACAACAACAGTTTAGTATGAATACAAAATATTTTATTCAGAACTTAAATAAAATTCTATAGCAACGAGGCTATCATAAGACTCTAGTTCGAGAGAAAAAAAAATAAATGGGAAAAGTGTAAGATACCCATGCAAATTTGTATGGAAAAAATATGAGGCACGGCTTAATGACCTCGGATCATAATTTTTTCTTACGGCATAACCTTTCGATTGACGCGGTGTGCTATCCAAAAAAATGAGTTTGTGTAAATAACGGGCACCGCAATATACATAGTTTACATTTAGCTTACAACCATGCATACGATAGCCTCTTTGCTATTGCATTTTGGTTTAAGTTTCATAAGACTCAATCGAATATTTTGTATTCGGAATAAAGTGTTGTTGTTTTTTAGGGAATATTAAAATATTTCTTAAGACTGTATAATCTTGACTTCAGGACAGACAAAACACACCTGTTATTGAATAATAACACGATTTTTCAAAACATTAATTAGTAAGAGCGGGCAGCAAATTTTGGGAGTGGAGTGATAACCAAAATATGAGTATGAGGGTTTGTAGGTGCATATATCGCGGTATCAAAAACAACCGTCTGGCAGGTTTCTTTTTCAGCCTTTGGCGGGGGTGGGGGTGGCGGTTTCAAAATAGCGATTTTCCAGCTCATTTTGTCAGATGTATTACCACTTCAATAAATTTAAAAAATATATTATGTGATGCTCTGTCATTTTCTTTAAGTGTAAACGTCATAATCTTGACAATCCGACCAATAGAACTCAAGATACTAGGCTTTTAAGCGAACCTTAATCGATTTTTTTTGGAGACTTTGTTTTGTTGATTTTTTGTGTCTTATAATTCTCCAAGAAAAAGACGATAAGGTCCTCGTAAAAAGCTTTTATTTTGAGTTTTATTGGTCGGATTGCCAAGATTACGACGTTTTAACTTAAAGAAAATGACAGAGCATTACTTAATATATTTTTTAAATTTATCGAAGTGGCAATACCTCTGACAAAATAAACTGGAAAATCGCTATTTTCAAACCCCCACCCCCGCCAAATGCTGAAAAAGAAACCTGCCAGACGGTTGTTTATGATACCGCGATATATGCACCTACAAATCCTCATACTCATATTTTGGTTATCAATCCACTCCCAAAATTTGCTGTGGGCTCTTGGTCTAAATAGTTTTACTGTTTTTCAACATACAAACATACATATTTTTGGTTTAAGCCTTTTATTGTTATTTGACTATTTGGGAATATTTTTTATTATAACAAACTTTTGGGGAATTTTTTGATTTTCATTAGGCCCCAATTTTATTTAGCTAGCCTATAAAATGTTTGAAAACTAAATTTTAATTTTTCAAAATTTCGTTTTTTAAAACTGTATGGAGCTTTAAAAAATCGCGTGCATGATTTTAAATGATTGCAAATAAAATTGTAACTTTTTTAAGATTTTCGGAACTTACCGCGTAAATATTTGGAAATATTATAATTTCTTATTCCCAACATTTCGATGAAATTACACTCTTCGTAGTCACGGGATTAGACTGACGTTTAATGGTTGTTGTTTGTTACTCTTTCTCTAAGATTGTATCGGTGCATTGTTGTTGGTGCACTTTCACTTTGAGTGGGTGGATTGTCATTTGGTGGTTGTTGCGTCATATTTGCATATTCATGGGTGCACACAAAGCATACAACGTCAGATGTATCACTTTTAGCTTTCGTTGGTTTAAGCTTACTTACAAGTGGATCCCATGTTGCGGATAGTTTGAAGCTGGAATCTCTATTGAAATTCTTATGTTTTTTTTATTTCAGTTGCTTTTATTACTAGCCTTGGCATGTAGAATCTTTCTGTAGCAAGTGATTTGGCTCCATCAATACGAATAAAAGGATCTTCGTTGTAAGCTAGATGCTCACAAATTGCTATTTTTGTGACAGCATTGTGTTGTATGGCTTTCATATGTTCATTTAAACGTGTTTTTATTCCTCTTTTCGTTTCACAACTACATCGAACAGAGTATACCCCGGGATTTTGGAATTGTGTCTTTCGGTGTTCTTAGAAGTTGGCGAACCTTGGTTGGTGGTTTAAAAACAGTTTTTATACCGAATTTGCCCAAGATTCTTCCGATTCCATTCGAAATCCCTTTTACATAGGGTAAAAAGGCTCGTTTTTCCACTTGAGGGGTTACGGAATTTTGTGCCACATTTTGCTATGGTTTCCAAGCTCTTTGTTTTGAGTTGTAACCATTTTTCCTCAATGCCATGTCGACATGTTTTAGTTCCTCTCGAATATGGTCTGCATCACATATTGTATGTGCCCGGCTTATGAGTGCCGATACGTCATAATCTTGGCAATCCGACCAATAGAACTCAAGATATAAGCCTTTTAAGAGGACATTATCGTCTTTTTCTTGGAGAATTATAAGACACAAAAAATCAACAAAACAAAGTCTCCAAAAATAATAGATTAAGGTTCGCTTAAAAAAGCTTATATCTTGAGTTCTATTTGTCGGATTGCCAAGATTATGACGTTTTGACTTAAAGAAAATGACAGAGAATCACGGCATATATTTTCTAAATTTATTGAAGTGGTAATACCTCTGACAAAATAAATTGGAAAATCGCTGTTTTCACACCAAAAAGGCTGAAAAAGCAACCTGCCAGACGATTATTTTCGATACCACGATATATGCAATGCACCAACAAACCCTCATACTCATATTTTGGCTACAATCAACTCCCGAAATTTGCTGTGGGCTCTTAGACTATAAGTTTTGTATAATTCAAAAGAAAATTCTAAATTTAATTTTGTTCAGATTAGTTTTTTGTTAAAAGTATGTAGGAACTGTTTTTTTGGTGTAGTGTATAACTCTCGCCACAAAATACTTGGACATTTCTTGAAATGTCACTTTGAAAAAAAACTTTTTTTCAGAAGTTTTGTTTTTCCTGCTTCATGCCTAATTCATTTAAATACGACATTATTATTAAAAATAAAGTGTCCACATTTATTCCACATATGTATCCCAAACCAACTTTAACACTGAAAACTTAGACAGTGAAAATACTTCTTATTAAAATCCAGTATCCCAAACATCAATTTCAAACCAATCTAAACAAATCTCTCAGTTAAAACTTATGGTTTAGGTTTTTATCTTTTCCACATCAACGATTTGAAGACGACAAATTGCCATTTCCCAACAAAGTCATCAAACTCAAAATTGCACCATCAGAATATGGTTTGAAATATTCGGATTCAAATTACCCTTGGTTGGTTCATTTTATTTGGCGTTTGGGAAGAAGATCTGGTTAGTTATATAAAAATTAGATTAGTTTTTTTTTTTCTGCAAAATTAATGATGTTAAACAGTGAGTGAATACGTTTTAAAAAACATTTTTCCATTTTAAGGTCAAAAAAGTCAGCCGGGTAATTCCACCATTAATGGCTTAATTATATTACAGACGAAAAAGTGTAGAAAAACTTTTCTTTCTTTTAATTGCAGAATTTTGTAAAACCTGAAGTATGGTTATCAGAGAGTTTTAAGAACTAGAATTTTAAAAGATGAATTTAACCCAGTCAGGATACATAAAAGTATTAATTTTTTTTAATTCAATAATAAAAAAAATAAAAAAAGTGCGTATACGCCCGAGTGTACCAAGTTTATCTTGGTTTTTATAGAGTAAATTAAAATACTTTTTTTTACGATTTAGTCTTGTTTGTTCCTATAGGGTGAACCAGTTCATTTCTTTTACTTTTCTGACAATAGACCTGCATATATTGTAATTTTGCTGCGTAAATATAGAATTCGTTGGTATCTGGTCCAGATTTTGTTGTTTTGTTTTCGGTACACAAGTAAATTTGTTTGCAATATTTCAGTAGACTAATTTCTGAACAGTCTTCACACAGTGAAGGAGGGGTAATGAAGTCGAGAGCAATATCCTATTATGATATGATAAACTTGGTTGTTGAAAGTACCAAGTTGAATGGTTTCCAGTCATCGTGGTACTATAAAGCGTCGCTAGAAGTACTATCTCCGCAAACCAAAGATCTCTTTAGATGAAGGATGAAAGAGAAATACGGCATTTGCCTAAATCAAAAGTGATTTGTCAACAAAACAAGTGTTCCCATTCCAGACGAAATAAAGTACTTACTCTCGCTAGGTCCAAAGTACGCACTACCTAGTACTATTCACTCCACTTCTAGCTCCTTCTTCAAAGTTATTGCAGACGGTGAGGATTGCATCCAAACAATAAGCGATAATGATGAAAAGGAGAAAGCGCGGGGAAAATTTGCAAATATGTTAAATAATTGTATGGAGAAGAGAAAGTTTTCGGAGTTCAACAATTATATAACTAATATACTCAACGATACAAAACAATTTCTCTATAAACATAGAGAAATTTATATCGTTTCAGCAGACAAGGGTAACGTCACGGTGGCAATGTACAAGCATGATTATGACACAAAAATGAAAACAATGATGGAAGACAGAAATGTATATTGGCCAATCCGAAGTGATCCCACAAACAAATTGCAAGAGAACAACAACAGCCTTATTAAATATTTATTTGAAAACCAAATACTAGACCAACGCGCAAAACAAATTATGACCACATATAATTCGGTTGCACCCAGACTTTATGGACTCCCCAAAATCCATAAAGAAGGCCTTCCCCTACGGCCTAAATGTTCTTCTACAAAAGTTCCTTGTTATAACTTGGTCAAATACCTTATCAGTATTTTGATAAATATAACATCAGAATCCAAATACAATGTTAAGGATTCACTCCAATTCAAAAACAAATTATATGGGCTTAGAACAGAAAATGATGAAGTTCTAGTGTCATTTGATGTAATATCACTTTTTACAAATATTGCACTGAAAATGGCACTAGAACTTATCAGTAAGAACTGGGACAAACTTAGGGAACACACACTCATTGAAAAGCCCAAATTTCTGGAACTACTAAGGATTTGCATAATTGACAACAATTATTTGGTTAATGACAATAAAACGTACCAACAAAAAAATGGTATGCCATATGGACAGTTTTCATAGAAAAATACAATTTACCGTTGAAATTGAAACAAACATGAAATTAGCTTACCTCGACACAGTAGTCATTCGCGAAGAAGGACAACTAAAAATGGATTGGTTTCAAAAACCAACTTCGTCCGGTAGAATAATCAACTTCTTCTCCCAACATCCTAAGCAAATAATTTTCAACACGGTTAAAAACTTGATACATAGAGTTCTTTCAATCAGTGACACATTATACCACATCAATAACAAAATAAAGATAAAAGAAATATTACAAAAAAAACGCCTTTCCGCAACAAATAATAAAAACACTAATATCACAATATGAACATCGAAGTATCCAACCACCGGAAGAAAAAGAAAGAGAAAACAAAATTCACAAATCCTTTACGTATGTTAAAGAAATAGCAGACCGGTTCAAAAATGCAAAACTCCTAGATACAGAGAATTACAAATTAGCTTTAAAATCGACAAACACAACTCTACACCGACCTTAAAACAAAAATAGACAAATTGGAACATTCAAATTTAATTTACAAAATTAATTGTAATGGAAATTCTGACGAAGAATGTAACCAAATATACATAGGAACAACAAAACAAAAACTTAAGAGCAGACTAGCAGGACACAAATCCGATATCAAAAGCAGCGCAATACAGAAGACAGCCCTGGCATCACATTGCATAGCTTTCAAGCATTCCCCGGACCACTCCAACGTCAAAATAATGCAGCGAGAAGAACATCAAAACAAAAGGATGATAATCGAAACGCTGCATATAATCAATGCTGATAACACAATGAACAGACGAACCAATATGGACGACGTCAGCCCACACTACAAGCATTTGGTGGAGAAGAGGAAAAGAAAAAGCTCTACAATATGATCTTTATGTGCTTTGTGCTTATGTTTATATAATTTTTTCAGTTTATTTGACGGAGATGTTACTTGTCAGTCAAACTTTATACTGTGTAGTCGTAAAATAAATTATTTATTTAATATACATAAATGTAACAACAATTATTGTAAGTGATTAATGTATTGTGAATATCTTTGTAAACATTTATTAACATACATATCAATGCTAACATAGAAACCATTTTGCACCTGATGATGCCCATTTACATGGACGAAACGTTGTGACAAAAAGAAAATATTTGTTTCTTTTGACCTAAAGCCCGTTTAGCAATAATCTATTTTTAGACGAACTTCACGGATTTTCATACAAACAGCGCCCATATTCATGTAGCTGGAGTGTTAAAATCATCAAATATAAATGCTCTCTCCCTTAACCCCCTATGAACCGGACTTGAAGATAACATTAAATGTTAGGGGATGGCTCACACGAAAAGTATACGAAGAAGGGAAGTAATACGATGACTGCTTCACGCCATTAAGATGACCTTGAGTGAAATTTCACTTGACTATTTGGAATCACTGTATAACTCTCTTAAGATTCGAATTTTTGAATTTATTTTGAAAGCTGCCAGCAGCCCACATTACAAGCATACAAATTAGACTAAGATAATTTAAAAAAAAAACATTAAAACCATTGTTTTTCGTCATTTTTTGTATGTTACTTTAAAAAGTGACTCGGCTAACATTTATTCTCTTAGCTGCCGTTAACTTTTTTTCTCGGAGCTTAAACATAAGTTGTTCTATGGTAAATTTAACAGTCTCTCCTGTGTCATACCAAATTTTAATCTCTTTCGCATACAAAAGGAGATATTTGAGGCTGTGAGTGCAAAAGTGGCGTAACCTTATTTGAAAAATTGGCTCATTTTGTCTCTCATATTTTTGTCTTATGGAGATACATTATTTTAAACATAGTTAAAGATTCTTGAATATCCACGCATGTAGAAGTAAGTCAAGTTGACAC
Source organism: Melangyna quadrimaculata (assembly GCA_949320155.1). NCBI lineage: Eukaryota > Metazoa > Arthropoda > Insecta > Diptera > Syrphidae > Melangyna > Melangyna quadrimaculata. The sequence goes on from OX439483.1 coordinate 407,818,678, forward strand.
ACTACTGCAACAAAGAATAAACCAATGTTCTGTGGCCCGTCAGCTCGGTCTAAGCCAATCTTGCATATCAAAGATCTACGGAAGGTTTAGACAAACTTCCAGGATCTGTATGGCACCGGATGTTATGACGTACTTTGACTAGCGTTGACGTCCAACAATAGCTGAGACAGCTACTATAAAGTCTTGTAAGTTAATGGACAGGACAGTTAGGAGGCGACTTAAGGAATCAGACCTTAACCCAAAATGTCCCGCCACGGGGAATTTTCAAAAAAAAATTTCAATATTTTTTTAAAAATTAGTGTTTTAGAAAATTTGTATATGCTTATTTATTTGAATTGTGAAGGAGGTATTGTATAAAAATTTCGGTTGAAATCCGAGCAGCCGTAAACGAGAAATTTGAAAACAAAAAAAAATCGTTTCTATGACAGGTATCGTTATTAACCGTTATTGGACAAATTTGTTTCCATCAAAATATTGACAATACCTTAAATAGTAACGCAAATCTTTTTATCAAAATTCTTGGAGCCGTTTTCGAGAAAAATAATTTTTTTCTTAACGGTTTTTCACCATTTGTATTGAACGCACCGTTATTTTTTAATTTAGAAAGATGATTTTTTCAAGTATTCTACAAAATAATGAAAAACTATCTTACATCTAGTTTTGAAAATATTGACCAAGTCGTTTTCAAAATATTTAGTTTTCAAAAAAAAAAAGAATATTTTTTTTAATTTTCCAAAAAATTTTTTTTTTTTTTAATTTTGGTTCACAATAATGTTTAAATACTTACACGTTTTACCATAAAAAAATGTAGGGCAGGTACCGTTATTTTTGGTCCTAAACAAAATTTAAAAAAACCTTTGGGCATATTAGTCAAAAAACACTATACCAAGTTTGAAAAAAATCCCTCCAGCCGTTTGTGCTGTACGGGCGAGGACAAACAGAAAGACAGACAGACAGACAAACAGAATTGCGGGACCGACTTTTTTGGCGTTCTATATCATCGTTATGTTAGGGAAAATTATTATCTCGAGTTCGATTTTTTTACGAATCCATAACTAGCCATATAAAGTAGCCCGTAGCGTGATGGTTAGTGCGTTCGACTGCCACGCTGGAGGTCTGGGATCGCTTCCCAACCTCGTCCACCTAAAAACTAAAAACGTTTTTTTTCAAGGCTACTGCCTCTTGCGAGGAATTGACAAATCCTCCAAGAGTATCACTTGTCACGAATAAGTGCTTCTCGTCTAGCCGTTCGGATTCGGAATAAAATTGTAGGTCCCTTCCATTCCTGTCGAAAGGCGCACACCGGAATGGTTGCGAGTTGTTAGTCACTAGGCCCTGGTTCTTCATGAGCCGTTTGTGCCACCCGATTTATTTATTTTTTTAACTAGCCATATAGTACCTACATATCGCAAGTAAAAATAAAAACTAAAAAAAAAAATAATATTTTGTGATTTAATGTTCAAACATATTGTTTGGCTCTATAGTCTATGATTGTGATGCTTTGGTGGTCGAATTTCGGCCAATGGGCTATACTAGTATAAATAGTACCTACTGCATATCAAAATTAAAAAAAAAAAAATCTAAAATTTAAAAATAATTTTTTGAATATTCGATTTTCAAAAAAGCGCTTATTTATATTCAGTCTACCCCTGAGCCGTACAACTACAAAACGGTCAGCGTTGATTTACCGAATTTAGGTTAATCAGGTATGAACCAGTCTTTCAGAAAGAAGTCTATTTATCTTTCACGAACTAAACATCGTTAGTTTGTATGTCTCAAACTTAAGTTAATTTTTTCCAAGTTAACAGGCTTTAAATTAATTGTAGTAGGATGTACTTGTAAAATATTTAGACAATTAAATGTTAAAAAGTAATAAGTATTACCGTATAGCAAAAAGGTCACAGAAAAACAAAACAATTTATACAAATTACAATTCACTTGTACGAGTAGTTGGATGATGTTCTAAGAATTCTTAAATGAATTGCGTCAATTCAATATGAACTTTAACTTTCACAATATAAATTAAATATCCAATTTTATTTCGTTCGTAAAAATAGATACACTTCGAATTCAATGAACCTAAAATACATATGATATAAATTTTGTAATTTAATTTAAAACTCTTCATCCAAACACAATGAATTTATTGAGATTTGAACTAAGCGATGGAAAAAACCCTTGACTTGAAACAAGAATGACACCCACACGGGGTCTTCTTAAAACATAAAGGTCACCTAAATGCCAATTCAAGGTATACTCCACTTACATATATGTACCTAAATTATATAGTCTTTTAAAAACATCTTTAAAACTCATGGCCATGTTAAGTGGGTTTCTACATTCAAAAGAACAAAATCCAAATGTAACACTTTCCAATAGTAACAGTTGTAGAAATATAGTGGGTGGTATGGTTTTTGGCGAGGTTACAGTTACAGGTACCTATATATAACATCAGGTTGTTGAAATTTACTACGAGAAACGTAAAAAAAGCTTTTAGGTATTCTACTTTGTTCTTGTGGGTGCTGCTGGGTGGTAAATAAGCTGCCCACCCTAACCTCCAACCGCGGAATGAGAATGAGAAATTCAATCATACAACAATCCCTGGAAGACACAATCTTTTAGAGCGCAAACTCTTGTGTTTGGTTTAGTGTATTTGTGTGTGTGGGGTTTTTTTTTGTTGAATGACAAAAGAGCTTGTATGATATCTTATGAATTTGATTTAACAATAATACCTACACTTAACGGATAAAATAAGTGGGCGGACCTTTTATTTCCACCCTTTCGCCAAGGGTATACAATATTTTAGTTGACAAAATCATTTCGATTGCCATCCGGGTAGGTTGTCTTTATTAGAATTCCATCGAATTTCCTTTTCTCTATTTATCTACTACAAATTGTTACAAAGTTCCATACGGTGGGTGTCCGGAAATTCGGCTGTTTTCGGGGGTTTCGCAATTAAAATAAATTGTGTATTATAATTAAGTTAGGAGAATATCCAAGTAGTAACTGCTACGAGTTTTAGAACCGATTAATTGACTAATATTTAGGTTGTGTGTTTAACGGACAAAAATTTCGAGTGGAAAAGACAAAATTATATCGCTAACTTATTTTAAAAAAATTTAAAATTTAAATAAAAAAATATACAGATTTTACATGTCAATCAATACAGATTAAATAAATTTTAAAAATAATGTTTGTTTTATTTACATAAGAAGAACAAAAAATGTCTTTCCGTCGGTGTTTCTGTATTTGATCATAAAATTAATGCATTTTGAACTGCAAAGCTTGCTGTATCCTGAAATTGCACTACCAAATCGAAGTGTTTGTGCTTTGCTCTGCACTATTTTTGGTGCAGTTTAAATAAAAAGATTCTTAATGAGTGATTTGACCAAATTGGGTTTGAATATTTATTTATGGATGAGATGTTACTTCTTCCTTCGGCTTTTTTAGTCACTATTCGTGGCAATGAAAGAAAGTTGATTTTTTTCCAACGTTTCGACAGGGATAACTGTCCTCTTTAAGGGATCTTTATTAACACAGTACAAAATAACAAAATAACAATTTTAAGAACAAGGTGTATGCACACATAAATTTAAAAACAGTGGTTATGATTAACAACCACGTTGCCATAAAATGTTATGCCATAAGGCTAGGCGCATATTGTGCCGCGTCCAAAGCGTGTGAAGTGACCTGACAAGTGTCGCACGAAACTATACGCATATTGATTCGCGTGGCTCGTGTCAAAATACATATTAATTGAAGCAAAAATCGTCTGGTGTATTGATAATTGAAACAAACCTACAAAAAAAAAAGTAATTTCTAAAGAAGCAAACGATTTTTTATTTTCAAAACTAATGACAGTTTATTATTTAATTTTTTGACGAAAAAAAACACCTTTCGGTCTCGCAAGGAAAACTGTTTCGATCACTGTGTGTGTCGTGCCGCTCTATCAATATGCGTTGTTGTATTTATTTATATTGTTTACAAAAACTCGTGCTGTGCTGTGTCGCGTCACTCGCGCCTAACGCGTCTCAATATGCGCCTAGCCTAAGTGAACGCTCACGAGAGAGTACCTGATGCCCTAACCTGTGATTTTCTATCAGAGAAAATTCTTTAGACTGCAAATCCCAATTATGCTAAATGTCATTTTGAGAGTAAAATAATGAATGCCAAACATCGTACAGTAGGTACATGTCGGACACATTAGGAATTTATGTGAATTTGAGCTCCCGTACTTTTGCATACTTTTGATATTTTCGAGAAGAGAATATTTCATCTTTGCTCTGCCTAATTTGACAGTTTTTGTGCACAAATTTAAGGATCGGACCAAACGTTTTAAGCTGTCAGTTTTGTTTTTCAAATGTCAAATTTGATTTTTTGTTAAAAATATGAAATAAAATAGAAGAACTATAAAATGAATTGCAAAATCCATCATGCTCATTTCATCTCTTTTTAAAGTGCATCCAGCGATGAAATGTTTTTTGAAGTTTTAACACAATGATATGTAAAACAACACGAATACAATGACAAAATAAATAGATGTATTTCAAATGGTAGAAAAACATCAATTTTTCAATTGAAACCAATAATCAGCATCGACAAATATTTAAATACTGTGTTCTAGCTGCAATTCTTCAACGAGTAAATTTTTCATATTCATGGTTTGAAATTTGAATGCCCCTGAAAACATTAAGACAAAGGGTCATATCGGAAAACTGTAGGAAAACATTTGTGATCTTTGGAATTATTTATTCCCGCAAGAATTTGTCTGGGATTCAAAATCTTATAAAATTATTGCTTATTTCAGGTAAAGGAAATGGCTAAAAATGTATGGGCGAAAACCCAGTAGGTATCGACAAGAACGAAATGATATTATAAGCATTAGATAGATAGATTTATTTATTTATTTATTTATTTACAAGTTAACTAATTACTAGCTATAAAAGTTTTATGTACAATTTATGTGTTTGAAAAAAAAGTGCATTTAAATTTTGTAGAAAAATTTACATTTTGATTAAACAAATTTATATATATATTATTGAAATCATTTAATAAATAAAACATTTTGTTTAAAAGAGAAAAACGTTCATAATTGGTCCGATAGTTAGAAATATGTATACATTCGGACAAATTCCTTAAGTTTCTTTGAGGAACACGGGAAAGAAGGTGCAAAGAGTCTATTTTCCCGTTTATTAATTTTACAATGAAAGCAAAACACAAATAAGAACGTCTGCTCTCAAGACTAGGCATGTCAATAAGTTTCAGTCTATTATGGTAAGGTGGGAGATCGTAAGGATTTACCCAACCTAAGCTTTAGCGCAAATCTAAGGAATCTTTTTTGCACCTGTTCTATTCTAGCTTTATGACAGTCGTAGTGGGGTGACCAAACTTGACAAGCATATTCAAGAATGGGACGAACAAATTTTATAAAAAGCTGCTTTGTAACAAAAGGATCGGAAAATTGTTTCGACTCTCTTTTTATCCAACCAAGAATTGAATTGGCTTTATTAGTTATTGAATTGATGTGTGATATAAATTCAAGTTTTTGATCACACAAGACACCAAGGACAGACATATCGCTTACGCGTGATAAAAGGACACCATTTAACATATAGTTAAAAGAAGTAACTGACAGCTTTCTTGTAAAACTAATAGTTTTACATTTATCAATGTTAAGGTTTAAACAGTTACGGTCACACCAGTCAAAAAACGAATTAAGATCACACTGTAACTCTTCACAATCACGATTATTTGAAATCGTTTTGGAAATTGTTACATCGTCTGCATAAATAAGGCAGTTTGAAAATTTCAACACAGACCGTAAATCATTTATAAATAAGATGAAAAGAACTGGGCCTAAATGGCTACCCTGTGGTATTCCAGAATTAACAGTGAACTTATTTAATTCGAAGCCGTTGAAAATTACAGAGTAAGATCTATCCAGTAAATACGATTGAAGCCACATAACAAAATGTTCGCTAAATCCTAACTTCTTTAATTTTAATAACAAATCTCGGTGTGAGAGTCTATCGAACGCCTTGCTAAAGTCGGTAAAGACACAATCTATTTGCCTTTTGTTTTTAAATGAGTCAATACAACTTTCCACCAACTCCATTAAAAAAAATACTGTAGAGAAATACTTGTAAAGCCATGTTGATTTGAAACAATAATAGACTTAACATAAAAACACAGTGATTTACAAATAATTGCTTTGAATAGTTTAGGAATGGCCGATAATCTAGCTATAGGTCTATAATTTTTGATTACGTCTTTTTTACCTTTCTTGCGAAGAGGAATTATAAAAGAATTTTTCCAAATTGATGGAAATATACAAGAAGTCAATGAATAGTTAAATAAAACTGACAAAGGAAGGGACAAGTGACTGACACAATTTTTCAAGATAGTAGAAGGTATCCCATCAGGTCCTGGTATACAACTATCGTCAAGATTAGATATAAACTTTTCAATTTCGTTAGAATAAGTACTTAAGTTTATATCAGTCAAGTTAGTAAAATGTTTTAAAAGGCCAAAGTTTTTAGGCTTTTCGTCAAATGTATCGCAGTTAGAAATATCACAGTTTAAAATATCACAATTGTGTGTATCACAGTTGAAAGCGCTTTGAAAGAATTCCGAAAATAGTTGTGTTATAACCCGAGGGTCATGGCTTGAAATGTCATTTGACTTGAGTACAGACGGGTAAGGACAAGACTTTCTTTTACTATTTATAAAGTTCCAAAACTACTTTGAATTCATTTTGAGATATCTTTGCACCTTCTGAATATAATTCAAATACTTTAAACTTGAGGTTCTATTAAAAACATCTCTTGCTTCACAGTAATTATTGAAATTTGTTTCACTTAGTGAATTTTTGTATGTGGCCCATAATTTGTTTCTTCGATTTTTAAGGCCTTTAATTTCACTATTGAACCAATTTGGAACTGAAGATCTTGATTTTACAATAGCAAGAGGTACAAAATTAAGAAAACAATCAAACAAAATATTATTAAAAGCAAAGACCATAGAGTTAACATTTAAACAATTATTTAGACAAGACCAATCTATTTGTGATAACAAGTTATTTAGTTTAACAAAGTCGGTCTTTTTAAAATTAAAAGTATACGAATTATCACAGATTTCATTTTCAAAATTATTTGAGTTCAGAGGAAGAGTAAAAGTCAGCGCTGGATGATGATTGCCTTCATTTACTAGAGGCTCAATTGATTTTTAAACTGTTATACCATCGTCGAAGGAAGTAAATACTACTTTCCATTTGTATTTAAAACGTCGTTAAATTGATGAAGTCCAAGAGAAGTTAAGTCATCAATTATTTTTGAATCGTCGGATTTAAGATTTCCAGTTGGCAACATTAAATTTGTATCAGGGCAGCGATACCATGTAACATGAGTAAGATTGAAGTCGCCTAAGCAATTAAGTTCGTCCCGATAATCCATTACTTCGTTGACGAAGCTTAAATATTCAAAAGCCTTAGCGTAGACATCAAACTGGCTTCCAGGAACAGTATACAGCGTGACGATATATAAATTTCTATCTTTTAATGTCACTTTAATGCAGATAAATTCTTGCTACAGGAACATTCACCAGCGTGGCTATGAAGCAGGACTTTACAGCAATCAAAATTCCACCTCCAACAGTTTCAATGTTGGTATTAGAGTATCTGTCACGTCTAAAAACATTAAATGTGTTGTCAAAAATTTCAAAGTTGTTAATACCAGCATGAAGCCAGGTCTCAGTTAGAGAAATAATGCCATAAGAGCAGATGGATGATGAGTAGAAGACCTTGTTGGTCTTTGTCCGAAGTCCCCTTACATTTTGATAAAATAAGTTAATTGATTGCGACGAATTATCTGTCTTGTCAATCCTTTCCGAAAAGTTTTACGAACAGTATTTCTTTTGTTTTTGTTGATAGATAGATAGATAGATAGATAGATAGATATATAGATAGATAGATAAATTCTATATTTTATGAAACAGGTTTTACAATATTTTTACTTAAGAATAAAGACATGGCAATTCTGCCGTCTGCCTGATATGACATTTCATTATAAAAAAAAAGAAAATAAAGAAAAAGATTTGAAACACAAAAGGTTTACAATCTTAAAGTTATTTGCAACACAAAAAATTGAAAATTTTAAAATGATTTTAAACACAAAAGTTTGTAATTTTAAAGTGATTTGAAACAGAAAAAATAAAAGTTTGAAACTACAATAACTGGTTTCACTTCATGATTTAAGTTAAGAAACTATTACGAAACCTTAATGCATGTTTATAATACTTGTATAATGTAGACCATCCCAGCGCTCCATTTAAAATTTCGTAAAGTCTGTTTGGAGACAAAAAGCTCTCGTTCAAATGCAACCGACGGATCTCTTGTAGTATTGGACAGATTGCGATGAAGTGGTTGATATCTTCAGCTTCTCTTCTGTGGCATAAACTACAAAGTTGAGTTAGATCAGATCGATGGGGGATGAAGTTAAGATTTAATATCTCAACCCGTGCTCTAAAAATATAGCTTATAGCTTCGCATGACAATTCGTTTCTGAAATAATTGGCTTCGGATGGCAAATGGGTTGAGGGTTGATGGGTTGAGGTTTCTGTTGACGTAGCTCTAGCTAAATGCTGAGTGTAGATTTGCTCGTCTACTTTTGCAATAACCTCAGCAAGCATTGACTGCTATGAGTCGACATTTGACTCCATTAAAGATAAGGTAACATCAAGGAAGGAAGCCATCTGGTTCCATTCTTTAAAAGGAGAGGCATTAGTGAGCAGAAGACTTCTTTCGTTTCTTCTCATCACCATTATAATATAATCTGAGTTGATTTTTAAATTTGTTGTATATAATGGTGTTAACCCCGACTCCACGTAGATAGAGTACTTTGGTGTTGAGTTTGGCAATCGGAAAATTCGCTTGAAGAAATGCCTTTCGACTGCTTCAAACTCCTCGAGAGGCAAATATCCAAACACCTGAGCACCATAACATATACAATTATTGACTGTTGCGTCAAAAACACGATATTTTGATACAAGATCAATTTTTTTTGTTTCAAAAGAACTTCGGTCACATTAAACTTAAAGCTAGTTTTGCTTCAACGCTTTTTTCTTTTGCATGCTTTGTAAAGTTTAAATTACGTATAAGCAAAACTCCTAGATATTTTAATTAGTTGACAACCTCGATGGGTACATTAGTAAGAGACCAATTCTCTTCCGGCAACCTTCTTCCTTGACGCGCTTCAAAAATCATGATCTTGGTTTTACAGGTGTTCACAGCTAGACCCCTCGTCTCGCAAAAAGAATTTAGTCTGTTGATTTGCAACTGCATGGCAAAAGGATTTTCAGCCAGCAGTAGGGACAAATATTAACTTGGATACCCGCGAAGAGTATTCCTCCTGGCAATAGATTGCTTATCCCGCCAATGAATAAAGCAAAGAGAATTGGGCTTAGAACACATGAAACCAGTCCAAAAATTCCAATCCATCCCACACCGAGGCAGTAGATGAGTCAAGAAAGTTCAATTACATACTGAGAAACTTTCGAGAAACTCCCATTACAGCTTGTATAACAGGTCTGTTTATAACAGGTCTGTTTATCTTGTCGAAAGCAGCTTTGAAGTCTACGAAACAAGCATATATTATTTTCTTTTTTTTTTTCAATATTTTTTCCTGGCGATACTCGTTAGCGCAAAGATATAATCCATATCGTTGAGAAACCAGAGCGAAAGCCTGCTTGAAACATACTCCGCTGTTGAATTGTTGTTCTCGATCCATTTAGTGAGCCTTTCGTACAATATTGAAGTCAAAATTTTTCTCGAACAGAAATTCCTCTGTAGTTTTCTGGTTGACTAGGATCGCCTTTCTTAAAAAATGGGAAAAATAACAGCTTTGTTTAAATTGCTTGGCACATGTGAGACGTTATACAGTCTCTTGAAGTGCAGCAGAAGATAACTCTTAAACTCCTCGGTACTGTTTTTATAAAATTCGACTGGACATTATGGACGTCACTAAAAGGGTGACCCCAAAATCCATTGGGTATAGAAGCTATGAGCCGTTTTGTCGAACTTAAAGAGCATCAAGTATGACTTATATATGTATATTATTATATTTCTTATTTTAATTTACTTTTTTTTTTGTAGAGAAGGCAGTGAACAGTGAGTGAGTAGCCCGTAGCGTAATGGTTAGTGCGTTCGACTGCCACGCTAGAGGTCTGGGTTCGCTTCCCAGCCTCATCCACCTTAAAACTAAAAAGTTTTTCTTCAGGGCTACTGCCTCTTGCGAGGAATTGACAAATCCTCCAAGAGTATCACTTGTCACGAATAAGTGCTTCTCGTCTGGCCGTTCGGATTCGGCATTAAATTGTAGGTCCCTTCCATTCCTGTCGAAAGGCGCACACAGGAATGGTTGCGAGTTGTTAGTCACTAGGCCCTGGTTCTTCATGAGCCATTGTGCCACCCTATTTATTTATTTATTTTTATCTTAAAGCACACCAACAGACAACATAGGCGCCTGCCTGGCGACTGAACATACCCTAAGCGGAGCGACTGAGTCGCGTGGCGGGACAGAGAACCAACAAAGGGAGTTAAAATCCTTGAACCCGCGAATCGGGTCACCCAAGGCGTTCTTGTTAAAGAAAACTATCTATAAAGTGACCCACTCAAGTTCGTCAGAAATCTACAATCAATGGGCCAGAAGTCCACAAGATTTTTGTGTGGACTTTTGGTCCATCGGGGTGGGTCAAAAGTTCACAATTGATTTATGGACTTCTGACCCATCCAACTGTGCCAAAAGTCCATTATGGACTTTTGACCTCTGGCATTTTGACCAACGCCATTTGGGAGAGCCTTAATGCAAAAAATATTAAAAAATCGCGCTATTTTTGAAAGATCCAAATTTCAAAATCTCGAACCTTATAACTTATTTAAAAAGATTGAATACTAGATGCGGAGTTCTTAGGTTTTTGAGAATAAGATTTTTAAAATTTGAGCATAATGAAAAATATCGCCGTATTTTTTGTTTGCATTTCTACACAATATCATATCAAATCATAATAGAAGAAGGATTGTTATAATTTCCCGGATGGAATCAACGCACGGTGGCGTCTACAGTTCCAGTCAGGCTGAACTACTTAGTGAACAATTATATTAGCTACTTCGACATATTCAGAGCTTAGGCCTATATGGAACGGTTAATCCGGCTCCCCGTCCTTGGAGTTATACTAGTACGCAGTTTCCTCACCTCAATATTCACAAGGGGACCTGGAAATCTTTTGATCAATCAATCGTCAACCAGATTGATGATATTGCGATCGAAGCAAATGCACTCCTCCAGTATCAGGCGAGCCAACGTCGATTCGGACCATTACCTTGTTGTAGCCAAGGTACGGCTTGCGAATATCTCGAGCACAGACAAACCGAAGAAATGATGTGAGGAAGTTTGACGTCGGATGGCTACAATCGCAAGAGATTGCTAGGTCCCTCTCCCATCGATTTTCGAACAAACTCTTAAGAAGTCCTATGTCACCAGCATCAAGTGTTGCAAACCAGTGGCAACATTTCCAGGTCGCCATCAGATATGCCGCGTCTGACGTGCTAGGTTTAACTCCACCAGCACAACGAAACCCATGGTTTGACGACGAATGCCGGCAAGCACATGCAGCGAAGCAGCAGGCATACAAGGCGTCGCTGCACAGAAGGACCAGAGCTGCTAGCAAGTTCTTCGAGTATGAGAGGAGACAGGAACACCGGCTCCTCAGAAAGAAAAAGATGGAGCAAGAAAAGCACGAGATCGAGGAGATTGAGGGATTTCATAACAGGAATGAGGTTCAAAAGTGTTACCAAAAGGTAAAAAGAAGCGTTCAGGGCTACAGGGCCCGAACCGAAAGCCTGTAAGGATGAGCAAGGGAACATCGTAGAAGATTTACAGTTGATGCTGATAATATGGAAAGAACACTTCTGTAGACTGTATATGGGTGATGACGATTCTAATTCCGTTGTCAGGCAGATTACACCATATAACTGTATAACAACGATGACGAATCTTATTGCGCTGTCAGCCAGATTGCACCACCCAACTTACACGCGGAGTTTCTCCTCCGAACAGATAATGGTACGCTTAATTGGCTTCTGAACTTCAAAAATCCAGAAGGTCAAGTAGCAAGGTGGATTGAGAGACTGCAGACATATGACTACCAAATTCAACATCGAAGAGGAAAGCTGCACTCAAACGCAGATGCATTGTCTCGACGACCGTGTAAACAGGACTATAAGCATTGCACGCGTCAAGAAGAAATGGAAGCGGTTGCCATCCAACGAATAAGAGCTGATCCCATTTATGGTTGGAGCAATGAACAACTGAGGACTGCCCAACAAGAAGACTCGCATATAGAGCCCATTCGTGCATAGAAGGAACACGAAGAAAAACCAGAATGGGGTGACATCTCCGATAGAAGTCCAGCTCTAAAAGCATATTGGGCACAGTCGGACTCTCTTCATGTGCAAGGACTACTAAGGCGCAAATTTGAGTCTGTAGATGGCAAGTCATGTGTGATGCAGTTAATCGTGCCTAGGTCAAAGGTTAATGACGTTCTTCGAGAGATGCATGATGGAGCATCTGGAGGTCATTTGGGAGTCAACAAAACGCTGGAAAAGATACGACAACGGTTCTACTGGCTACATGCAAGAGAGAATGTCGAAAAGTGGTGCAGAAAATGTGATACTTGCGTTGCTACCAAGGGACCAGGTAGAAAGCTTCAAAGTAAAATGCAGCAGTACAATGTGGGCACAACTTTCGAGAGAATAGCATCAGTAGATGTCGTAGGTCCGTTTCCGGAGACCAACAGCGGAAACCGATATATCCTTGTAGTCATGGATTACTTCAGCAAGTGGCCTGAGGCATTTGCCATCCCAAATCAAGAAACTAAATTATATGTTGATCAGATTATCTTCAATTGCGTGAGCAGGTTCGGCGTACCTTTGGAACTGCATTCTGACCAAGGAAGGAACTTCGAATCTAAAATCTTTCAGGAGGTTTTCTTTCCTTGGCATCAAGAAGACCAGGACAACACCGCTTCATCCACAATCTGATGGGATGGTAGAACGATTCAACAGGACTCTTACCCCCATATTAATAACCGAAGCCAGCGGCGAGTTATCTTTAACTCGCGGATTAGGAGTAAGATTTCTGGAACTTACGAGCTAGCTAAACCACCAAGGAAGGTAGTTTAGCGAATATGGGGGTTAAAGAACACCTGTCCAAGGTTGTAGGTGACTACCAACGGGACTGGGACCACCATATTCCATTGTTCTTGATGACCTATCGAAGTGCGGTTCATAGTTGAACAGGACATACAACATCGGAGATCCTGTTCGGCACAACAATACGGCTGCCCAGTGAAGTCAAATTTGGATGCCGTACCATGGAACCGGAAAGGTCAGAGGAATATGTGAATAACCTCAAAGAAAGACTCATTGACATTCATCAACGGACAAGGAAAAACATAAAAACAGCTAGTGATAGGATGAAAACACGGTACGACGCCCGTGCAACAACGTTGGGATTCAAAGAAAGATACCTGGTGTGGTCTTACAATCCTCACCGACAAAAAGGAAAAAAGGAAGGCCCATATACCGTTGTGAAGCAAATCAATGATGTGGTTTACCGCATTCAGAGAGGAGTTCGGGGCAAGCTTAAAGTAGTTCACTGCAACCGTTTACATCGTTATAACGGTTGGGACGGGAATAATGGATTAAATCGGCACGATCAATCCTAAGAGGGCGGCAATGTGGTGAATATGCCCAGTTATGCAAACAACGACACATTGGTACAACTTTGCGCGCCATATTTAAATGAAATTAATAACTAAATCCACGGTTGGTACCTAGACTCTTCATCACACTGGAAGTGGATCGTGGAATTGAACGAAACGAAAAAGAACCCTCTAGCAGATTCCAGAACCCTAGAAAATTCAAGAACCCTTTATTTCGGATATAAATACACGGCCACCAGTCCGAAGTTTTCAGTTTGATTTTAGCAGTGAACGAATAGATGTCGGTGTGAAAAATAAAGGGTTTCATACCTATGCTTGGTTGTAATAAAAAGTATTAGAAGAAAAGTATTTGAAATAAAAGCGTTTTATTTTGTGAATTAATTACAGTTCCAGTTTGAATAAAGGAAATAAGTTTTATTTGCGAGCCCGTAGTAAAATATAACAATATATAGATTTGATGCAAAATTCGAATGAAATAAGTTTTTTATGGAATTTTTTGTAATTATGCTCAAAATTAAAAATGAATGCAACGATAACTTGAAACACTTCAATAAGGACTAAGAAACGTTTGAATCACCAAAATCGAGCCAGTAGTTTTGGAACTAGATCAAGGTTTATCTCACACTTTTTTGAATTCCTAATGAATTCGAATGACAATCGTTTTTTGTCGAATTTTTTGGTATTGGTTTTGTCTTTTGAATTAAAAATTAAACACTTGAACACTAAGAGGGATTTTTATTAGATTTAAAAGGAAAAATGACAATAGGCGTGTTTTTTAGTGTCCTCTATGTTAACTTACAAAAAAATTCCATGTAAAATACAACAACAAATATGCTTAGTTCGCGGCTATAAACATCTCTGCTTACTATCAGCTAAAATAAAAACAGTGCTTCCATACACTATTTTCTAAGTTTATCTGATGAATTCTCAACAAATGTCAAAAATGTATCCAAAAATTGATTAATTGGGCAGATGGATCTTGAAGCACGGGTCGAATGATCGAGAAAAAGATGACAGAAAAGAAGGTAGAAACCGAAAATTGTTTTATTTGTTAAAATATAATTATTAATTTAAAATAAATGTTACTTTCCAATAAATAAAAGAAAGACCTGGTCCAGGGAGGATACGTTTCTTTTAATTTATAAAAATTTTAACGAAATTTAGTTTAGATTTTTTTTTGACAAACAATTGACAGCCAAAATGTCAAAAAATATCATTGTGGAATTTATATTACAAATAGTACTTGTTTTATATAGAAATTATTTTGTTTTTAATTATGAGTTTAATATTAATTATTTGTGTTTTAGTAAGAGTTGCTTTTTTAACTTTATTAGAACGTAAAGTTTTAGGATATATTCAAATTCGTAAAGGCCCAAATAAAGTTGGGTTAATAGGAATTCCTCAACCTTTTTGTGATGCTGCCAAGGTCTTTTCTGAAGAAATTATGAAGTATGAGCGTTTTTTTATGCCACTATTAACATAAGGGGCACAAAAAAACACGCCTAATGTAGTTTTTTACACAGATTGACATTTTCTTTTATGATTCTTTATTAAGACCCTACCAGCCGTATCGAAGTATTTGATAAAGCTTCTTGAAAATGGTTACAGAAACCTTTCAAAGACTGACAGGCAGCAACTTTATGCGGCCTTTATAAAGTGACATAAGGCGTGTTTTTTAGTGCCCTCTATGTTAGCTTAAAAAAAATTTCCATGTAAAATTTCCAATAAAATATGCTTGATTCGCGGCGATAAACATCTCTGCTTAAAAATTAAGCTAAAATAAAAACAGTGCTTCCATATACTATTTTCTACGTTTATCCGATGAATTCTGAACAAATGTCAAAAATTCATCCAAAAATTCATTAATTTGGCAGATGTATCTTGAAGCACGAGTCGAATGATCGAGAAAACGATGACAGAAAAAAAGGTAAAAACCAGACTTTTTTTATTTGTTAAAAAAAATCATTAATTAAAAATGTTACTTTCCAATAAATAAAAGCAAGATCTGGTCCAGGGAGGAGACGTTTCTTTTAATTTATCAAGATTTTAACGAAATTTAATTTAATTTTGTTTTTGTTGACAAACAGAGTTTACATCCAAATTGTCACAAAATGTCATTGTTATATCAGTGCTGCCAGATTCTTTTCTGAAGCAATGATGAGCGTTTTTTTGTGCCATTATTTCTTAAGCTAACATATAGGGCACACAAAAAACACGCCTATATTCAATTGTCTTCTGTAATATCAATTATAGAAGCTTATTAGAGTGACAGCTCACAAACTCGGTAACTCTTCTTTTTCTTATCTCCATACGAGTTGAAGGAAGAAGTTATCGAGTTCTTTGCCTGTATACGAATTTCGTTTTTGCCGAAGGCCCTACCAAAGCTTTATATAAAGCAAAACCTGTGGCGCCTCAATATTTTTAAGCTAAAAGAAGCTGAATTGTTACGTGGGCAGTGCATGCTCATACAGCTCGTACTGCAGAATATATATTGCTGCTGTTCGCGATAGTGTAGCTGAAGCCGTCCACCTCAACTCTTCGTCGTGCCCAACAATTGCACCTCTCACGCTCGTCGTTGATGAACATTATGCATAAAGACTTGCATTTACACGCCTACAAGGTGCAATTGACTCAAGAACTAAAGCCTCTTGACCATTTCAAGCGTCGTCAATGGTCAGAATGGTGGCAAGGAATGGCAACAGTGCATGATCAATTTTTGAAGAAAATCATCTTCAGTGATGAGGCATATTTTCAGCTCAGTGGATTTGTCCATAAGCAGAATTGCCGCATTTGGGCGAATGATAATCCAAGAGTGATTGTCGAAAAACCAATGCACCCACAAAGAGTGACTGTTTGGTGCGGTTTATGGGCTGGCGCCATCATCGGCCCGTATTTTTTCCAAGATGGGGCCAGTCAGGCAGTTACTGTGAATGGTGTTCGCTATCGTGAGATGATAACGAACTTTTTATGGCCCTAAAAGCCCAGTCAAAATAGACATAAAAATCTCAAATCCTGAACAAAATTCCGAAAACGCTTAAACTTGGTGGGGGCCTTCCAGTGACTACAACGCAGCATTGACTAAAAGTCCCCGACGATCCGACAGGAGCATAACTTTTTAAGCATGGTAAAGTGTCGAAAAAATCAGATTTCAGGAAATAACTTTTTAATGACAAATGCTATAGAAAAGAAGTTCGAGTACAGTTTGTAGATCATTAAATTCTCTATTAAAAAATGCCCACTTGTTTTGCTATGTTATTTTTAAATAGCTATATCTTCTTACTTATTGGTCGTAGGAAAAAAAAGTGGGCATTTTTTATAGAGAATTTAATGATGTATAAACTGTACTCGAACTTCTTTTCGATAGCATTTGTCATTAAAAAGTTATTTCCTGAAAAATGATTTTTTCGACACTTTACCATGCTTAAAAAGTTATGCTCCTGTTGGATCGTCGGGGACTTTTAGTCAATGCTGCGTTATAGTCACTGGAAGGCCCTCACCAAGTTTAAGCGTTATCGGAATTTTGTTCAGGGAAATGTCTATTTTGACTGGGCTATAATTGGAAGATATGGATGTGGACGATATGTGGTTTCAACAGGACGGTGCCACTGGCCACACAGCTAACGAAACAGTGGCTCTTTTGCGCGACAAATTCAATGGCCGTGTTATCTCACGTAGTGGTGATGTCAATTAGCCGCCAAGATCATGTGATTTGGGGTTATTTGAAAGAAAAGGTATACGTCGATAAGCCAGCAACAATTCAAGAGCTAAAGGATGATATAATTCGGCACATTAACGGCATAGAACCTCAATTATGCCTCAGCGTCATCGAAAATTTGGGGGCCATTTGGCCGATATATTGTTCCATACATAATTGAACCATACCAATATTATCATAATAAAAAGAAATGACAATAATTTCCTAAATAATTTGTGTTTTATTCAAAATCAAACTCGGTCCTTAAAATTTAACCACCCTTTATAACCGCATCTCATAGCAGTTCTGAGATAGTTTTTAATACGTTTGAAATTTAAAAAGGTTCTTTCCATTATTGCTGTCCTTACTGGACACGTAGGAAATAGAAAACAGCCTGTTATTAGTTCCAGTAAACTGGAGCCAAGGCTTCTGAATTCGATAGAAATAGGTAATTCTGTGAGTTCCTTTCATACGGTTATTTTAATCAAATTGGTTTCCTCAACAACAAAAAAAATACATGCATTTCTTATTGGAAAGATTTTTGCGGAAAAAAAGATTGACGTTGAAATTTTTTTTCTCTATCTGTGAACCAACCTTGACAAAAAAATGTTGTATTCACCACTGGTCATACTCACTACGCATTCGCTCAAAACAATGTCAGTGACAATGCGTGCAAAAAAATCACCAAACAAATACATTTTTTCAAGCACAGCATGTTCGTACTGTACAGTCAACTATACTTACCATAAATAAATCTATTCCCAGTATTTTGTACCACATACCAGAACCTCCTAGCATAAATTCACCATTAGCCTAGACTCAAACCTTTCATAGTAGATTTGTGTTGTGTGTCTAGTACTATTTTCAGATGCAACTTGAAAGGAGTGAGTCGAATATATCTTGTTAACAAGGAAAACAATATAACACGAACACAATCTTCATTTCGTTTTCTCATTTATCTTTTGAACTCGAATTCAAAACATCCCAATCTATTGTTCTTTCTGTAATTTTTGTAAACAAATTGATAAAATTCTGTGTTTTAATAGATAATTAATGACTAATATCGCTTACCTGTGCTAAATGATTTCCAATAAATACTCATATCCACAACAAAGAGAATGTTTTATCAACAAACCCCCAAATTATTCACATACAGACCGAGCAAAACAAAAAATCATGATGACTGAAAGTAGAAAATTTAACACAAACCGCCAACAAAAACCAAGGTATGAATGTAAATTAAATTTCTATTTTGTTATTGAAAACAAAATAAAATGATAAACTTGACATAAACAAATAATTTACGTTTGAGAAGCAAAACATTTTGATGATAAAAATCGAGAAAGCAAAACTTTTTTGTTTTGTTGTGAAAGGCTTCCTCAGGTCCCGTTTCATACAATTAAAGAACATGACGTCAATAAATTCTGAGAAAACTCATTTCTGTTAGAAAAATTTAAAAAATAAAACGTAGGAAGCGGACTGCAGTCTGATCTGATATCTGATTCAAAAAGTTCAAGACCATGTGTTATTTGAAATTTACAAACTTGGCGGATTTCGATTTCTATACTCATTGTCATTACATTCTGTGGCAAATAGGATAGGAAGGATTCAATGGGATATACCGATGTACTTTGAATTTGTGTATAAAATGAATGGAAACTGTTGAATGTTCAAGAGCTCATTCGTTGAACTACGAAGGAGTGCCCTGACAACCAAAAAGACAAAAGATGACTTCCCAAATAATAACGTAAGAATCACTGGGGATTTAAGGCGAAAATAGGATGGCAATGATATTATACACCACCCCTAGTTGCAACTTCCAAGAACCAGGTTCTGGCATATTCATTTAACTAACTGTTCGCCTGGTCGATCGATTTGTTAATCATTTAGACCCTACTCACTGTTCGAGTCTGATTTGGTTTTTCGAAGGCGGATTGCCTTCCAAACGCCTGTTCTATACCCAAATCAGGTTCATATTCATTATAAATATTTATTTATTAAGACTTATGCAGTAAGATACATTTATCTAACTACAAGCTTCAGTTGTAAGATAAGATACAACAGAACTAAAGTTTAATTTTGTGAAACGACTTTTTAATTCTTTAGTGCTGCATAGTTCAGATAAAATAATTTTAATCGACGTAATTGAAAGGGATATAATAGTTCCTTCTTTTAATTTAACAACCAGAGACATACTTTCAACGTTTTCGAAGTAAGTACTCTTTGAAATATCCTCATGCATTCAAAATTGAATCCCTATTTCAATAAACCTCAAAAATCAATTCGCTTTTTGTCTGTCCTCGTAGTGCAGCATAAACCGCTAATGAATTTTTTTTTTCAAACTGGACGTACATTTTGAAGGTCATTCAATAAAGGAGAATGATAAAGAAAGATATGTGGAAAAAAAGCGGAAAATGCATTATCGTTCTATTTTGCGTTTTTTCCAAGTATCACTTGAACACTTTGTTTTACAGCTTTTTTGTTATAAAGGGTCCGCCATCTAACGTTTTTTTTTCAAGTAGTGCTTATTTCGTGAATGGTAACACTTCTCATGTCTGATTTGACAAATAATTAGTTTTATCCTTCCGCTGAATGATTATGGTTGTGTATACGCTTGAACAACGCTGTGAAATATTGCGACATTACTTTGCCGATTTTGCCAAAAAAATCATCTTTTCAGATGAAGCTCATTTTGATCTTGGCGGGTATGTTAACAAGCAAAATTTTCGCATTTGGGGCACAGAAAACCCGCACGCATACCAGCCGCACGAAAACCAGCCGATACACCCAAAACGAGTCACTGTTTGGTGCGGATTTTGGTCCAGAGGCATAATTGGGCCATTTTTCTTCAACTGAGCAAGGAGTGGCCGTTACAGTCAATGGCGATCTTGAAGAGGAGGATATTGGCAACATTTGGTTTCAACAGGACGGCGCTATGTGCCACACAGCCGAAGCTACACTCGATGTTGATGCTGCATTTTCAAAAAAAAAAAAAGTTATTTGGCGGACCCTTATAATAAAATAAAGAGCATGCATCAACCTTTTCAACAATGAACCTATGACTTATTGCTGTTGAGTAGGTAGAAAAATTTACAATAAGGAAATGCATTATTTTTGTTTTTGGTGCTTTGAAGTCTAACATCTCTCGAACCCCATGACTTAGAGCTTATGGGCCATATAACGCAATGATGCACATGCAAATACTACTACTATTACTGTTGACTTGTTAGAACATTACCAATAAAGAATTGCACTTTTGTTCTATTTGCCGATTTTTAAGGCCCAAACACCTTTTGAACCCTATGGGCTACAAATTGAAGGCATATACAAAAATGAAGTATTGTATTGCATTAATTTTTTTTTTTACGAGATTACTGTTGAGTTGGTAGAAAACTTTGCTCAATATCCTTTAAAATTGATTTTTTTTTAAGCTCAAAAATTAGGGTGCCAACCATTACGAACAAATTATTTTATTTTCAGTTTAGTAAGAAAAGGAGCTTGTGAAAATTTGAGCTTCTAATATTAGTGATAGACATTTCTCATCGAAAGACATCTATTTGTACTTGGAATTTGTTAACTTATCAATAAACAAGTATCTAATTTGTTTAAATGTCGATAACGGTTATCTCCTGGGCCTGGTAAACAGTGCCACTTGTAGGTTCTGCAATACTCATGAGAGAACAACGGACCATATATTAGCTAGATGTGATACTCATGCACCACTGAGATATGTATGCATATGGGATCTCACTAGATAAAAGAGTGCGAGTTACCATCTCTGAAAGTACTCCAAATACTTCGGTTTCCCAAAGGAATAATCTTTGAGGAAGACGTATAGAATGAGCGGTATTATCTAGCTCTAGACTGGGCACAAAAGACCTAAAGTTCACTAAGCCCCAATATTATTCATTCATTCAATGGGTTTCTCGCAATTTATTATTAAACTTTGGTATCATTTCTTTTTACAAAAACACAAACCCTTATTTGTTCTCTTAAAAAACTTTTCTTTTTTTTTACATACAAATTTACATTAAAAATACCATATTTAAAAAAAAATCAAAAAAATAAATTCAAGATAATTTGAATATTTACATAAAATCGAATAAAAAACTAAATTTAAGCTTTCGAGTGTTAGTAAGAGCCAACAGTTCAAATAAGAATGTAAAACCGTTAACAATAGTTTTTTTTTTTCTTCAAATATTCAAATTTTCTTGAATTTTCTTTTTACTTACGATATACATATGTATGTAGGTACTATACGGCAAGTTTTATATTCGTAAAAAAATCGAACTCGAGACTAACATTATAATGATAGAGAATGTGTGTCTTGCAATAATGTCTGTCTGGCGGTCTTCACCCGCTGAAGCAATTTCTTATGTTCTTATGTGATTCCTTATAGGGGAAACTGAAATGTTTGTTTTAGCTCAAAAAATAACGGTACCTGACATGCAGCCATTATGAGAAAAGTGAATTACACTAGACGTCCAGTATAACGAAATAGGGCCCTACCAATAATCAAATTTAGTAACGACTTAAATATTTGAGGAAAATATACCATAATGTTATAGCCTATACAAAATGAACCATAAATATTTGATATTTTAGAGTCCATACCATGTAATATTCATTATTCAGCATCCACCTAAATATTTAAGTCATACCATTGTTGGTTTATTAGTTAGAGCCCATACAATTATGGTCCATTCTACTTAAATATTTAAGTCGTTACTAAATTTGATTATTCTGGTAGGGCCCATAATGTTCAGCCGATTAGTTATATCGAAAGATTCGTTATATCGAAACCAGTTAACTTAACAAAAAAAAATTATATTCACAGACAATTTAAAAAGTTTTTATTATATCAAAGTTTTATAATAGCCAGTCATTTATGTATTTAAGTTTGTCGGTTTTAAACTTATCTAAAAACAAATTCGAACTGCAATAAAGGAACAACAACTGTGAAAAAATTCCAAAGACTTGTAAGCAACAAAAAAACAACCAGCACATGAACCGTTTTGTTGTGCAAATAACTTCAAGCGAAAACAAAATTTACTGAGATATGTAAGAAAAACAAAAATAACGATTCTCATGTTTTGTTTTGTTTCTTTCCCTTGAAATTGAACAGCATTCGTTATATAGAGTCGTACATTTTTTCATTATTCGTTATTTAGAGATATCAATGCATTTCAAATGGTGATTCATTATACTGGAATTTCGTTATAAATCGGCTTTCGTAATACTGAACGTCAAGTGTATATCAAAAACGGCTAACGATTTTGATACAAAAAATTAGAAATTACTATTTTGAGTATGGTGAGTATTATGGTGAACAAAAGTTATACAAATAACGGTTACCTACCTGTCATAGACACGATTTTTTTATTTTCATACTTGTCGTTTTCTACCAAAATTTTTACAATTTTGCATATCAATAGCTTGAAAACGGATGGATGTTTTTTTTTTTTTTAATATTGTCGAAAATTGTATTTTATTAAATACTAAAAGTTCTAGCTTTTTAAGCTATTAAAAAAAACAAATTAACATTAATTTATAGTAATAATTTATATATTAACTTTGAACATTTTGAATGAAACAACAACAATTTAAAAGTGTTCTACCACCAAGTTTTGTTTTGGCTGAAGTTATAGCTATTTCACGAATGCCAACCCGATCATCAGACTTCTTTGTGTGGTTCTGAGTCCTAATTTGTCTCCGTACCCGATTCATATACTGAAAATTCGTTGGTCGTATATCTATTTAAACTTTTATTTACTTCTTCGAAAATTTAAAACAGAAATAAGTAAATATTTTCTATTCGCCTTCGCAGTTCGTAACTGATGTGAAAGGCGGGGAGAGTACGATAACTTAGGCGCCAAGAATTAATAACGGTTTTGTATAGAACAGTTCAATACAAGCATTTTTTAATTTGGAAGGTGGGGGTCTATCTCCCCCCGTTTGGGCGGGATGTGCAATTTTATAAAAAGGTACTAAAAATGAAAAAAAAAATATTAAAAAATAACGGTAATACTTAAAATTAAGTTTTATACCTTGTTTCCAAGCCAACACTTTTTACTATAAGTCAGTCTTTAAATCAAGTGAAATCTATGCAGTTTCGAAAAAACGGGTTTTAAACTCAAAATTTGGGCAAAAAAAGATAAAAACTAAGTTTTAAATGTAATTTTTCAAAATAGTAAAATTATACACTATTTTTTTTCTGAAATTCGTTGCTCTAATTAATTCTTCATTAAAAAATGAAAACTAGATGATTTTATATCTTCTAGTTATTGAGAAAATTAAAAATTACCAAACCTACTTTTTATTTGATTTTTAATTTTTAATTATTTTTCTTTGTGGATGATCAAAAAATAGTTCTTTTTATAATAGGTATAGTACAGTAAGCAATGTAATGTTTTTTCGTTGGTTGATACTAAATCCTCAAATGATCAAAAAATGGAAAAATTCCCAAGGAAAGGATAAAGCAGTGGATGTTTAGTCGCCATTGTTTAAAAAAAAAAAACACTATTCTCACAAAGGCTGATTAAAATATAACCTTTGTTTATGGTGCCTATTATGACTCGCGAGTCATTTAAAATCACATATGTCGTGGTTTTAAGAATAGCAAACTGCGACGTTCGTATAGAGCAACATCTCATTTCAACACATTTTTGACTTTTTAGCCGAATACAGTTAGGTGAGCCATAAACGGTAGTGCCAAAATCCAGATTCGCCTAATATTTCTTGCGACTCGCGATTCATAATAGGTGCCTATATTAACTTGTTAGAAATCATGTGCATGAAAAAAAAATAATGGGACAAATTTTAAAGTTTGTGCGTTTTTTTTTTCTATGATCGATTATGTACAGTCCGTTACACTTGAATGGTCTCACACAAGATTTAAATTAATATGAATGTTTGTTTGCTGTACATTTTAAGCTTCAATATTTTGAAACTTTGCTGGTTATTCAAATTGGACGAGGAATTTATGTGATTGCTTAGAGTCCATAAGAACTGTGCCCCAAATCCTTTACTGAGCCAAGCAGGGGTGTTGCAGGGGGCAGCATGCCCCCCTTACCTATCATACTGTTTATGCACTAGC
This sequence comes from Melangyna quadrimaculata, assembly GCA_949320155.1. Lineage (NCBI taxonomy): Eukaryota > Metazoa > Arthropoda > Insecta > Diptera > Syrphidae > Melangyna > Melangyna quadrimaculata. The sequence goes on from OX439483.1 coordinate 407,843,244, forward strand.
AATCAGAATACAAAAGAACTGGAAAAATAAATACAGCGCTGTCTAACAAAGAAAGACCAAGTTAATATACTCAAACGAAAAAAATTATAGAAAAGTAGGTTTGATAATTTTTAATTTGCTTAAGAACTAGACGACATAAAAGCATTTAGCTTTTTGTGCTCGATTCAAAATTGATATATGCATTGACCGCTAAAATTAAATTTAGCACTTCATTTCACAATTTTGAAAAAAATTGGTCTAAACCTAATTTATTTTATTTTTTTTTATCAAAATTTTGAGTTTGCATGCGAATTTTTCAAAAATTGTTGACTTAAATAATTTAATTTAAATGTAGCATTAAGAAACAGATTTCTGGCTTTCAAAACCGGTATAGTACTTTATTTTCAGTGTTGTTTTTTACTATTTTTTCTTAAATTGCCCCTCCCGCCCAAACGGGGGGAGATAGACCCCCCCCCGCATAGTAAAAAAAAGCTTGTATTTAATTGTGCTTTAAAAAACCGTTATTATTTCTTGGCGCCTAAGTTTTCGTACTCGTGCCTAAAAGGCACTTAACAACTGAACTATTCGCGTTCCACATACCATCCACACTAACGAATGATTTGTTCGCGCGCGTCTAACTTCAAAATCACTTTTGTTTTCCTCGTCATTCACGACGAATTAAAATAAGATGCATATGAAGGAAATGTAAAATTCGACGAAAATTCGTTCATTCGGTGGTCGCTCTCATGTGATTACATAATCACATGCAATAAAAAGTGGGAACTAAAATGTGACAGTCCATCTTGTGGGTTAATAAATAAAATTGTTTACCATTGCATTGGTTCTAACTTCTAAAACCTTCCAACATTCTTCTACACTTAAGAGTTGTGAGGTATTATTAAATTGATTTGTATGATGCAAGCGTGGAAGTAAAATATAAAAATAATTCTTTTCTCACAAATTGGGCATCCCCAGAAAATAGTTTTACTTGCAATTAGGCATACCTTCAAATTATCGCCATTAGGCTTATTACATGCTAATAAGCGAAAACAAAATTATCTCACAAAAACATTTGTTTGCTAGGACAAATTTAAAATATTTTTTAAGACTGTGTAGTCTTGGCTTCAGCGCAAAATTCTAACAGTCTTTCACGTACAATCCAAAACGTAAGTGCAAACCAGCATTTATCTCTTCAAAACAATGGGATGCAGCTGTAGCTAAAATAATAGCGATTGTACGATATAAGCTGTCAATAAAAACGCTCATTTATGTAGCAAAGGAAGTCTACAATGATGTAGCGCATCATCACAGCTGTTTTGGATTGTAAATTTATTCGAGATGTCTTCAACGCATATGAAATTAATATTTGAACTTAATTTGTATGACAGCTGACTATATAAAAGTAACAAAACCAGAAAAAACTTCTCAAATACATTCAACGTTCCCAAACAAATAGTGAAAAGTCAAAAAATGACATATGAGAACCCATATGTCATCTCAAATGCAGCTTGTAGCGCTGCCAAAAGTTAAAGTTGAGTCAACTTTCGCCGCAGACAATTTTCTTACTACAGCTACAGATTCCCATTGTGGCGATGTACACCATTTTCGTATCTTTCAACTTTGACAGTGCTACATGCTACAGCTACACCATTGTGTTCGGCCAGTTAAGAGTGCCATTCATATGAGCTGCGAACTGCGTCTGCGAATAATTCTTTTAAGGCTCTCCCAAACCAATGCAGAGAGTGCCCACACCAACGCGGCGGAGAAACATGAATTAATTTTGGCTGACGAATGTTTCTTCGCCGCAACGAATGTTTCGCCTTGGTTTGAGAGAGCCTTTAAGGCTTTTTCTAAAACAAATATCAACTTATTCTTATTTTAGTTTTTTAACAAATGGAATATATGATTAAACTTAAAAATTGAAATAGAAAATATTGCGTTCAATTAGTTTAACTTACAAACAAAAACACATTTTTATATTCTCTACGCGACCAACAACTACGACCTGCGAACTTGCAAATGAAAATTCAAAGTTCACAAATACAAGACGCATTCCACAAAGCTGCTAACAAATTAAGGCTCTCCCAAACCAATGCGAAACATTCGTTGCGGCGAAGAAACATTCGTCAGTCAAAATTAATTTACATGTTCCTCCGCCGCGTTGGTGTGGGCACTCTCATATATCACCATTTAAATAAATTTTGACATGCGAATGTTTCTTCGCCGCGACGAATGTTCCGCATTGGTTTGGGAGAGCCTTAATTCGCTCGACTTTAACCTCAAAAATATAATGTCTGGTGTTACTAGTGTTGTTTGGTTTAGTTGCTAAAAAAAATGAGTGATTCCGCAGAAAAAGGGGTTAAAATATTCGCAAATAACTAAATATCTTTGTTTATTGCTTTCTAAAAACAGACGACACATTTGTTTTATTATTTGAAACTTCACTTGTTTTTATGACAGTTCACAGCTCTCTGCCACCACTTATATGAATGAAATGCCAAATTTTGCGACCATTCGTAATTCGCAGACGCAGGTCGCAGCTTCATATGATTGGCACTTAAAAGAATAAGGTCTAATCAACCCCTTAAATAATCTTCTACTCCTTTTTCACATGATGAGGCCAAATATTGTACTAGAATTTCATCGGCCATTTAAAAATATCTTTCTCTTTTCATCCTTCGGCTTCTAGATACGTTGCTTGTTTCGTTTCGTTAGTGTCTTTTACTCATACGAGTTAAGAGGACGCTGTGTGCTTTATTTCCATAATTGTCAAACAAATTTTGTCATTTTTTGCAACCAATACAGTTCGATTGAATAATTACAAACAATAATTCTCAAAAAGAAAAGAACAGTTTTCATTAAACAAAATCAATAATAATAATAATACAAAATCTAATCGAAAAAAAACTTCATATTGTGTGATTTCAACATCTTTATCCCAACGACCCACAACGAGGAAGCAGACTAAAAAAAAAAGAAAAAGACTTATCGGTGGTGACAGACAACGCCTTCACGAAGTTTTTTTTTTTATTTTAATTTAATTTTTTTTAGTTTTTTTATTCTTATTATTTTAATTCAATTCAATAATTCTACCCAGTGTCGTGATACAAAATATTTTTTGCTTTCGATTAATTTGTATTTGGGGTAAAGGAAATATTTTAGTTTTATTTTTTGTTGTTGTTTTATTTGTCTCGCTCGTCTAAAGAAAATTGAAATTGATTTTCCAACTGAAAAGAAAAATCCAATAACCAACTACCAATAAATAATCAAAACAAAAAGAACCACAAACAAAAGGTGAGTCCTGAAACCAAGTTGTAAGTCTGACTGCAGATTGTAGCTTTTAGTTAAAAACTGAAACAAAAAAATGTTAAATTTATCCATTTTGTTGGTGAATATGTTTTGATTTATAATTTTTGTCTTCAATTTATTTTATTGCTCGTGTGTGAATTTTTTAAAAAATTGATAAGCACGCTCGTCGTCGTCATCAGGCAGGTTTTTTTTATTATTATTATTTATTAAATGAAGGTGAATGGTGGGGCGAGTGATGAAGGTAGGCAGTACAAAGACGAATTATGTTCGTGCTTCTTTCACAAGTGCCAATGACAAAGGAAGAAGTTTTGCCGTTGGCCAGGGCGCACTCGTTTAGATTTTATTTTTCATTTTTGCGAATTCATTCACCCTGTCTCAATTATTATGATGATGGGACGGGTGATAGTAGGAGTTTGGGGAGTCGGCTAGTCTACACCTCTGAACACAAAAACTCCCCTCAAACACTTGTTGGTTTAAATTGTAGTGCATTTTGTAAGTGCACAAGTAGTTTCCTTATGTAATTTCTTCTAGTATGTGCTAGATTGTGATAGAAAGAAGAAATACAAAAGTGGGCCGTTTCTGCTGAACGGGTTCTTTGGAAATATTTAGTCCATCATCGGCAAGGAATGAACTTGCAAACGATCAACTGAACTGACGTCGTTGTTTTTGTCGTGGCCGTCTTGGATGCAGAAGCAGACAAACCACATTGACGACGTCACCATTGCAAGACAAAACAATTTATCATAGATTGTGCTGCATGCGTATAAAGCGAACGAATGTTCTCAGAACTTTCTCTTGTAGGTATTTTTGAATCCGGCTTGTGATTCCAAACGGCCGACGGACCGACCGAGATCATGCCGATGATATTGCCATTTTAGTTCCTAGGAAGTTCTGTTTTCTGGCAATTTGTTTTGTTTATTTTTTTTAATCGCATTTTATCTTGTTTTTTTTTTTTTTTTTTTTTTTTTTTGTAGGTAGGTATAAAGTAGGTTTTTTGCTTTTGTTTGCTGACGTAGCATTATTTATGTTTATCTTGAAGGTTACTCATTCAAGCAAGGGTATAGAATAGCTATAATCAAGTAGGTTAGATATTAGGTAGGAAGGTATAGAGCTCAAAAATTTCTTGCCAAAACATTGATGATTCATTAGTCTATTGAATTTTTAAACAATTTTTTTATGAATATCGTGGATTTTTTTTTTTTGGAAATTTAAATTCAATGTTTGCTTATTTAGCGCTAGTTCTTCAAAACAAAAAATTCATGTTTGCAAATTTTAACACTTGTGGATGACTGGCTTTAAAGGGTGAAGTCAAATCCTTGGGTCCAATATTAATATGTTGCTCGATTCTACCATAACAAAAGTTGGATTTAATTAAGGCACCTATAATGAATCGCCAGTCGCAAGAAATATTTGGCGAATAAGTTTTGGCATTGCCGTGTATGGCTCACCCAACTATATATTCAGCTAAAATGTGATGAATTGAGATGTTGCTGTATTCGAACGTTGCAGTTTGCTATTCTTAAAACCAACCGTAATACTCGTATTTCTAGGAATGCACATCAGTTTACCCTTGAGCCCAACTTCGGACGTACTGTTAAGTAAAGAGATTCTTTCTTTAGTCGCACTACAAGAATGTGGAATGCTTTACCCGGCACTATCTTTCCCTGCCATTTTGATATTCAAAGGTTCAAAACCAATGTGCACCGGCATCTCCTCTTAAATCCTTTCCAATTTTCCTAACGCTCGCACTGTGTTTAAACATTTTATTCTTTTGCAAGCACATAAACTTCAATAAAACTGCTCTATTTAGAAATTCCGTTGGGCAGAAATTAGGAAGTGTTTAGTACAATTTGATGCTACTTCCATTAACAGTAGGAGTAGGAAGGTGTATGAATATGAAGGCTAGCTATGAGTGAATAAATAGTAATTGGGGTTATTGCACAGCGACCTTGAGATCTATTGTGCCCGCTGAACCGAGAACTGGATGAGGCCTGCTCATCTTACAGCTCTTCCTCCAAATGTATTCCTCTCAATAATTTGAATATTTGAACCTCTTGTTCTACATTTTTGTATCTTTCAAAGATGAAAATTCGCTCTCTTCTATTATTTTTTTTTTTTCTTTGATACATGAGTGCATTACAACTGCTTAGAACATTGTCTGGCGTTTCACAAAACCTGCATATGGCAGTAGGTACTTGTTATGCAAAGAATTTTTAATTTGCAGTGTCCAGTGAGTAGACCCGTTATTATCTTTAGGTTGCTCCTACTTAAGCTGATAAAGTCTTGTGAAACTTGGTTATAATTCCCAAGTAATAGTTTGAGTTGTCTCAGCCAAGTTTTGGGACTTATGGCCTCCTCATCTTTGTTTGTATTTTGATTCTTATCATATTTTCTCTTATTCTTATATATGATTTAGGTCCCGTTAAGGGAATCGTTGCACCTATTTTTGCTAAAGAGTCTGTCTCCCCATTGCCTTGAACACCTACATGACCAGGTACCTACTCAATGGAGTGTGACATTTTTATTTTTGCGAGTTTATTCAACCTGCCTACCAAACACATTCCCATACCAGCGATGAACTGATTATGAGTAAGAGATCAGTATTTTGGCTGGTGGCAATGTTTTGATTACGATGATTTCTTTGAAGGTTTTGAGCTGCACATATTCCTACAACTTGTACTTTAGCTTGGAAAATGATAGAAACCTTTCCCATCGGTATAGAAAGCTTGGTTCTTGGCCCGAAAATTCCGTCATTCTCGATCCATCACTTCACCACTTGATGGCATTTGCTTTGAGAGTGCAGTTAACTGTAACTACCTCTCTCTTTGTTTCGATTACTTCGACAGCTTAACGGATAGATTTCAGGAGTGGTAGAATTCTTTTCTTGGTAAATGGTACAATCGTTGTCTTTTAGTGGGTTAATATTTAATCCCACAGATAGACAACATCTGGATTACGAAATCTATTTGGTCAGTCTTTTTGTTTTAGTTTTGATTATTTATTCATTCCAAACTTGGTAGGTTACCACTCCTACATATTTTCGACAAATGCCTACTTATTTACTTTTTCTATTCCTTATATGGAATAAATAAATAAAACACGGAAGAAAAATTTAAAACAACAAAATTTGCTTCGTCGAAAAATGTTTGATTTTCCCAAAAATAAATATTTTTTTTATTCAAAACGATTTGCGGGTACAAGTACATAGGTACTAGGTATGTACATACAAAATATAAAAGGAGAGATATAGTTGATATCGAGGACAAAATAATAAACGGTCGTCATGGAAATATATAAATGAAATGTTTAAACAAGCAAAATAAAACAATTTTTTGCAGTTTAAGTATTAAATACAATTGGGTTAGTTTATATTTGTAAGAGAGTTCGGCCACGCAATAGGCGACAAGCGACCGATTGGCAGAGTTAAAAGTTCAAGAGATAACAATAACAAATAATGTCAAGTGTGACGTTTACAAATGTGAGGTGCCTGACCCATAAACAGATACACCCAATATCTTTAGTCTAACACATATGTTTAAATATCTATATGTATCATGCCATATGATTTTAGGAATTTGATAGGTAAAAGGTACCGACAATTGTTCCATTAACAAGAAAAACAAGACATTTTTAGTCTTGGCAGCCCAGGAAACCACTGAATTTGATTGTTGTTTTTTTTAGATAACTTAGGTTAATATTTATAAATATTTCTGTTTTACTTATAATTCGAATCACCAAACAAATTTTTGTCTCTTAGATATCTGCAATATCTCTAGATATGTGTCAATTTCAACAACAAATAGTGTACCTTAGGCACGAATAATTTAAATGTTTAGTCGAACAGGAGGTACTATCAGAAGTGGCAAGAATCGGCCCATTTGACGAGCTAGCCGTTGTAATCACAAGCGTGCCGTATCCACCTTTTGGGTACCAAATAAGTCCTCTGGGAATCTTAGTTCCTAACAATGGCTTACTAGGTTAGTTGTTCGGGTACTGTTTTAGAACTCAGCTTAGAGTACGCATTCCTTTGTTTTACTTTGATTGTACAACACGAAATATGGTTGTAGTCCTTCATCGTTTGTGAAGTATTGCATCGGGTTTTGGTATTTTTTTTTTGTTGTACGATTGGCTTTGTGGGTGTGAGCTTGACAAAGACTTTCACAAGCGCCAAAGCCTCTCTCTTGAGCTTGAAACAACTCAAGTCATAATGTGTGTAACTTCTTTCATACAAACAGTGCCAGTACACCATAGTTTGAGGTAATTTTTTGATTATAGAAGAAATTAGTTACAAAAGGTGATGTATTTATGATTTATGAAATTAGTTTCAGGAGGTGATGAGTTAAATACAAAAATGATTAAATACAAAAAATTAAATAAGCTTTAGTTCTGCACATTCAGATTAAATAAGTATTGCTAGTATCAAATTTAATGGAACCTGCTAATGAATGCCCTTAGTTTTTGTGTGTGTTTCCACAATTGTTTTTTTTTTTTGTATTAATTTGTTTTATTTTTTTTTAAATATTAATTATGTAGTCTATTTTATTAAAATAACAAGAAACATAAATCAAACAACTTGTTTACATTTATTTTATTTTCTCCCAATCTTTTGCTTATCACATCATTTTTATTTCAAAAACAAACAAAAAAAAACACAAAAAGGTTGAGTAAACTCCATCATATGTACTGGTCACCGGAAGACCACCACCGCCAGAATTATTATACCAGTTTGCAAAGTGTCCAACATCAAAATGGACTTCAACAAGCGACGGCGGCGATGCCGCCGCATCAACAACAACAACAACTCGCTTCGCAACCGACTATTCTTCAGCAGCAGCAACAACAACAGCAGCAGCATCAACAACAACAACAGCACCAACATCATCGTCCAGCGCATCAACAAATTCAATCACATTTTGCAAACCAACAACAGTTCCAACAGCACCCTCAACAATGGGCTAACGGAAGGCCGGCTCATATCTTGACCGTACCCCCCTTTATGCAACAATATCCCAATAACGTACCAAGTCCAACGCAATATTGTGCTCCTCAGCCAAATTACTATCAAACACAACATCAATACCCGCAAACATCAGCAGTTTCCGCAACTCCACAACAGCGACAATGTTTGCCCCAAGGGTGTACGGTGTATACAATGCCGCCACAGGCAAATAACTTGCGTCAGAGCGTTATAACACAACCGCCCCCAAACATAATGACACCGACAACATCCGCGGCCCAACAAATGCAAATGCAATACTTTCCGACATTTTGTCAGCCACCATTGTTGGGGCAACAGCCCTATGGCCACGTGATGACATCTTCATTAAACGAATCACATGTTGCAAAGCCCCGAAAATATGCTATCCCCATAATCCATCCCGACACAAAAGAGAACATCATGGATAGCAATTATCGCAGTAATGAATCACCAGATGCTGATGGTACTTCTTCAATCACAACCACCCCGTCATCCACATCAATTGATGATTTGAAAGAACCTATCAATGATCTAAAACAACAAGAAGAAGTCCCAGTGAATGATGACGTTCCACATAAAGAGAGCAACATCGAAGAAAAAATAGAAGAAGATATTACGGATGTACAACTTCCACCAGCAATCTATGATCACGGTAATTAAAAAAAAACACATTATTTCTCTACCTGATCCTTATTTCGCGCACTACACAAACAAATATGACTCAACTATACAACTTTATTGTTTCAGTTGAATCTTTTGAGCCTGATGACGAAGAAGAAGTGGAAGAAGAGGCACTTGAAATCAAGACGAGAATGCCATGTGAAGAGCTGAACGAGGAACCCGATCAGACACAATCTCCCACAAGTTCCAACATTAGAACACCAAATGATACTCCACCAACTGAGCAGATAAGAAGTGGTGAAGATGACGAAGTACTGCAACCAACATCAACCACCGAAGAAAGTATGCAATCATAGATTCTATGATAAAACTCGAATGAATAATGTCAAAATCAAATTTTCAGATATTTTTGCCCCTCTAGTAATGGAACCAGAAGAAGAAGCATCCAAAATTGAAATCACAATTGAAACCGAACCATCACCTCCAAAAGATGTTGCTCCAGATGAAAAAGTGTGTGATGAAAAAAAAGAAACAGAACCAACGCCACTCGCTCCAGATGAAAAGGTCGATAAGCAAAGCAAAACACATCAACCAACGCCGCCACCCACTCTGCCACAACAACAACCAACGCAACCACCAACGACAAAACCAACATCAAAGAAGACAAAACGGAATAGCAAACGCCTGAAAGAAAGTCAAAAGAAACAAAAAGCCGATTTGATGAAAAGTGAAAATAACAATACAAACAAGGCTACCAACCAAAATGATAAAAATAAGCCTAAAGCTTCTACAGACAAATTCACCTCTACTGATCCTTGCAACTCAACAAATAGACTGAAAACAAAAGCCAAAGAAAGTTCTAAAAATAGCAGCATCAAAAATGAAGCAGTAACACCTACAAAAACAACAACATCAGAAACAACTGCAACACCAACACCAACACCGTCAGCAACAAGAGCAACAAATCTAGCTGATGTTGAAGTCATAAGTTCTACAACAACAACTACTACTACTACCACTACTCCGACCACGGTGGACACTCGCGAAAACAGCGAAGAAAGTAATTTAAAGTTCTTTTTTTTTACCTTAAATTTTAAAATTTTATTTGGGTGTTTATTTCGCTATTAATGATTTATTGAAAATGGGTTTGGTTGAAATCGTTTTCAATGTCAAATTTTGTTTATGTTTGCCTAGGCTCTAGTAGGTTTGTTTTCATTCCCAAAACAATTTCATGAAATTGTTTTCATATTGATGTACCCCGATTTGTCAGTCTTTATTTCCAGCTTGCAATCTACATTAACATTTAGCCAACTTTTGAGTTAGACGCAAGATTAAGTTAAATTATAACACCATATCGTCACCCTCATGCCAGAACCATGAAGGTGTAAATTTTCCGTTTTTTAATTATATTGGCTAGTTTGATAAATCTTTCGGTATACTCTTATGTTATACCAAAACTTAGAATGTGAAAACAGCGAAGAAACTGGAATACTTTACAATTTCAATTACATAAATGTATAATCTATTCTCATGAGGTTGAGTCAGAAACACGAATGTGACTAATTCATTGATCTGGCCGCCATTTATAACATTTTAATAGCAACCATTGCTTTGAATGTACCACATTCTATTATTATATGGCAGATGATATTATCCAAATAAGAAAAAGAAATTGTGAAAACCACTATTATTTAATTTTCGTATGCGTCAGCCCTCTACTGGCCCAAAATGAGTAAGAACATAATTTACAAATTAAATTTTGTTTCAGAAACTAACCCCATGAATTTTGACACAGCGATATGCTTAATGCTTTGTATATAAATGTTTCTGCTATAAGGGTGACGATATGACAGAAAATTTCCGAAAAAGTAGTGCGTCAAGTTCAAAAACTGGTCAACATCTTTTATTTTCATTTTATCTTTTTAAGTGGTGCCCAAGCTTAAGTTCTTCTTTTTGCTTTGAATAAAATTCTTAAATACTAGCATTTGATTTGCCCCTGCTTCGCTTTATAAACAAAGCACCTGCCATGATTATAATTCATCGTTTTATTCATATAACCTTATAAGACTTAGGGCGAGTTTTGTAGTCACAGAACTACAACTTAAGTGCCCAATATATGCTATGTTCGTAGTGCAAACTTGCTTTAAGTGTCATAAACTTAGACTGCAAAAATGTCCGTCAAGTATCAATATCAAAAATGTATGTGCAACATATTTCGGTATGGACCAGTTTCACAGTGCAAGCCAACCGGAATGAGTTGCACTTAAGTTTTCAATGTTGGTACTTTATGGTAATTTTTGCAGTATGGACACTTAAGTGCCGAAGATAAGGAGACTTCAGTGCAACTTATTCAGGTAAGTGTGCACTGCTAAAATGGGCCTTCTGTATCACTTAAGTCCCATAGAATATAAGTCTATTTAAATCGGTTTCTACCAAATATGTCTAACTACAAGCCAAGCTTACAAATAACTACTACTCAGAATCTTCATTAGATGCCAGGGAATTCATATTCAAAGATTGTATGCTTCGGGTTCTAGAATACTATTTCAGGGTTGCCACAGACAAGTGAGGGAATGAAAAATTGGTCAAGGAAAATCACAGTGAACTTTGAGAATGATCAGGGATTTTTTCCAGTGCTGACTGAATTTTAAAAAAATATTTGTTAACAATAGTTGTAAGAGCTACAAGTATATTGCTCAATGATTTAAAGTTTATTAAGTTAATAAAATGTCAATAATATTTTTTCACAAGCAAAACATTACACTGTGAAAAATTTTAAATTTTGGCCATAACATAAACTTTTTCGAAAGATTTTGAATCCTTCTACAAAATAGCTCATTTTTTTGAGATACTCTAATTTAAAATTAAAGAAAGTATACCAATATTATTAATACACTCATTTTAATACATTTCTATAACTCTTTTTAAAGGCTTTTACTTTTTTTCCACAATTTAGGGTTGCGATCAACCTAATTAGTTTGAGACTTCGGACCGCTTTAAAAAAAGTATATAATAGCCGCTAAATATTTAAGCATCTGGAACTACTAGTAGAAGCCCGTAGCGTAATGGTTAGTGCGTTTGACTGTCACGCTGGAGGTCTGGGTTCACTTCCCAGCCTCGTCTACCTAAAATCTAAAAAGTTTTTTTTTCAGGGCTACTGCCTCTTGCGAGGAATTGACAAATCCTTCAAGAGTATCACTTGTCATGAATAAGTGCTTCTCGTCTAGCCGTTCGGATTCGGCATAAAATTGTAGGTCCCTTCTATTCTTGTCGACAGGCGCACACAGGAATGGTTGCGAGTTGTTAGTCACTAGGCCCTGGTTCTTCACGAGCCGTAGCGCCACCAATTTATTCAGTTAACTACTAATATCATCTCATCCCCTCAAAATTGAATTTAAACCTGCTTATCCAGAAAACGTTAGTTGTTGGCCTTTGTCTAGCCCTACTTAATTCTGGGACACAAGATAATCGTTATTTTTGGATTTGTATGCTCACTTGTTGATGGAAAGATATCTCTGAAATATCATTTTCCGGAAACATACCAATTGCTTGATTTCATTTCAGTTATGCTGCCGACGTTCGGTGTGTCACGACTAATGCATCATTCCACTTTAAAAAATAGAGGCTAGAGCAAACTTAAAGCCACTTAATATAGAATTAAGAAATGGTTTGTTTATAATGTTTAACCAATTATAAGAACTTTGTTCAAATTAAATTTTTAGAATGCATCTTTTAAAAAAATCACTTTTCCCGAAGACCAAATGATTGGTAACAAAATGTTAAGTCACTTTTTTAAGGCCAGTTGTACGTTGTAGCGTTAGGTATGATTTTGGATGATATGAAATACTTCAAAGCTAAACGTCAATTTACCAAAACCGCCGAAATCGGTGAGTTAAAAATGTTTGATCCGTAGGTCAAATGCTGAAACATGTTTGTACAATAGGTCCTTACATTATTCAGTATTAAGTACCTTGGTAGCAAATATGATACAGATATAATATGATATGATAAATTTATTATAAACTTATATCACGACTTCTGTTTTTTTTTTATATTTCGACGCGTTTTGGAATGAATGAAATTCAGGTTGAAATTTAATTTTAGTCACTTGTTCTATTGTAGTTTCTGATTTTTTGTTTGTTATCTTTGCTGTCATTAGTAGTTATGCTTGGTTGTGTAAAGTCATTCTTGTGATTGGTCATATAATGCGTTTTGTCTTTAAAATATCTGCAGAACAGATAATTTTATCTAAAGAATTTGATGCGGAAAGCGCAGAAATTCATATCGGTCAAAAAGTGTATTTATATATTTATTTATATATTTAAACCAACGAAAAAAATAAGTCCTTCAAAATAGGGAGAGATAGCCGACATAACTTTTTCAACGTCGGTAAATACTTTACCCTGAAGGAATAAATTACAATAAAAATAGACCAGATCTCAGCTAAAAGGAGAATTTTTCTATATTTCGAACCCAGACTTCTTTACGGTAGTCATTGCAACATAGACCTTGTGAACTGTTGCGTTGTCGTGCAAAAGTAGAATACTTTTTGTCCATTTTCCTCTTCTTATTTCTTTGATGGCTTATTACATGATTTTTGGCCAGCGGGGATCATCTTCGATTAAATCTGTCTTTTTCAAATAGAGAATAGACAATGCCACTAAGAAACCATTGTTTTTTTTAGAGAAAAAGTCCCCCAAAACAGATGACATCTCTTCCAAAATGTTAACTTGACTAGTCATTATTAGTTATCACTGAACCAAACTCAATTTTTTTCATAATTAATATTATCTTTCCGATTGACTTGTATACTCAGCGAAAAAAAAAATACTAATGACCCTATCTAAACTAAACTTGGTATGGATTTCCCTAATGAATGTCCAAATAATGCGAGGTAAAAATATTCCCTACACGGCTCGTCCAAACACTCCAATCCGCGAACATTTTGAAAATCAGTAGATGCAGTTTTCATGATATATGATATTGATTTTTTTTAAGAATTCTTTTTACATCTCGTTTGACAATACCAATAAAACGCTACAATTTAATGTACCAATTTTTTTTTTCCTTAACATGATCCGACATCGAATTGTTTCTTTCCATCATATTCTTTTGCAATCCCGCTGTCATACGAATCATTAATTTTGTGCACAATTTATTCTTAACTTAAATATGTGCACAAAATTATTCTATAATTTGTTGGAAAACAATAAATGTCATAATCTTTGACTAATAAATTCGTAACCTTAAATAATTATTGCGAAATTCACACCCAAAATTTATTAAAAGAGAAATAGAGATCTTATAATTTACAACTCACAATTTTCAAATATATATTTTAGGATCTCTTCAAGTTGATGACTCTACAGAAACTCTTAATACTTATGATGAAAACGACCATTCGTTGTCGTTACAACTTAACGATAATAGTCCCCAATTATACAAATCCGAAGAAATTGCCTCCAAAATATTTGGAATCGAAACAACAGACGAAAATGAAATTCTATTTCTTAATAGTTCTGTGTCTGGCTATGAAGAGGATATATCTCCTTCCTCTCCAACACAAGGAGCTCGAGATGATGAAAAAATAAAGGATATTCTCTTCGGCGACTTTTCAGAAGCAGAAAGTTCCCCTCAAGAGTTCTTATCTGAAAATGAGAAATTAAATGAGGAAAATGAATTACAAGAAAATGAAGAAGAAGCAAATATAGATCAACAAATTGCTAGCTCAATAAATGAGTCGTCAAGAGAGAAAAAATACACACTGGATGAACTGAGATCCTTGCAACAGAAACCGGCCTCAAAACTTCCACCTTCATTTAGGGGACATATATGTGAAATAATTGGAAAAAATCCACGAGATATTGTTGACTCAAATAGCTTGAATAGGAGGCGCAGTAACAAGCCGTTCCATCAGCAACAGCAACAACAAATGGATTACTATCAGCAACAGCACCAGCACCACCACCAACAGCAAGGAAATCGCGATATAATAAGAATATATCTGCCGCTAAATGAGGATGTCAAACTAGCCGAGTCTGAAAATGCTTGGGTTCCCCAGGCGCTCAAAGACTTTGGACCTAAAGTTGTAGAAGATGACGAACAGATCCTCAAGAAAGTTCGCGGTGTTCTTAATAAACTGACCCCGGAGAACTTCGATAAACTACTTCAAAGTGCGTCTAACTTCCCTTTGAAAACCGTAGAAAGAATAAATAAAGTAATGCTGTTGATATTTGAAAAGACCGTTAGTGAGCCCAATTTCGCCCCAACCTATGCTCGTTTTTGTAAATTCCTTTTTAATCCGGAAGATTCTAACAACGCAATGTTTAAGACCGCATTAATCCGACGCGTTCAAGACGAATTCGAAGGCAATGTTAATAATGCCAAAGCCAAGGAGGCCAAACTCAAGCCGTTGATGGAGAGATTAGCGGCCGCCACTGATGCTAAGGAGAAGCAAGAGATTAAAACCGAATTAGATGATCAGGAGTATCAGTTTAGGCGTCGGGCCTGGGGAACAGTGCGCTTCATTGGTGAAATGTGTAAAATGGGTTTCATTCGAATTGACAGAGTGTGTATTTGTGTTGAAAATCTGTTGGATGTGAGATGCGAAGAGAAGCTAGAGTTTATGTGCAAGTTGTTGAGCACAGTCGGCCCCCAGCTTGAATCGGCCAGCCAATATCCAGATTATGAAAAGGGATGGGCGATAAAAGAACGATTGGATAAAATTTTTGCTAAAATACGACAGGTGATTGAAAAAAAGAATCAAGGAGCTGCTGGACAGAAAATAAGCAGTAGAGTTAGATTTATGTTGCAGGACATTGTTGACTTGCGTGCTCGATCGTGGGACCAAAAAGAGGCGGCAATAATGCCACTACCGTCGCGAGAGGTGTCACCTGCAGTTACGAGGGGAGTGCCGCCTACTACTAGCCAACAACAAAGAGGAACTCGTAACTTTATGCCACATATGTCGGGTGGGTATGACAAAAAGCGACACCAGAACAACGAAAACCAGCAAAAAGGCACGTCTATTGATGGTAATAAGCTGTCATTCCCATCGCTTAGCGGTGAGATTAAACTTGGTAATCAATCGCTACTAATGTGGCAAGTAGCTTCAAGGTCCCAACAGCAACAACGACCAACTTCTCCTGCCAGCACTAGCAACTATCCGGGCCGAACTCTATTGAGTCAGGCAAGGCAGTCAGTGCAAAAGACGCAGGCGCAGCCAGAACCGGCGGATCTTTCAGATGCTGAGTGCGAACGTCTGCTAAATGGACTTATAGAGATGGTAGGAGAGGGAGAGTCCTCATCAGAATGGTTTGTCAAGTGGAATTCCATTGTGCCGCTTCATCAAGTTTGTCTGATAAACTATGTCCTCACCGAATATCTGCATTCGAAAACATGTGAATTAGATTTCTGCACGCAGCTTTTCATAAGTCTTTTCAAAGAAAAACTAATAACAAGGAAAGTGTTCAGCGAGGGGTATGAGAAATTCAGTGAAAATTGGGATGATATTCTCTTGAATGATTTTCCCAACGGATGGACTAAAATATTTAAATTCATTGGTCCATCGCTGCACCTTGAACTAATAGACATCAATGCCATTTGGGATAAAAGATGGTTCAACACAGTTTGTGGAGATCGATTCCTTAAGAGCATGATTGTGTATTTTACGTCGGAGTTCGGGGCAAATTACATGCGATATTTCTGGGAAAACAATTCCCTGGAATGGAGAATGTTTTTACAAGAAGACAAGATTCAGGCTTTTATCTTAACAAATCGTTTTCAATTCATCGATGAAATTAAATGTGTTCCACCCGTGTTTATTCAGCGCAGCACCCACGATCTGGTGCAGCTTATCAAAGAACTCCTCGCACAATCCAGTCAAGACCTCGACATCATAATTGATTTCATTAGTACGAATGTGCGTATTGACTGTGAATTTGTTCGTAGCCTAACAATGTTCCTCTGTGATTATTCTGTGATTTCTATTCCCAACAATAATAGTAGTAATAGCACTAAAAAATCTAAAACATCCGATATCTCCACCACCTCGTCTGCGTCTTCAACACACAAACTACGAAAAGATATATTTATTAAGAATTGCATACCGCTGCTTAGACTTTGCATAGATTCTAACGATGAACATGAATTGAGTTGTCTCAATGCCATTGTTGCTGCATGCAATATGATTGGCTTCGACAAATTTCCCGTAGAATTGATGAATTCAATTCTAATGGAGCTGTACGGTGTGATTATATCAAAAGAATCATTTGAAAAGTGGCGAGAACAATTGTCAACCGTTGATGGAGGTATATCGAAAGATTTAGATGCTTTTTTGAGAACATTACCTATTTAATAGCAGCATAAATGCACAGGAACAGTTTAGCAAATATATAAATATATTATTATAAAAAAAAGGAAAAACCACAGTCGTAAAAAAAATGCAAACATAAGCAATCGAATTGCCAACCAAAGAAAAGAACAAAAAAAAAAAACATCTTAAATTTTGTCCGTTTTGCAGTCTAAATTTAAATTTAAAAAAATTATAATTGCAGAAATAAATTGAAAATTAACACAAAATTTATAATCAAAGAAGAAAATAAATAAAATATAAAAAATTAAAAAATAAAACAAGCTTTAAGCCTTTAGTACCAATAGGTTTAATAACACAAAATTGAAAACAAAAATAATATATAATAAACGAAATTTCAAACAGATAAATGTTTTGTTATAAATGGATAAAAATAAATATTGCAAAATATGCAAAAAAAAATAATATTTGTATTTGTCTTTAATTTTTGTTCGCTTTTTCTGTTGGTGAATATTAAGTGGTTGGCTTGAGAAATATCTTTGGATTTCCATTAAAACTAGATGCAGCATAACTTGGGAATTGGAGTAAGAAACAGCAAGTTTCCGAGGTCGGTGATTTTCAATAATATGTTTACATAATCAGCCGTATTGTGAGTTCCGCATGAAAGAAAATCCGCATGGAAAAATTACATTTCACTCTAACCTTATTATAAGTTTTGGGCGAAAAATGTTTCCTATTCTTAAAATTCCATTATTAGCACTATTGACAGCATTTTTTTTTTGTGTGAAATATGTCATCATGTCATTTACAGTAAGATTTCCAATTAACTTTTGGTGGCGATCGATACCACACTTGTTGTAAAATGGAGGGTGAAACTCGCAATAGCTTTTAAAAATCCGGGCGAACAAAACATTTTCGGGCGAAATGTTTTCCGGGTGGAACTCACAATAGGGCTGAATGTGTTATGTGTGTTTTTCTCTAATCTATTTCTCTTATCTATTTAAGTCTTAAAAAAAGTTCGTAATAGAAAACTGATCTGGATAGAAATTATATTAGACTAGTTCAAAAAACTAAGACCTCACAAATCAAAATTAATGATTTTTTGTATAGACTCAGCTGCTGTGGTATGTTGTTAATCGATTTTTGTTTAAGCCCGACTAAATTAGAAAAAGACAAGACATGCAAAACAACAAATTTTGTAATCAATTGAAAAAAAAAACTAATTACATGTTTATCAATTAGTAGTTATCCCCCCGCTAAGGTGGCTTCAAACATAATCCTTGCGTCAACAAATAAAACCTATTCCATGCAAAATTTTATTAGGTCGCTAGAAAGAAAGAAGAAAAAACTGCCCTGTACAGGTACACCCTGTTGTAAAATACATTTAAAAGGCTTTTTCAAAAAATGTTCGCTCTGTTACTAAAATTGCAATTGCTTAAGCGGAGTAATAATAATGTATGAATAAGGAATTGAAGAAATTAACGTTGATACGATTTATTTTTAATTTAACTTAGTTGAAATATGATGTTTGGTGAAGAATCTGGTTCTTCTTCGGCTTTTTTGGTTACTTTATGTGCAATGAAACAAATTTATTCTATTTACTTTCCCGATGACGCACAGTGCGGCCGCCCCTGGACAAAAACAGAAAAACACGTGTTCGATTTTAATAAAAATAACGGTTGTTTTGTTTAGATAAAATACCAAACTAAAACAAAACAAAACTTTTTTTCTCATTGAACCGAAATGTACTCCCGGAAAATCTCCCACAATTTCTTTGTTTGGTGGGGCTCATTTTGTAATCAACTTATTTGATTTTTTATATCAAGTGTAGTGCAAAATTAAAGCAAAAATTATGTCGGCTTTTTAAGGCGGTATATTATCCTTAAATTCTTCTTTTTAGCCCACTAAAACAATTTTAATAATACTTTTTTGCTTCCGAAAAAAAAACATTTTTTAAATATTTTTTTAAATTATCTCTAACTTTGAATGAACATTTAAAAAAAAAGCGGCTCAACTAACTGCTACCCATTTTTTGGCGATTTTTTATTTGTTTTATAATTAATAGTTCTGACTTCTACTTAAGACAGAAAAAAATATATTAAAAAACAACGGTAACACGCACGATGCCATGATATACGTTTTTGTAAGGCCAGGAACCTCCTTTTATTTTATTTTTAAACTAAATTGCTTTAATTAACAATTTCTGCAAAAAATATTTTCAAACTCAAAAGATTGAAAAAAAAAAACAATATAAATAAAATTTCAAACTTATTTTGTTCAAAATGTTACGTAGTTAGGTACCATTTTTGATTTAAAAATTCAATGCTCTTATCAATTTGTAGTCGAACACCGAAAACCGGATGGTTCTAGGGCTTTTACTTTTCAAAATATTAAAAAAAATAAACGAACCAGCTTTCTCATAAAACTAAGAAAAAAAAAATAAATAAATCGGGTGGCACAACGGCTCGTGAAGAACCAGGGCCTAGTGACTAACAACTCGCAACCATTCCTGTGTGCGCCTATCAACAAGAATGGAAGGGACCTACAATTTTATGCCGAATCCGAACGGCTAGTCGAGAAGCACTTATTCATGACAATTGATACTCTTGGAGGATTTGTCAATTCCTCGCAAGAGGCAGTAGCCCTGAAAAAAACTATTTAGGTGGACGAGGACGAGGCTGGGAAGCGAACCCAGACCTTCAGCGTGATAGTCGAACGCACTAACCATTACGCTACGGGCTACTACCATAAAACTAAGAGCAACCGGTTAATTAAGAAGTTTAAGGTCTTAAAATATTATTGATTACATAACCGAATAAATAGAAAGATTGTGTATAGCTATGTAGCCTCAAACTTTAATTTGTTTGCTAGGCGTTTCAGATATGGAAGGACTAGTAAAGCTAAACTTGAGTGGAATAGGATATTAAACAATACG
Organism: Melangyna quadrimaculata; assembly: GCA_949320155.1. Lineage (NCBI taxonomy): Eukaryota > Metazoa > Arthropoda > Insecta > Diptera > Syrphidae > Melangyna > Melangyna quadrimaculata. Next base: position 407,863,377 of record OX439483.1, read on the forward strand.
ACTTTATTATGTGATTGTAAAAATAAATTAGTCAAAATGCAAGCATATCCATAAGGGATCGATGTAATTATTATTTTTTGTATTCTTTTTGATAATATGCAAAACTAGAAATCTTCTATTGTCTTATTTTTAAATAACGTTCTTTAAATGAACAGTTTTTGAAAAAATAATTTTCAAACTCAAAACAACAAAAAAAAATAATAAAATTATCTAACTATTTTTTTCAACATTTTACATAATTAAGTATTTGTTGTCAAAATCCAATTGTCATCAATAATTTTAAGTCAAAAACTGAAAATTTTATGTTTCTAGGATTTTTAATTTTCAATATATTAAAAAATAAGGAAATTATTTTCTTAAGCCCGTATGATACTACATTTTTAAGGCATTAAAAATGAAACTAGAGTAGTTCAAACAATTTATAATTGAAAATACCGATATGAGTGAGCGCGTACACAATAACCACATTAATGTAAAAAAGTCACAAAAAAAGGATTAAAAATGAACATATTTCAGATTCTGGCAAGTTTTTCCTTGACTTTTCAGAAATTGAAAATTATTTCAAAGTACACTGTGACTACAAAAAAAGTATACACTGGACTCATGAGAACACTAGTTTTTCGTGTATATTTACTTTTGTGGATATTGTAATTGTCAAAACATAATGTCATTCTTTCCATAAAAAATACTATTTTCTCTTTTCCTCTTTGCTGACAATAAGTCAACAAATAAAGATACAAATCTTTGGCTGTCAATCCGGTTTGCCTACAAGCTAAAAGGTGGGTTTAGCCGTGGTGGAAATCAGTAAGTTTTACTAGTGTGCTTTAAAACACGCATACTAGTGCAACTTACTGATTTCCACCACCGTTACTTTGTTGTTGGATTTCACATTTATTCATGGACACAGAATTAAATTAAAAAAACAACAATGTAAACAAATGGGTTTTGGGGGGTAAAACGTACGAAAGATGTGAATCTTTATATTGTTTATCTATGCCTGAGGCTACACGAGCCAGTACTGGCTAGCCAGTTGGCTACATAGATTGACTGTCAAGTTCGTATACGTGAACATGCTGTGACATAGGCGGCGGGAAACTTGTAAGCAAGTTGCTTTCAAGTATCTGCGTTCACGTCTAGGATTCTAAATACACAATTTTATTGAATTTGCTTTGGCATCGGACTTCGATTTTTTCTTAAACAAAAAATGACGTCGAATTCTGCATCAAGTCTTGCGATGGTCAACGCATAATACTGCCAGTACGTTGAAGGATGCATTGACAGACTTTTCTGTCGCGTCCAATTAACACGTATTAATTTTCATAATTCAAAAATTTCGATTTTTTTTTAAATAATTTAAAAAAAAAAATTGATTTTTTTTGAGGTTTTTTAATCCTTTATCATCAAAGCCTTCCTTTAATGGAAGTTGACAGTTCATGCGTTGATAGATAGGTAAGAAACTAAGTTACGTCGTACGAGGAATATTTCGTTCCAAAATGTCACACAAAGGCGCTAAAATCGCATTTTCCCGCGTAATTTTCTCAAATAATTCAGATATCTTTAAGTTTTTCAAACCATCATCTCCGTAGCAATCTTTCAATTTAATTTGACAGCCTATGGCTTGACAAATCGGTAACAGAATGTTCCAAATGTCACCGAAATCCCCAAAACTCTCATTTTTCCCAAGAAAAAATATACTTTCAAAAAATTAGGATTTTTAAGAGATTTTGTATATTTCATCATAAAAATAGCCATCCTTCAATCATATTTGTCAGTTGCCTATTTTGGAAATGTTTAAAATTCTTGGTCCCTCCTCACATTAGAAGTTGTGGTAGAAAGAATATTTAATTTTGCATTAAATTTCCAACGAAAACCTATCCATATAGCTTTACATACAAGTCTGAACGAGGCCACTGTCTTCTCTACTGGCTTCGAAAATGGCAAGCCAGTTGTCGAGCAAGTTGCTCAGGTTTGTATGTGTTAGTAAGAAAATTTAAATGTATTGTAACTTGTAAGCCAGTGCTGGCTCGTGTAACCTCAGGGTTAATGAATTAAAAATGAGAAAAAAATGTAGTATCATACGGGCTTTAGTAAAAACAAGAAAAAACGACATTGATAATAATTAAACTACAACATGGGAACGTGCCGTGGGCGGCAAATTATTGGGGAACGGCAAAATGTTTCAGAATTATACTCAAAAACTTGTGCACACTTGTATAGAAAATGCACGATGGAATGGCTTGAATTTGTTATTAAAAAAAAAAAACAAAAAAGACGTTGAAGACGTACGAACAAATTTGAAAATATTATGTTAACGAAAAAAGTTAAAATTACTAGAATTTTTGTTTCTGTAATTTTTAAATTTAGTAGGTATTTATTATTTAAACTGTATGTACCTAAGTAGGAATGCATTATGGTGGGTGCTTGTCTCCAAGTTGTGTATTTAATATATATGTTATAAACTTTAATTAGTGCACTATAATTTTATTAAATTTATTTAAATTTTTAATAATTTTCACAACTTTATTTAATTTATAATATAATATTTAGCGACGCGTTTCGGAGTGTGTCTCCATCATCGGGCGAAAAGTAAAATAAATTTCGCCCGATGATGGAAACACACTCCGAAACGCGTCGCTAAATATTATATTATAAATTAAATAAAGTTGTGAAAATTATTAAAAATTTTAAATAAATTTAATAAAATTATAGTGAACTAATTAAAGTTTATCTTTTATTTAAAATTAAACATATAGGTATACTAAGTAGGAATATTTAACTGAAAAAAATGTAAAAAGTCGCTCAAGCCATTATCGAGGAGCAGGATAATAACCTTACAAAAAATCTCCTAATAAAACATCAAAATATAAGAGAAAACAGCTTAATTTAAATCATATACATAAGAGCTGTTCTCGACAAAATTTTAATAATCGAATTCATTGTGTGAAAGATAACCGTTTGTGAAATGATAGAATAAAAATAAAAAAAAATTAAAAAACCCTTGATTTTAATGAAATAATTTAAATTTATTTAATAAATTGAAAAAATGTTCATATTCATATCATTTATAATTTTTATAATTAAAAGCGATGCGTTTCGGTTTTATAAACCATCATCAGGCTTCAATTTGCCGAGTTTTGATGTTATTATCATAAAAATTCACTTTCTTTCAACAATTCACTTCCATTTAAACGTTTGGTTGTGTGTCCTAACAGACCGAAAGATATTTTTTTCTTCTATTGTCTATTTCTTTTTGAAACACCCAGCAAGAACAAATTACAGATAAGGGAATCACGAAGAAAACAAAATATAGTGTATATTTAAACAAACACCAAAAATGCCTGCAAAGTTACGCCAGAAATTTGATGAATAAAATAACCAATTACGCAATTTTCTCGTTCGAAAATTGTGCAAAAATTGTTGTAGCAAATCAGAACAAGACTGATTTAGTTTTGAAATTATAGTTACAATACCTTTTTTAATTTAGACTGCGATTTTTTTACTTCAATGTTTGATCAATTTCCTTAGTATATAGTGTTTGCGAGTATTATTGCGTTTGAATTACATACATAAGTCACCAGGGGGTAGCACAAACATTAGTACCCAGGGCGACACTTTGGCCGCCTTAATCCACCCCTGATGAGAATGACCCCTATTAACCGCAGTGACGTAAAAGATTTGAAAGAAAAAACCGTTAAACTAAACCTCAATAATCATTCTTTTGTATATTAATGCAGGCTCCCATTGTTATATAATGTATCAATTTAATATGTGATTTTTTTAAATACAAAAATTCGTCTTTAAATGATTGTTTGTGTTTAAACAAAATATTTTTATTTTTCCATTGTGCAATATATACCTACTCGTAATGCACCCGACATATTCACAGAAAAAGAATAATTGTTATTGTGTACGTGTACAGATGCACCAATGTTAAATAATGGTTTGCTCGACTTTCGTTGTGATTGTAAATATTTTTGTTTTTATTTCTAGAACATTTATAAAACTATAAAAAAGCTCAGCTAAAAAATAACCGCTATCTACATTAGGGTGGTCCTTATAAAGGTCATTGTTTTATTTTGAATGACGCACCCCCCCTTATTTGTTCTAAATAAATAAAAAAAAATCCAGTAAAATTTTAGCTCATTATATTAACGTTAACGCGGCCCCCAAGACGTCTGAAGTTTTATATGGGAAATCCCATGTATTTTTGTAAATTCAAATTTGTAAAATCTTAACTTTAGTAATGATTGATAAAAAAATTGAATTTTGGAACACATGTAGGTAGTCACTTTTATCATATTTATAAAAATGTATCAGGCGAAAATTTACAACAGTTATTTCCCTGCTTATAGCAATTTAAACAAAAATATCTTTTTTTATTTAATTTTTAATTTTAATAAATGTTGTAAATTTTTTTTAAATAAATTTTTTTAAACATGACAAAAGTAACTTCATGTGTGCAAAAATTAAATTTTCTTTATCAATCATTACTAAAGTTATGAATTTTTAAAGTTGGATGCACAAAAAAAACATGAGATTTCCCTTATAAAACTTCAGACATCTTGGGGCCGGGTTAATGTTAATAAAATGAACTTAAATTTTACAGGAATTTTGTTTAAATTATTTAGAACAAATTAGGGACAAATTAAGACAATGACCTTTATAAGGACCACCCTAATCTACATATATTACTTTTTTCGAATTATGTTATTGCAAAATTTCGTTTAAACAAAAAAAGGTAATCTTATTTACAAACAATACGCTTGTTATTTTTCATAATGTCAAAAAGTACATTTGCACGAATAGTTTTGGTAGTGTTAAGTGTGCTACTGTATTGCCTACTGCTGATGGATTTTTTTTTTGTTTTTTTATCAAAATGTTGGTGGTATGCGGTCAAAGATATTTGACTTTTATACCGCTGTATCCTGCTGCTCTTATGATGTTGTTGCGCTAACAGAGACATGGTTGTCGGAGGATATATCTTCTGCTGAATTGTGTAAATCTACGGACTTCAATATATTCAGACGAGATAGATCGGTTGCAGATACTGGATTATCCAGAGGTAGTGGTGTATTATTAGCATTAAGATCTTATCTTATATGTAGAGAAATTCCTCTTGAGATAAAAACTGTTGAACAATTGAGTGTTGAAGTAACCCTGCCATTTTGCATGTATCGTATATATTTTGTTATATCCTATATTCCAGCTAATTCTAATATGAGTTAATAACATTCGTAATGTTATTAGCTTGTTAGGGTCTAATTCACATATTGTTATTTTGGGTGATTTCAATCTCCCTTATATAAAATGGATTTACTCTGAAAGTGAAAAATGCTTATTGCCTTTCAATATATCAAATGAACTTGAGTCTAGTGTTATCGACAGTATGTTAGCCTTTAATCTTAATCAGCTGAATGTTGTTGTTAATTCTTTGGGTCGAATCCTAGATTTAGTATTTATTAATAATGAACTAGAAGCTAATTTAAGTATAACAAAAGTTCCCATTTTTAGAGAAAGTATGCATCATTGTGCTTTAGAATTTGATATAAAGGTTTTACATTTTAATAAATTAGATTTCAATAAGCATGAATTAAACTCAGTTCGGGACTTTATTAAAGCCAATTACGCTGGAATTAATAATTTTTTAAACGCGGTCAATTGGGAGGAAGCCCTTTGCTCTTGTGACTTAAAGGAGTGTTATGATTCTTTTATTGCCATAATCGAAGAAGCATATAATTTGTTTGTCCCATTTAAAGAGCTAAAACCTAGAAATAAGCCTTGTTGGTTCAAATTCAAAAATAAGCTTGCTAAGGTGCGTAGGAAATAATGAAAAGATCTTTACTTACGTGCTCGCTATTTACGATGTAGGGAAGAATACGAAGCTCTAAAAAAGACTGTCTTCAGTAACTATATGCGCTCTATTGAAAATAATATTAAGAGCGACTCTCAGGCCTTTTGGAAGTTTCTCAATTCTAAACGCAAGTCATACGGTGTCCCAGCTACCATGAATTATCTCAATCAATCGTCGAGTGATGAAAAAGTAATTTGTGATATGTTTGCTTCATATTTTCAGTCGAATTATGTCCTTGATTCTGTTCCAATTACCCATGCTATTCGATGCGATGAAAATATAACAAATTTAGGTAATCTTAGCTTGTCGGTTGATCAAGTTTTGCTTCATATTTCATCTTTGAAATCTAATTTTAAATTATCCCCTGACAACTTTTGCCCAGCTTTCCTTAAAATGTGCTCAAGTAGTCTTGCTGTTCCACTCACTAAGCTTTTCAACTTATCACTCTGATGAGGTAAGGTCTAGCATATCAAGTAACCAACATGGATTCGTAAGTGGTAGATCAACTGTATCAAATCTAACTTTGTTCGCAAATTTTTGCATCAAAGGTATTGAACGTGGCAATCAGGTTGATGCAGTTTATACAGATTTCTCTAAAGCATTTGATAGAGTTCAGCATGATATCTTGTTAAGGAAGTTAAATTTCCTAGGTTTCCACTCTAATCTTCTTCGTTGGTTGGAAAATTACTTGACTAACCGAAAGCAAAATGTAAAAATTGGAACAGTGGTATCAAAGAAGATTCTTAACCATTCAGGTGTTCCCCAGGGAAGTCATCTAATACCTCTCCTTTTCATATTGTTTATAAATGATCTTCCATCTAGAATTAGCTATTCCAATTGTTTGCTCTTTGCGGATGACCTAAAGCTATTTAGTTCAATAAAATGTGTGCTGGACTAATGAAATGGCTTGGTGTAATGGAAATCGTTTATTCCTTAATATAGCTAAATGTAAAAGTATTACATTAACAAGATCGCTTGCTGCAATTAAACATGTTTACCACATTTCTAATTAACCACTTGAGTCAGTGTACAGCCAAAAGGACCTAGGAGTTATTTTGGATTCAATGTTATGTTTTGAAGTGCATTTCATTTACATAATTTCAAAAGCGTATAAACTACTGGGATTTATAATGAGGAACTCAAAACTTTTTTCGGACCCATATACAGTTAAATCATTGTATGGATCTCTGATAAGATCAACCCTAGAATATGCTTGTTGTATATGGTGTCCGTTGTATAGAGTGGGTGTAAATCGTTTGCGGAAATTTAATTGGGTTGACAATGTCTTGCCATCGTATAGTGTCAGATGTCTCTTGATCGATTTAAAGACTCTTGAAGCTAGGCGGAAGTATTATCTAATCATGTTAGCTAGAGATACTCTTTGTAATCGTATTGATTGTCCAGAACTTCTCTCGCTTTTCTTTTTGTATGCTCCTTCAAGGCAACTGAGGTTAAGGCAAACACTCTTTTGTGTTCCCCGTTGGTTTACAAACTACGGTAGATCTGATCCAATTTCAAGGTCGTGTTCTGAGTGTAATTCTATTTGTCAAGATATTGATTTGTTTTTAAGCAGGGATGTTTTTAAAACTACTGTCTTAAAACGATTGTAGTAATTGGACATTATATGTTTAAATGTTCTTTTTTTTAATTACATATTCTATTGTAAATAGCTATAAATATAATACCTTATAAGTATATTCTAAGTCTAAGAGAGTCATGTACTTGATAGATGGTTAATAAATAAATAAATAAAAAAAAACGTTTACAGGTAGTGCAATTTTCATTTAAAGCTTTTGTTATAAGCACTTATCAATCCAATGAAAAAAAAAACACTATACCTTTGGACGCAAGGTCAGGCTCTTTTTTACGACTGTTTGACTTTATATGTATACCTCTGTGAATTCGGTATCTATGTAAATAGACAAAAATCAAACTTAAACTTCCAAACGATGTTAAAAAACATATTTTCATTTTGCAACAATACCGATATATAACATACTGTACTGCACTAGTATACCTAAATACCGTAATATAATTTGGATTTTCAATTATGAAAGCCAAAAAATATCTTTATCAGAGATGATACAAAAAAGAAAACAAAACTAAGCCCATTACCACAGATAAGCAATACCTAGATAGGAATCTTTCGTTCGTATCACCCCCCAAAACCCATTTGTTTACATTGTTGTTTTTGTAATTTCATTTCGTGTCGATGAATAGATGTGAACTGCAACAACAATTTAACGCGGTGAATTTGATTTGTTTGACAGTTCATTTTTTTTTCATAAATGTGCTGTGCGAAGATTTTTATTGCGGTGTTTGTGATTTTCATTAAAAAATAAATAAACAAAAAAATAATTGTTTCACCAAGCACAATGCCCGCATGGTAAGCGGAACTTGAACGAGTCCTTGAATTTCAATGAAAAATCTTTTAGTGCTTTCATGTTTCTTTCTTCCAATTCGCCAAAAAGCTATTTGGGCAGACGATGCGCGATGAGAACTTTTTGTAGAACTCTGTCGCCTCCGAAGGGGCCCTGTTTGAGCAGAGTATAGCAAAGGGCAAAAGACCTAATTATGTTTATGAAATTTAAAAACATAATTTCAATTTTTTTCAGCTCTACAGCACAATAATTATAAAAAAAATCTCGCCAACCAATAATAAGGTTCGAGAAATCAACAAAAATTAAATTCACCATGGCAAATTTGACAGCTACTATATTCTTAGTTTTAGGGTACAGACACACTTAATATATGAAATTATTTTAATTTATACGTAAGGGGTTGGATTGCATCATGGTCAAATTCCGACGTAAATTTTTAGAAATTAATTTAAGGTCCCCCAAACCGATGCGTGGACAACATTTTTGTCAGTCATCGGGTTCATATGGAAAATCGCACTGCTTTCATTGTGGGTACCTACTCTCAATTATTTTCATGTAAGTCCCGATCTACATTGCCCGATTTTTCCACGAAGATTTTTCCAGAAATCGTGTGAAATGTACACACAGAACAATTTTTTCCATAAGATTTTTTCCTTTTCTTCTTCCTTGTTTTATTGCTGTGCTCTTCATTTTTCATTGATATTCACTCACACCATCAAACGAATGGCACACTGACACCGAACACACACAAAAAACTGGAAAGGAGAAGAGAGAGAACATAAACAGACTTGAAAAATCGTTCGAGTTTTCTGGTACAAACGATTTGATCCCTACCCCTCACTTTTCACTCCCTTCACCGACGAACAAAAGATCGGCACTGGAAAAATCGTTCAATGTAGACCGGGACTAACTTAATTTTAAAAAGTGAATGTTTTGTCGTCGTGAGTGTTTCGCTCCGATTTAAGGTTTACCCAAACCAATGCGAAACATTCGTTGCGGCGAAGAAACATTCGTCAGTCAAAATTAATTTATATGTTTCTCCGCCGCGTTGGTGTGGGCACTCTCATTTATCACCATGTAAATAAATTTTGACATGCGAATGTTTCTTCGCCGCAACGAATGTTTCACATTGGTTTGGAAGAGCCTTTAACGTTGATTTGAAAGATCCTTTACACAATTTAAATTGTGTTGCAACAAAAATGGTCTCCTAAGTCGATGCGAAACATTTGGAATACCAACAAAACCTTCATCTGCCAGAATTAATTTGTATGGGGATAAAAGAAACAATGGTGTGAATCTCATCTGTTCTTAATTGCAAAAACTGCAATAAAGTCAATTCTGATTGAGGAAAAAACACAATAGGCGTGTTTTATCACAAAAGCCATCCATGGTACAGTACGATTTTACAGTCATTACAAATACAACATTGCTAGTAGCTCTACAGCCAATAAGAAGTTATACTACGTTTTCTGTCAAAACAATTTTTGTATGTTTTCTTGCAAGAAGGTTTCTTTAGCGAACATTTTAAATTCTCACTTTTGTACTTTTTTGCAAAAGTAGGTAGGTATATGTAGTTAAACCTTAATGTAACTTTCATTTCAACAAAAAAATCAAATCTGTGATTTGAAAAATTTGATTTGTTTAGAAAAAAAGATCAAAAATCAAATCTTTCATATAGAAAATTTACACCGGCTACACGATTTTTTTTTGCGACTTCCTTACAACAAAAAAAATTAATCTGCAATCGTCGAAAGGAAATCGGCATACAAGAACCTAGCACATTTAAACAAACCCTTGGATTCTTAAATTATCCGCCATTTTGTTCACGAACCGAGGTGAAACTCGGATTTTTTTTCACGTACACTAGTGCAAAAATCCGATTTTCACCACGGTCGTTTGCACGTACACTAGTGCAAAAATCCGATGTTCACCACGGTCATTTGACGTTTGAGCTTGTAGGCAAACCGAATTGACAGCCGTAGATTCCCATCTAGGTATTGCTTATCTGTGCCCATTACATGACAAAAATAATGAAAATGAACAAACTGTCTCTAGACTGCCAACAACTAACAAAGATTTTTTTTCCATTTTTACAAATAAAAAAAAACAAAATCCTTCCTACAATAGTTTTCTCTGTTTTAATATGCAAACAAAAATCTTCAACGTAGCTTGACAATCATGTATAGATATACCTATGTCAACAAAAATAAAAATACAACCCATACCCCTACAGAAAAATACATACCTACAAACATTTTTCAAAACAATACGAAATATTGAAAATTGTCATATAAAATTGCCCAATAACAAAAAGGAATAATTTAATAAATAAATATCCTTTTGGGAATTGGTTTGTGCACACAAAAAGCCGACATCATCTATTTAGTCTCTGCTATTCGCCTCTTGTTCTGCAGGGCGTTCTGAGTAATTGGGTGTCACTTCTATTTGTATTTATTCAATGATAGAACTATCCGGTTTTCATTGTTTGACTAAAGGTTAGACCGCACACAACCGCAGCGGAACTACACTTCACGACGCGGCAAAACATTATTTGTATGAAATTGTATGAGCTATATCGCACTAAGCGGTAACTGAACTTCATACAATTTCATACAAATTATTTTGAATCGCAGTTCCGCTGCAGTGCAGTTCCGCCTAGTGCGGTCTTACCTTAAGAATAATTAAAAGCATTGCATTTCGAAAAAATAAGTTTGAAACTTTTTGTTTTCATTTTTTTTTTGTTAAACTTTTGTGTTAAAAATTATTTTTTCATAAACTGTTTACTAAAGCAACTTTAATTAAAAGGAAAATAAAAAAAGTAGAAGATTCTGGCTGTACAAGAAGGTACAACATGGTATTGTAGGTACTACTGTTGTTTATTTATATTAGTTTCTGTTTCTGTAGTAGCCCGTAGCGTAATGGTTAGTGCGTTCGACTGTCACGCTGGAGGTCTGGGATCGCTTCCCAGCCTCGTCCACCTAAAAAACTAAAACAATTTTTTTCAGGGCTACTGCCTCTTGCGAGGAATTGACAAATCCTCCAAGAGTATCACTTGTCACGAATAAGTGCTTCTCGTCTAGCCGTTCGGATTCCGCATAAAATTGTAGGTCCCTTCCATTCCTGTCGAAAGGCGCACACAGGAACGGTTGCGAGTTGTTAGTCACTAGGCCCTGGTTCTTCATGAGCCGTTGTGCAACCCGATTTATTTTTATTTATCTGTTTAAAGTCAATTCGTTAGTAAACTATCCCTCCTCTACAAGGGGGGGGGGAATAGTTATTATATAAGAAAAATAATGTGTTTATGTTTGAAAATTTTGTATTAAACCAATTTTTTTAAGTAAAATATGCCATTAAAACCAAGAAAACGAATTTTGTCCACATTTCCTTGAAATGGCCGCACTGTGCGACTTTTCGACAGGGATTGCTGCAGCGTTGCCAACCCCTAAATTTTAACACAATTGTTACGAGAATAAACAAAAACATGACTTTATTAGACAAACAAAAATATAAATAGATTACAGAAACAATTTTTAGTAATTTAGAAAAAAAGTTTAGATGCATAGGTGTTAAGTCAAAAATATATATAGTTTTAAATTTTAATTAAGGTCGTCGCATCCTGTTCCTGATCCTTAAATTCATACATGGATTTTTGAAATAAGGATATATGGATTTCTTGTAATTAAAACTCTTAGCAATTACGATTTTTTAAAAGCGTCTTTGCGTGAACAGTTCTACTCAATGTTTATCTGTCTTTATTATGTTGGTGATCTTTGTTTTATTTAATTATTGCACGAAAAAATTCTTACAACAGTATCCGAGTAAACTAGTTTCTGAAGAAAAGGAAATGTTTAAGAACCAACTTTCTTTTTATAACACAGTTTTAATACTTTTTTCCTTCTTTTTAGAATGTTTTAGAAAATTAAAAATGAATTTGTTTAGTTAAGATAAAATCTAGTTACTTCAAGAAATAAACAATAAAAAGCCTTTTTGGAAAAAAAAAAAATAAGCAGCCTCAGGCAATGAAAAAAGGCCTAAAAGGCATTAAAAAGCCTCATTAGGCATCGCTGGATTGCTGTCTTCTTCAGGGATCTTAATAAATCACAAAACACAGTAAAAAAAAATTAGTATAGAAAATTACAAGGAATTAAAAAAAAGCTTACTAAAACGTTAATTAATTTGAACAAGTTTGTTAACGCATATTGCAAAATTGAATATATAAGTGGATTAATAACAACAAATTTATTGATGATAAAGAGAAGGCGAGAATGACGACATACACAGCACAGATGCCATGCATTTATGGTTTGCCGAAAATTCACAAACAAGATATGCCGCTTCGACCAATTACATCCTCTTATAAGCTGCCGTGTTCCGAATTATCCAAATATGTTGGGTAAATACTGCAATGTGTGACCAACAGTTCGTCGTATATGGTTAAAAATTCATTTGAATTCATAGCAAAGGTCAGAAACATTACACTGGATGAACATGATGTGTTGGTCTCATACGATGCTGTGCCTCTTTTTACCAACATCCCCACGCTTGTTGAGATTCAGCACTATAAAAAAACGTTGGGAAGCCATAAGCCAAAGCACTATGCTAAGCCAAAGGAAATTTTTTGAAATTTTTAGAGTTTTGCTTGAAGGGAAACAGCTACATTCAATACAAAAACAAATACATGCCATGCCAATGGGCAACCCACTTTCGCCCACCATTGCGGACTTAGTATTGGTTAATCTTCTTGATGACTGTTTAGAAAGGATTGATAGACCAAAGGCAATTTTCAAATTCGTTGATTACATATTTGCAGTGATTGATCATCGTTAAATTAATAAATTGCTGCTGGTTCTCAATGAATTCCACCAAAAAATCAAATTCACCGTTGAAAGCTAGAACCAAAACGCGATAGCATTTTTAGATGTTAAAATTTCACCGTGAAAAAGACTGACTGTTTTGACTGAAACCAGAAATAAACCTCGTCTGGAAGACTTATCAATTTTCTATCAAATCAAGTTCGACATATTTTGCGATTAACACTGCTTCCAACTTGGTAAACATGGTATTTATGTTAAGTGACGAAAAGTTTCACTCCAAAAATAAAAGCATAAGCCGTGTTTTTTTGATAGATGGACTAGCAACTCAGCAAAATCTTGACACGAAAAACAATAACAAAACAAATTATTATAGAAAATTTTGTTTGTGTTTTCCGTGTAAAACTTTTACTGAGTTGCTAGTCACCCTCTCAAAAAACACGGCTATAGTCACCCACATTCTAGCGAAAAATGGCCACCCTTATAAAACTATAATAAGTTTAATACATTTGTAAAAACTCAGGGAAAGCAAAACCAAATAAAAAAACACACCGCTCAGTCCTGCTCGACCTTCTCATTACATGCTCCTGGTGGCAACTGACTTTCGTCATACAATTCACAAACAGTCTCGGTTTTTGTTAAGTTTTAAAAGAAAGATTTTATATAAGCTAATAAATTTATAAAATACATCGACTGCAGAGTTTCCAGACTCATGCAGTTCGAACATCGTTACAAAAAAAAGTTCGTTCTGGAATCCGTGGTGACATTGAAACAGAGTCCGACGTTATCTACAAAAATATAGTGTATGCTCCGACATTGGCTGCAAATTTCCAACAAATTGTCGCCAACCGTTGCAAAAATGTTAAATTAGTATTTAAGTCACATTGCACACTTGCTTCTCTGTTCACAAAACTCAAGCCGAAAACCGAAAAGGACAACAAAACCGACGTGGTTTACAAAATCAATTACAAGGGCAAAGAGAATGACATCTGCAACCTTTGCTATGTAGGAACAACAAAACAATGTGACAGAGAATGGCTGGCCAAAAATCGGACATTCATAATAAAAGCTCCACAAAGACAGCACTGGCTAACTATTGTGTCCAAACCAACCATCAACCAGTTTTAGATGAGATTGAAATTCTGCAAACGGAGAGACATTCTTCCAAAAGGTATACTCCCGAAACGCGTTAACATCCTCAATTATAGTAACAATAACATGAACAGGAAACAAGATACGAAAAATATCTATGCAGTGTACTGCACAAAAATTTTAAATTTTGCGACCAACACAGACATTTAAACCAAATATAGGACTGATATTCGTCAGAAGAAGTGCTTTCAATTAAGTTTGTCCAAAGAATTAAAAATGCTATTTATAATTTTCATTGTTTTTTTTTTGTTTTAAATTTTGCAATATGCATTAACAAAATAATTCATTAACGTTATAGCAAGTTTTATGTTTAAATTCCTTAGTTTCCTACTAATTTGTTTTATTGTTTCAATAAAAGATCCCCTGATGAAGACAGCAATCCCTGTCGAAATGTCGTCGGAAAAAGTAAATAGAATAAATTTGTTTCATTGCACATAAAGTGACCAAAAAAGCCAAAGAAGAACCAGATTATTCACCAAACATAATGAAATTAATGTTGTCAACAAAATATTTTTTAAGCTCGAAAACCCAAAATTAGAAAATTTTTAAAATTGGTTTTACTAAAATTTCGCCCACTCTTTCATTTCCTGGTTTCTCAGAAACGGCTCTAACGATTTGGACAAAATTTTCATAGAACAACAAAATAAGGAAACGGTTCTAGTAAGATCCCCCAGTACAACGTCAACTTTTTCATTTTGTTAGTTCTCGGAAAAGGCTCCCAAGCTATGGATCTTTTGAGGTAGTCCTTTACCTTCCAGGTTTATCTAGATAGGTGTAATCCACGGCCATAGACCAGGGGATGTTAGATGAAATATTGCTATTTATCGTTTTTTATGGGAAACGGCGGTTACTATTTGGATGTAATTTTCTTATTCAATACGATTTAGTTTTTAAGTTTATGGATTTATGTTATGTATGTGGTGCGTTCTTTTATTAACCATAGTTAGCTATGGTTAATATAGTTAACAATGGTCGTTCCTTTATTACAAAATAGTTACGATTTGTAACTATATGACATCATCACATCGTTCCTAAATTCAGTTTATAAGTGTCAAATAGTTACAATTCGTAACTATTTCCAACTCATCTCCATGATATGAGTTGAAAGTGTTTATCTGTCAAATCAAAGCACATGTAAGAAGGTTTGTTTACAAAAAATAAAAATTGCAGAATCAAAACAAAGCTTTTGGTGAAGTCAAATGAATTAAAATTGAATTTGTTACCATTTTAAATGAAAAAGGAGAGTTTATTGTTGAAAAATAACATAATTTTATGCTAATTAACGATGAAATAAAGTTTTCCAAAATGTTCGTTTGACAGATCAACAATATCTTACAATAAATCGTTCCTAAATGAAATGTTACAATGTTCAACTAAATCTAACAATGACACTTCAACAATTTTGTTTGACATAACAACCATAGTTAACTATGGTTAGTAAGAGAACGCACCAATGGCCAAATTCCTAAACGCAACATTTGCAAAGCAAAATACATGCAAAGCATACATATGTAAAAAGTAAGTTGAAATGTTAAAAGCATATGTATGCATAACATGTATGTGACGTTTCGGAATGGACATTTGCGTTGTTTGTTGATTTTTGCTGGAATAAGTTATGGACCACCAAACAAACATTATTTTAATAAAGATTTTACTGAGTTGCTGCTTTGTCCAATATCTACACTTCATGAAACAAATAAGTCATAGTAGGTACTCCCATCTTATTGCACCTCGTCCAGTTTCCCCACCCATTCCTTTGTTTTATTCTTTTATATGTGAGAAGAAGGTTGCTCCATTTAAGAAGCATTTCTTCTTTTGTAAAAGAAAATTGAGGACTGTTTTCTAATATTTCCTTAAGAAACACACCCTAGACGCTTTTTGAGCTTTTATTTTTCCATACTTTTAAAATTAGTCATTAAATATGTTTTTTGCGTCTTTTAGTAAATATACCTAAATTACTTTTCTTCAAAAAACAAATATATTAAGTGTAGCAAAATTCCAGACACAACTTACGCCAAACAAATTCAAATGCAAATGAAGTGCGCAAAATATTTTTTACATTTGCGCAAGTAAAAAAGTCGACTGCGTTTTGGGACAATCTGCTTTGCAGGGATTTTTATGTTTGCATTTAGGAACTTTTTGCTTAGCATAATTTGCGCAAGTTTTGCGTTTAGAAATTTGACCTATGTACTAATACATAATCCAGGTTCGGAGCTATTAAACGTTTTCAATACAAAATCTATCTTTTATTTGAATTTAATACGTAATTGGAGAAGAAATTCTGTTCTTGTCATCGTTAGAGATGTCCTTAGACCAACCCTGTTTTTGGTTATATACAAGGTGCCCGGTAAGGAATGGATAAGAGTGCCTTATAGTGCGCTTTATGACCGCTCTGATACAAAAAGATGTATCTTAAGCAGACCAAAAGATATGTTTATTTTTGTGGTCAGTGTATTTGTTGCCTTTTTTGTTGAATATAAAATAAATACATATTATATGCAACATTAAAGATAAACAAGTAATAAAACGGTATGTTAAGTAATTTCAAACACAAAAGCTTCACAAATCAAAACGTAGGAGTACTAGGCTGGTTCATGGATGTACTGGACAAAAACTAAAGTTGACGCGGAGGTCACCCCACCCTCTCAATTTTGTTACACGTTCCAATCTTATTATGTGTGTCAAATTTTAAATTTTTATGTTAAGGATAAAAGAGCGCTCATCGAATCGAAAATATTTTCAAATATATTCACACATCAGGAGTTACTAAGACAAAATCTCTAAAATTGTGCCTACCTTTTACTAAAATATGAAAAACTCCTATATTCAAATTTTTATTTTTAACCTAAAATGTCAGTTAACTAAGCTAAAATACATAAAAACTGTGATTTTTCTAAAAAAAAATATGTAGTTTTTCTAATTTTCATTTTCTCAGAAACCGGAAGATTAAAAAAAAAATACAAAACTTATTTTTTAATTTCAAGTTTAAGAACGGGGGAAATTGCATTCCTCTTCTATACAATTTTTGTCTTGCCTTGAACCAACCTACATGTCCTAAATTTTGTTTGGTATATTAAGGCTCTCCCAAACCAATGCGAAATATTCGGAGCGGTAAAGAAACATTCGTCAGTCAAAATTAATTTACATAGTGATAAAAGAGAGTGCCCACACCAACGCGGCGGAGAAACTTTCGCCTTTCAAAATTTATTTACAGGATGATAAATGAGAGTGCCCACACCAACTGCGAATGTTTCTTCGACGCACCAAACTTAAAAAAGGATACCGCTTGAGCACCATGTTGTATAAAACTTTTGAAGTTGAAATTTTATATTTTACCTAGGAATTCTATTAAAAATGCCTATCGCAGAACCTACAATAGGTACACAAAGAACACAAATACTGAGTTTTTAAAGAAAATAGAGAAGAAGTGTAGGAGAGTTTAAAACAGAAGAAGATGAGAATTTAAAAATGAAAAAAAGTAGCAAAATTGAACTTTGGAATCGAATGGCATTAGAAATAGATCCTATGATTATTGGTAAAGAGTTCCATAATTTAAAGTCGTGACAAAATTGTATACACAAAATTTAAAATTTTCTCTTCATTTTCTATAGCCTATAATCCGTTGAATAATGGAACGAAGAGGTCGAATTCCAGTTGCCAAGTTTCGCACTCAAGAAGGCAAAACTCGAAGTCGAAGCCGTGTACGAGAGCCAGACTATAATGAGCAAGATCCAGAAACCGATCTATTTACTCTCATAGAAGACAACATTGCCTTGAAAGAGGATAATAAAACATTAAAAGCTGGAATAGAAGATTGTAAGTAAACTGGACTTTTTTTTTTGTTTACTTAAATTAACTTCTTACTTAAAAAGATAAAAAGCTTCAAAATGAACTCTTGGAAGAAAATTCTAAACTCAAGGAAGAACTCGAAAACATGCGATGCTCTCAAACTGATTTCGAATCCCGAATCAAAGATATGGCAGCAAAATTGACTAAAACCTCATCAGAAAAATCAGCCTTAGATAAATTGCATAGGATGAAAGTTGAAAAAATCAATTCGTAAGTATAAAAAATTACCTATGGTTCAGATCGTAAATGTAAACTTCGTCAATACTTGCAACTATTATTGTCTGTTAGAAATGTTGTATATTTTTGTAGTTAAATTAGCCACTCCATGATCTAACATTTTTAATAATTGAGTTTATAAGTTGACCAGTATAAATTTTACATTTGATTTCTTTTTTTCATAGACTTACTACTCAGTTGCAATCGCTCCAAGAGAACCAAGATAATCTCTCAACTACCCTTGAAGATTCTATGGGCTTGAAGAGTAAAATTTTAAAGCTTATACCTTCTCTGACAAACAATGAAATGGAAAGTCTAATCGACATTGAAGGTGGCTCTCGAACAAGCATTCTAACTGGTGCATGCATTGAAAGGCTATTGGATGAGTTTGTACAGCTAAAGGCCAATTTGGGTTCAGTTGAACTTCAACTTTACGAAGCAAATGAAAAAATATCCGATTTGATGGAAAATGTATGTAATTTTAATATTTGAACTTGTTATCATACATTTTTTTTTTCTTTTAGCAACAACATATTGAAGATGAAAATGAATCTTTAAGATCTGAGAATACAAATCTTACAAGAGTAGCACAGTTGCTGACACAAAATATGAAGGAAAGTGTTGAAACAAGCAAAAAGTAAGTTTTTGTTCTTTTTTTTTAATACAAATTGTTTGTGTTTAATTTGACATTAATTATATTTTTTTTTTATATTGATAGAATGGAAGAAGCTTTGATAAAATTAAAGCAGCGAAACGATGATTTGAGCAAGAAATCGAAAGATCTACTAGATGGTCATGGGCAGGTATCACCACCTACAACTCCGACGACAACTACTGTATCAACATCTGAAGTACCACCAATTCAACCGGAACAACCATTTGTTGAAGAATTAAAGGAAGAGTTGCCTAGTCCCAATCGAGATCATGGAGAGCGAATTGTTGAAATGGTGAGTGTTTTTTGTTTTGTTTTTACAACAAGTGTCTCACTTATAGACATAAAAGATATCAACAGAACTAGTTAGTATCGACAAATTGATGTTCTTGGATCTTAAGGGAAATTTTCAAAGCAATTATATTTGACTGACGGAGATATCTTTTTTTTTAGCAAAACAAGAAAATCTGGGAAACTATTTTGTTTGTTCCTAATTAGTTAGGCCTTAACGACGTATTTTGGGTAAAACCTTGTTCTTCATCCTGACGGGATGAGTTTTGGTACACTATAAGATAAGTCCATGTCCTAACTTTACTTTTAATTTTGCCACGGTGGGTACACTACAGAACAACTATAAGATCGTTATCTACTAACCATGTAATAAAAACGAAATGCAACCACACCAATCCTTCCATATACGCGAAGGATACGTTCCAAGAAAACGCCGTGTATTCCGAACTCGCGTATGGGGACACTAGAAACTGTATACAAATAAACAGCTGCTTTCCAAAATAGGCTATTTTGTATTATAGCTATTTTGAAAATAAAAATATTAGCGCAAAATTTTAAACAACCTAGTGTTAAGGGCTTAACACTTTACTAGTTAACAATTTGCTAAGTATTTATCAATTTACTATCGATTCCAAAATTTTAAACCTTTTGCTAACTAGTACACTGCATTTGATTTGCACAATTATGATTGATGAACACAATTATTGTTTTTATGCGTTGTAAATTAATTATATGTTGATGGAAACCTATCATGAGCTTCAAATAAGTATACCATATTTATATTTTTATCATTTTAACTTCATTATTTACAAAAAAAAAGGAAAAAAAGAAAAAAAAGTTGGGTACCACCAGGACTCGAACCTGAAACATTCGGGTTTTCTCATATGGATTTAGTACGATACTAAAAAGATAAAATAGCCAGTTGGTGATTTTAACTTTAGTAAAATGTTAGGTGATAGTACGATGCTAAACTCGTTTAAAATTAGCAAAACACAATTTTGAACTTAGTATCATACTAAAAATGATTTAACATCGTACTAAATCGTCTAAAATTTTGCGCCATTATTTTTACTAAAACTAAAAAACAATACCTAAGGCAAAGAAAAGATAGAATGATGAAAAAGTAACTAAAACCCAAACAAAAAAAACAACAGAAAAAAGAAAAATAGGCATTGAGTATAGGTTTTAAAAATGTTAAGATGCTCGGTTGTTTAAAAGCTCTTTTTTTCTCCAAAATGAGGCGATATGGTGCAATCGAGTGTCCTGCTGAACAAATTGAACTTCTTTCCAAGTTTGAATTAGTGGGCTCTTTAATTCAAACAACATCATTTATTTTAGTGATTAAGTTTTCAAGGATTTTACACCGTGATTGTTAAAGAATCGCACCATTGTATATAAATATCTATAGTACCATTAAAAAACCAAAACGACGCACGGTGGCGGTGCCACTGGCCTGGGAGGGCATTTGCTCTGTAGATAATGTAGAGTTAAAAACACATTGAAAATCTCATTAAATCTCTCTAGCGGTAATCACTCCACCTATAGGCCCGAAATTCGACTCACTAATATAACTATAAGTTTTATATACAATGATCGCACCGTTTATGCAAAGAAAGCTTCGGAAAAACTTAATCGAGTATAAGCGAAACCATATGCTTAGGCCGCTTGTATGGAGGGTTATTTTCATCATAACTTCGTTTAAATAAATTTGATATATATTTTCTTCAGATATCCAGTTTCTAGCCTGCCATTTTTCTTGCCCATGCTAATTTTTTGACTTTGAGATCAATTTTATACAGAAAATGCGTAAAAAATGATGTTTTTATATTTTTTTTGAATGAACGTAACAAAAATTATAATGTGTGTTCCTTTACTCAGAGTTTTTGATATTTTCTGTGGATTTCGGTCTCAAGTTCTTTCAATTTAATTTTTACTTGCGATATGCATAGGGCAAGTTTAGGATTCGTGCAAAAAATCGAACTCGAGATAATAATTTTCCCTAACATTACGATTATAGAGAACGCGAAAAAAGTCGGTCTCGCAATTCTGTAGCCTCGACCTGTAGCCTAAACCACATAGTGCAAAAATAACGCTACGGCTCTAACGATTTTGATAAAAAAAATATGACCTACTACAGTAAATATTTTGGTAAAAAAAAAAAATTATAACGGTTATTAACGATACCTGTCAAAGAACCGATTTTTCGGTTTTCAAATTTCTCGTTAACGGCTACACCGATTTCAACCAAGTTTTTTATGTAAGAGGTTTCTTATAATTTTAACAATTTTGCATACCCCATTTTTGCAAAAAAATACTTTTGGATTTTTAAAAAAAAAATATTGACATTTTTTTTTTTGAAAATTCAATATCTTGAAAACGGGTCAATAAATATTTTTTTAATTTTGTGTAAAATTGTATTTTATTAAATTCTAATAGTTGATATACCAAATTTTATTTTTATAAATGTCCTACAATTTGTATATATAAAAAATTAATTTCTAAGAAAACCGCTCTAACGATTTTTGAATTTGTTTGCATAAATTTATATTTTTCAAATAAATCAGATGGCATAGATGGTTTAAGCTATTAAAATAAAAAAAATTATAGTAATTAATAATAATTTATATAAGTAATTTATATTTTAACTTGTTTTTTACAACTTTTTTCTAATGATATCATAATATTATGGAACCAATACATTATGCACATTGTGAACTTTAAGCTACGTTAAAGTTGTTAGCTATAAGAGCAAGTTTGTGCGATACAGTCGTGCCCATTTATTTATATGAACTTGACAGGACTTCGGACTAAAAATCACAAAAAATCACAGAAAATCACAGAAACTCAAAATAAAGGAACACACCTAATAATAAAATAAAATCCATAACAAGTTTGCGGAAAATTTTATGATTTTATAATAATTAGGAAAGCCAGTAGCAGATAAAATTACAAAAAAAGTGTTTTTGTTTCGCTAATTTCGTATTAAGAATAACGATTCGCTCAAATTAAGTTCAGTTCAAATGTCAAAACTTTAGCGAATGAGATTATCACTGTATTACAAATAGCAAACTTTTGCTAATCTGTTCGCGAAAAGAGTCAAAACTTATCGAACTTAAATTCTATGTGATAACACTATCGAATTATTATTGTTATTGTTTATTTTAGACAAAATTTAACAATAAATAAATTGATATGTATCTTAAAACAAATGCCAATCGATTTCCAAATTTGTAGGTCAAACAGTTACAAAATTCATATAATCTGGAAAAGGAAATGAATTAGAACTATCCCGCTGTAGGTATTCTTCTTAATATGACGACCGTAACTAATCAACCAAATCGTTCTGGAAACATTTCAGGAAAAGAAATTTTATTTTGCAATCTTCACTTTACACACACATTATAAAAGTACAGAATAATTAAATTATTTTGTATGTATTGGAAAGTTTAGCCAGCCATTATAATAAAACAAAAAAAGAAACAATAAGTAAATGACTCTCCATTCTAATATTATTTTGTTTTTTTCTCGCTAACGATTATACCGTGTTAAGTGAAGTTCGCTAAATCGTTTGACTTTAGGTGAACGTTCGATTCGCTATTCATAATGAGGGCCTAAAAGATTGTAGCATTTATAGAAACACCCCCCCGCGCAGAAAAACAATCTAGTTTTCGATATGGCGCTAGAGAGATTTACATAGATTCTTGTAGGGCACTATCAAGATTTAGCAAGGGCTAGAACACGGACCTTGGCGATTATGAACTCTTTTGCCTCGTCAGGCAAACAAAAAAAAAAAAAAAGCTGGCTTATGTAGGAGTTGATCCCGTGATCTTCTGATTCTCAGTCCAATGCGCTACCCACTGGGCTAACTCGCTATATAAAATTTTAATGTCGAAAGTGAATAAGTTTCATTCAATATTACATAACAAATACATACAGAATAAAACCGAATTTTATGTACTGGCTTTTTAGGTAGAACAACTTAGAACCGGTTTTTCTTCATTCAACAATCCTATACAGATGTCTCACACCCAAGTTTTCCTCGTCTAAATTTTTGGGTATTTAAATCAGCAAGGGCTTGTTAAGTATCTGACAAGTATTCCTTGTCTATATTTACCCTGCTGAAAACCTAGTAGGGCCTTGCCCAAACTTGACATTTTTCCAGCCGGGCCTATTTTTAACTTATACATATGTATGTATATACATTTTTTTTCTAGAACTACACGCTTTACTTCTGTTAATGATTTAAATAAAAACTAAGGAATCAGATTTGTTGCGCCAATTTTAAAATTTTTTTGTAAATAATATACGATAGTAGAAATTGCGGTAAGCCTTATTTAGCACAGTTTTGTATACCTATAGTCAAACAATTATCATTCTTTAAAATAAGCGAAGCAACGCGAGCATGGATGGCTAGTCTATAATAATTCTTTGTAATTTTTTGACAAAGGACCTCAAACAAGTTTCATAACTATTTAAGTTTTAGTGCAGAAAAATATATCACCTACGCGTATATTTTTTCTGGCTGGCTATACACTTTTAAAAGAAAAAAAAAACTCCATCAACAATTTAATTTAAGCTAATTTTTATGAACAAAAATATCATTTTTAATTTATTTTTTTCCTAAAATTCAACGATATTTTATTTATTTACCTCCCATAGGGTATGAAAAGAGTTTCGGGCTTTTTCAAACCCTTTCAATCAATATTCAAAAGTTCCTAAATTGAAAACCTTAAACCAACACATCTATATTTTAATCAGCTCACCAATACTCAATTTGACGGTATGTTATATATATATATAAAAAAAAAACAAAGAAAATGTGTTCGGTGTTCGTGTATCGTCTATGAAGAACGTGTTTTTTGCGAACTAAAAACAACATCATCCCCTGGGAAGCATTTAAAATCTTTACCACTAATATTATATAGATAATTTGATATTGCTTCATCTGACTTCTAATTATTAATAATAACGTAACTTTTTTTTTTAATTTTGTCAACTAACTTCTTAATTATAAAGTCTTTGTCTAACTAACAATAATTTTTTAACGGCTTGGTGTTACTTGTAATGTTTCAAATAATAATACTTTACTAAAACAAATCCTTCTTTTTTTGACTAATTTTCCTTTGTAGAAATCTCTTATGGAAGCGGCTATCGAAAAAACTACTAACGACGAAATTAAAACTTTACACATTAAACTGGAAATTCTGGAAGAGGAATTAAATAAGGCACTTGCCCGTGCTGAAAAAGCCGAATCTAGCCTTGAAACATACAAGCGTCAACAATCGAATGAGAATAAGTTAAATGCAAAACCAAAAGTAGCTACACCATTGATGCCCCCACCTCCGCCACCACCAATACCTGCTTCGTTGTTATACTCTCCAAATAATTCTACACTTTATAGAAATGCTCACAGAAAGTCGAGTAGCTCATCGTCCTCTTTTGGTGGTACGCCTTGCCACCTCCATTCATCCCAGAATGATTTACAAACAGGAAACGGCAATAGTGATGGTGGCAGTGTCGGTGGCGGTGGTAGGGGTTTCGATGCAACAACAAACAGAAACAACGAAAGCTTCTGTAGCAGTTGCAACCATCAAATGAAGCAACAAGTAGGGGCGGCAACAGGTACGTCAACTCTGAACTTGCTTCTTCCTTCACATTCTCACACGAAAAATTCAAACAAACACAAACACATTCAATTATACAATACAACAAAAAATGTATCTGTAGTCTTTCCAAGTTTATTGCCTCAGCCTCACACTCATACATTATTGTTGCGCTTATTATATTCCCTTCGCAAACATAGACACCCCCATTCCGTACCCGTATCCATTCATGCAGTATATCCTTGGTGAGATATTAAGTGCCGAAGTCACATTCAGTTCATTACTATACATACCATACCATATCACCGTTATCGTCATGTGCGTATAGATACTGATCAAAGCAAGGACACATAGTTATATGTATATTAAGGAGGGTTGGGAATGAGGCGGGGGAGGTGGTTGGGTTGATGACGGGAATGATGATAAAAGTATGGATGCTTTATAAGGATGAATAACAGTCGCATTAAAGATTTAATGCTGCAGAGTTGCCATATGCTCTTAATTTTGAATGTTAATTTAGAATTTTCAATAGAGCTTTTTAAATTGAACATTATAATTTAAAAAAAAAATAAACCATACTTACACCTCTTACAGAAATAATTAAAATCTCTGCGAATCACATAAAAGTTATGTATCATTTATAGAGTTCATTCGTAATTGAAATTGGTCCTGTAACATTCTTGATATACACCGTAATTTCATTCCAGGGTGTATTTGAAAATGGATTCGATTATCAGCTTCTACTACGTCAACGAGCCTTGGACGACGGGTATTCCCATCGAGTAAAGGTCAGGTTGAAGTGACTGTCAGCGGAAAGACTTAGACTATAAGTTGGTCCATTGTGATACGAGACGAGTATACACAAACTCATTTGCAAAATATTTCACAGAATAGTTTCCCCGAGTCTTAAGACAGGAGACCCTCCAAACTTCGCCTACTACAAAGGCATCTTGTGGAAATTTTTTAAGCTGTTCGCACCTGCCATAGGTTCCCGCCAATGTACAATTTTGGCATCCATTTTTTCGCCGTTTTCTGGAGCAGTATGAATATGGAGAAATTAAGCCTATAGCTTTCATGGTATTGTTCTTGGAAGAATGTTGCAGCAATCCCGTGCCAACACTAGAGGCACAATCTTTCAAAGATCCGACCAACATCAACGATATTGACAAAATGGATGGAACAAGACGAGTTGTCATTGGTCCTTTAGGAAGAATTGAGATTATAGCAGTAAATATGGGTGTTTAAAAGGTCAGTGAAGGCAAGACAAATTATATGCCGTCATAAAGAAAGGACATATGAATGATTTTTGTATAATACAAATTCTATATACTACTGAAATTAATCAGCCAAGTAGAAGAATTAGCATTATTTAATTGGACTTGTTGAATTATTGATTCAAAATAGCTTTGAACTGCCTTTAGTCCCTTATAAAGAAAGGACACCCAGCACCGACTTCTAAAGACAGTATTTCACAATTGGAAGATTATTACTTTGAGATAGTTAGTGACTCTATCTACCTAGTCTCTGCTATAAAATCAATGCCAGCGTTGAAATCAAACGAAGAATAACCATTTTCGAATGCTTTTTTTCTTCGACTAAAAAGTCAATGAACGGGGTAATAAAGTCCTCTCTCGAGGAACTTTAAGAGTCACTTTTCAAGAACTTAATTATCATACTGGTCCTGCTAAATTATGCAAAGGTGTATGGAACATGTCAAATGGTGGTTTTTCTATGTGTTCTGACAGCAAATTGTTCGACGTCTTCGCACGAATTAAGTTTCAAGTTACCAAAGCTCTTCTTTGTAACGTGGATCTTTTGCGAAGTTCCCAAACTTGAGTTTTTTTTCCTATGCCCTTGTATAACAGTTATAATAGTTTCTATTACAAAATCAGCTTATTTCATAAGCAAGGATGTTTATCGTCACGAACTGAGCTCAATTTCTGTCTGTATTTTACATGAAAATTATTATTTAAGCTAACAAAAAGGGCACAAAAAAACACCTATTGTCATCATTGTTCAGTTAACATTTGTATATAAATACATATACATTTAATATAAAATACCATACAGATATGTACATAAACAATGACGTACTACACAATTTGTGTTTATTTTTCATTGGCAACACTTAACCACTTCAACACTTTTTCCATGACATATTGAAGCCATGAAGTGTGGCAGGAAATTGAGGAATATAGCGCGCAAACCATTTGAAACCTAAATCTCGTGGATCATTTATTCTTATAAAACGTTGATTTCATGCTTTCCATTTCCTTTTCGCCCGACCAATGATTGATATAACCCACATCTACTTTAAGTCAGCCAAAAGCCAGCCCCAAAAAATGTCACGTCGTCGTCGTCGTACGTCGTGAGTCGTTCACACTTCACTCATCATCAAAAAACTGTTTACAGAAAAACAAAAACAAGAAAAAACGTCATGCTAACGGTAATTCACTTGCCAACTAAACTACCACTCCCGGTGATGAAGTAGTATCGGCAAGCTAGCAACAACAACAAAAAAAAAACCTGATGCCTCTGACTGGCTTCAGTTTCATGGAGACATAAAATATATAAGAGTAGGTGGAGTGGGTGAGGTGGTAGAACATGAAGCACGTTTTTACTTTCTCTAGAGGACATGTATTGGTTGCGTGTAGTAAACAAAAAATATCTAGATTTGCATCTAAGAAATTTCTTCGAATTAATTTCTTCTGACGAATTACGAGACAGTCGCGTATAAAGCAATTTTACCAGAATTTAGTTTAGCTTTAAAATCTTTTGATAGGATAGTAAGAAAAGGTTTAAACCTTCTATTGTAGGTATGCTCGGGGTATCATTGATGTTAAAAAGTGCCTAAAATTTAGGGAAAGTGGACACGTAGTTAAAAAATAGTTCACTAGAATCGCACTTATAAGGCCCGTTTGCTGATACGAAACAAAAATCTTTAAGTTCAAAATAATCGCTCATGTTCTTCGTTTTCCTCAGCATAAACTCGCCTAACTTCTTATGTTGAACTTATGCCAATACTTATGTTTCGTTTCAGCAAATAGGGCTAATACTATGTTCCCATCAAATGTTTATCTCAGTTTAAATTTAAAAAAAATCTTTGTGTTGTTTCCACGGCAGAAAAAGATTACAAAATGGTGTTTCATATTTTTTTTTACTTGCAATATACACTCCCTGTCACTTGTTTAAGGCCACTATTTTCACAAAAGTTTTTTCTCGATAAATACCTGTAGGAAATATTTTTCGTGGAAATTTTTGATACCTGGGAGTAAGTAAATATATTTTGCAATAAAAAAGTATAAATTGAAAGGGGTAACTTGGAAATTCCATAGGAATTTTACAAATTATAAGAATGCACTGCAAAAATGTGTATACAAAAATGCGTCACTTGATTGAGGCCACTTGAAAAATCGTATAAAAAAAGAACAAAACTATAAAAATGTTTACTTATTTTTGTTTTTAAACATAAATGTATTATGTTTTGTCAATTAATAATGAGCAGGGTCCGGATTTCTATGCAAATGCATATTTTTTTTTGGAAGCCTTAGAAGTAAAAGAATCAGATAGTTTTTCGAATTAAGAAATTTGCTTTAAAATGGCATTCAATAGTTAGTGCATATTTTTGCAAATTTTGATATAAATGCATGTTTTGGCTTATTGAGCATATTTTAACAATAAATTCATATTTTTCCTGTATATTTCAAGAAAATAAACTTTGGCTTTCATAAGTTCTAACTATGGGTTTCTCAGTGAGACTAAAGCAAAATCAGAGGGTTGGAACTCGCTTAAAAAATAAATAAATTTATTGGACGAAGCAGTTTCAAATATGAATGCAGTAGAGTCTCCAATGGGTCAATCTATTTGTTAAAATATAGAAAATGATCTTAAAAAAACGAAGAATATATGTATGAAAATGAAGAATATCTGCACATCCTTAAATGGGAATCAAGAACAGTGCTTCGATATTCAATAGATGAGATTGTTTCATTAAAAAATACTCCACTAACGTCTGTTAACATGGAGAGGTCATTTTCGATGTACAAAATTTTTTGAAAACTTCAGAAAAAATTGCATGATTCATGCTAACAAAACCTTCTTACGAAAATAATGCACATATTATTAAAAATAATATTTATTTTTTTGTTAAACCGACCTGAATTTTATGTTTATTTTATTTACTTTTTGCTGTGAAAACTTTCTATGGATAAAAGGCTGTGTTTTGTTTTTAATTTAAATGGTTTTTCATTTAATTTTTGAGTATTTCTGCAGCATATTTTGAATTTGTATGGCATGTTTTGGATTTTTGTGTGGCATATTTTTTTATTTTGTATGGCATATTTAGTAATTTTAATGTCATATTTTAGGCGCATATTTTGTGTTTTTTAGAGTATGAGAATCCGGGCCCTGATAATGAGTATGCCCGCCAATTTTTTGAAATTAGCTCTACTAGAAGGTTTGGAATTAAATCATACAGTTTTTTGCAATAATCCAGTCAAATCTGGCTCCAGGCATCGCAGTTAGCTTCGACCAAGACGTTCCTATCTCCAAACTGTCTACCAGCATCAGAAACTTTTCGAGATAGCCAGGACCAAACGTTTTCGATATGAATAGGGTGGCCGTGATAAAAGGCCAACGTTTTCCGACTGAATCCAGCTTTAAGCTACCCTGGAAGTATGGATAGGGGCGTTGTCTTGTTGGAATATCCAAGGTAGAGGTTCGAGAATATTCTTTAGCTTTGGAAACAGCCGTTACAGCAGGCATTTGTAACTATTTCCGTTCATTGTTGTATTTATAAATTCCAATTCAATTGTTCCACAATAGGTGATAGCTCCCCACACCATAACACGTGATGTTTGACTGTGATGTCTTTAAAAAATAAGTTCTTTTTTCTTTAATCGTGAAAATAAAAGTTGTAACCATCGGTTCCGTCAAGATTAAACTTTTTTTTTATCTGAAAAGACAACCTTTTTACATGCGTTGCTACAGGCAACATGCTCCCTGGCGAAATTCATCCGTAGTTTCTTGTGTAGCTGTCGAGAACCGGTTTCTTTTTGATTTTTATACTCTTGATGTATCACTGGTTTTAATTATACTTAAAACAGTCGAAATACTGGCTGATACCCCACTTTCTGACTTTATTTTAGGCGTTGATAGTGTGGAATTTGAAGCTCGCCGCTGAATGAATCGCTTTTCTCGGATTGTTGCTTGAGTTGTGCGTCCTTTTCTTTATTTTTTTCCATAGTTTTCAGTGTATGCTAGATAGTTGTTGACAATGGTCTTACTTCTGTTCGGTCTCCTAGTTATTTCTCGGCCTGAGAATCCCAGTTCCTTTAAAGCATCTAATGATCCTCTTTCTGCTACTGTCGACGTGTTTCCAGAGTCAATTTTAACTTGAAATTTAATATAAAATATAGTTTTCTATCCTTTCTTAAATATTTTAAACTTTTTTATGAAAAAAATCAGCGATGCTAACTTTTGCCAAGCAATTTTTGGAATGGCCTCAATCAAGTGACGCAACTTTTTATATCCATTTTTGCAGTCCATTCACATAGTTTGAGAAATTTCTATTAATTTTTCGAGTTAACTCTTTAACTTTATCCTTTTTTATTGCAAACTAATATACCTACTCACACGTATCCAAAATTTCCGGGAAAAATATTGCTTACAGGTATTTATCGAGAAAATATAGATTTTCTTTAAACTTTGGAGTTAAGGTTCTTATGGGATTCCCTAGAGGGGAAATTGAAATTTTTTTTAGCTCCAAAAGTAACGGTATCTTCCTTACAACCAATATTTTTTTTATATATTTTTAAGAAAACCGCTCTAACGATTTTTGAATTTTTTTTTTCATAAATTCATATTTATCAAACAAATCAGATTGCATACTTTTTTTCTGCTCTATCTGTTTTAGCTTTTTAAATAAAACAAAGGAGAATGGGCAAAGATATATAGTACCTGGTCTACCTAGTGCCCAGAAAAGAGACATAAGAAAATGATAAGGTACTATGGAATGTACCAACGTACGAGAATTTAATTTTGTTTGTCCTAAACAATGGGAGTTGGCGAAAATGAGCCACAAAAAAAAATAATAAAAACACCTTGAAAGACGAATTGTTTAATATTTTGTAATATATGTACTACTTAAACCCCATGGTTTACAGTTCTATGTGAATATTGGTGACTTCAACCTTCACCGTTTAGTATGGGAAGTTTCTGAAGATGAGACCTTTTATGTCTCTACCAATGCAGTATCTGAAAAAGAAATTGTATTTGTTGAAAGACTTCTGTCTTCAAATCTCGCCCAGACTAGCGGAGTAAAAAATTATTCGGAAAGACAATTAAACTTGGTTTTTTCAACTGATGCTCTGAATACTTGAGTAATTGAAAATAAACACATCCTATCAAAACTCGACAATCACCACCCACCCATTTAACTTACTTTTGCCTTTGTTGGCGAAAACATTCTTTCATACTCTCTCACATCGCAAGAATATAATTTCCGTAAAACTAACTTTGATAGACTTAACGAGCTGATTGGAAAAATTAACTTCGACTTTATCACTATGGATTCGAATATTGAATTTAGTCCACCTTTTACTTCTTTATGCAAAGTTGCCTTGCACAATCCACTCCACTTATGCCTCAAAAGAATTTTACAGCTTCTCCTTGCTGGTACACCAAAGAACTTCGCCTTCTTTGTAATAGAAGAAATAATCTTTGGAAAAAATTTCTCAGGTCAAAATCATACAATGATCTTTCCAATTACGTTGTAGCCTTCAACTATTTTTCCAGCTTGTATGAGTCTTTCTACTCAAATAATCTCATCCAAAATTAATCTGATCTTATCTCGAACCCAAGACACTTTTTTCAATTTATTCTAAATGAAAGTCAGATAGTTATCCCTCTACCTTCAAATACTGGAATGCCTCATCCGCTGATCCTTAAATTATTTCTAACTATTTCGCCGATTTTGTTGGCCAAGCGTTTTCTTTTGAGTAACTCAGATGTAGACACTGACTTTTTGAGTTATATGAATGGTTGTGCCAAGACGTCTTTGACATCAATTAATATAGATATGTCAATTATCAGTGATTGACAAGATACGCATGCTTAAGGACGATCTTTCATCGGGTCCTGACGGCATTCCTCCTATTGTTCTCAAAAAATGCATTTCTAAACTACACTTGCGAGCAAAAAAACGGAATCACTCAAGTTTGCCTTCTAAAAACAACAATCGCGATGGATACAAAATCTATAATAAATTGTTAAAAGACTCGTTTTAAAGCTTGAACTTAAAACTTTAAAATAAGGGTAAAATCCGTTGGTTAGTTTTCGCGCTTTCCGCCATAATAACAAAATTAACAAATTATACTTGTTAAATTTGGCAAGACTTTGAACTATTGATACGCAATAAATGCGCCCATAGTTGGTCTTTGGTGTTGAATGTGCTGTTAAAAGTAAGTGTCAACATATCTTGACTTATTAGGCCTCATAATCTTAGAAAATAATGGAAACCACGCCTGTAGTAGTAAGTCAAGTTGTTACACTACTGCAACAAGGAGTAAACCAATGTACTGTGCCCCGTCAGCTCGGTCTAAGACAATCTTGCATATCAAAGAACTACGCAAGGTTTAGACAAACTCGTAGGATAGCGTAAAGTCAAGGATCTGTGTGCCATCGGATGTTATGACTGATTTATCGTGATGGCGTTTCTCCGAAATCGTGCTCTAACTAGCGTTGACGTTCAACAATAGCGGAGACGGGTGCGATAAAGACTCGTAAGTTAATGGACAGTTAGGATACGACTTAAGGAAGCAGACCTTACCAAATTTCCCGTAACGGGACCAAAATTAACTGCAACTAATTGACAAGTTCGAGTACGATTTTCACTATGCACTACAATTTGGAAGTTGAGCAATGTAGGCGACTAAACGTTTTCGGATTAGTGCAGAATGTCTGGATGGAAGCTATAGCGTAGAGCCAGAGTAAACAGATGACCTGTCTTCCATGGTGACAAACTCTGCACTCATCCGAGAACGTAAACCGCCTACATTGCTCAACTTCCAAATTGTAGTGCATAGTGAAAATCATACTTGAACATGTCGATGAGTCGCAGTTAATTTTGGTCCCGTGGCGAGACATTTTGGGGTAAGGTCTGCTATTTTAAGTCGTCTCCTAACTGTCCATTAACTTACGAGTCTTTATCGTAGCCGTCTCTGCTATTGTTGGACGTCAACGCTAGTGAAAGCACGATTTCGAAGAAACGCCATCACGATGAATCAGTCTTAACATCCGGTGGCACATAGATCCTGGCCTTTACACTAACCTTCAAGTTTGTCTAAACCTTCCGAAGACCTTTGATATGCAAGTTTGGCTTAGACCGAGCTGACGGGACACAGTACATTGGTTTATTCCTTGTTGCATTAGTGTGACAACATGACTAACTTCTACAGGCGTGGTTTCCATTATTTTCTAAGATTATGAGGCGTAATAAGTCAAGATATGTTGAAATATACTTTTAACAGCACAATCAACATACCAAATGCCAACTATGGGCGCATTTATTACGTATCAATTTTTCAAAGTCTTGCCAAATCTAACAAGTATAATTTGTTATTTTTGTTATTATGGAGGATAGCGCGAAAACTAACCAATGGATTTTTATGATTTGACCCTTAATTTAAAGTTTTAAGTTCAAGCTTTAAAACGAGCATATTAAAAATTAATTATAGATATTGTATCCATCACTTTTATTGTTTTTAGAACGCAAACTTGAGTGATTCCATTTTTTGCTCGCGATTGTAGTTAACCACTCACTGTTCTATTTCAACTATCCATTTCTTGCTGCGTGTTTTCCAATCAATGGAAAGATTGTTTCATTATCCCTATCCATAAAAAAGGATCTAAGAGTGATGTTTCAAATTATAGACCAATACCAAAACTTTTATGTATTTCTAAACTATTCGAGAGTTCACAATTACTTACTTCTTCATTCTAAATTACTCTTTTCTGATAAGCAGCATGGCTTTCTTGAAGTTAGATCAAATATATTTAATCTTACTCAATTTGTATTTAATACTATTTGTGCCATGGAATTAGGCAGCGAAATTGATGCAGTCGCAACTGATTTCAGCAAAGCATTTGATAAGATTTCTCACAATTATTATTATTTTCAAATTGAAATCATATGGATTCCCATCCCCGTTTATATCTTGAGTTCAGTCCAATTTATGTGATCGTCTAGGCACTGTTCTGTTCAGGGGTAGTACTTCCAACCCTTTACTCTCAACATCAGGCGTCCCACAAGGTAGTCACCTTGACCCCCTTCTCTTTTTGTTAAATATAGATTATGTTGAGCTTACTTTAGTAGGGTCTGACTTGGAGATTTACGCTGATGGGGTTCTTTGTGACAATCAGTTAAATTTTCGAGCTCATTATGATTCTAATCGTATTATTAACAGGGCTAATTCAACTCTAGGATTCGTCAAGCGCTGGTCCAAGGAACTCTCAAATCCCTACGTCACAAAATCCTTATACGTTTCTTTTGTACGCCCTCTGCTTGAATATGCCTCTCCCGTCTGGTCACCTTACCATTATGTCCACATCCAGCGCATTGAAGCCGTTCAGCGCAGATTTATAAGATTTTCTTTGCGCGGCCTCGGAAGGGACGACCCATTTAGACTCTCACCTTACGAAAACCGTCTTAAACTGATAAATTTACAGACATTAACCCCCGTTTTTATAAAGAAAAAATAGTTATTTCAGATCCCGTGTTTAGGAAAACTACACCATGGGATAAGAATTTTTCGGACTCAAACTAAAGGCAATAGCCTAGTGCTCCATTTGAGTCCAGAACATTCTTATTGCATGAAATAGTTTTCCTAAACACGGGATCTGTAATAACAATTTTTTCTTTATAAATACGGGGGTAAGAGTACGTCGAGATAATGCTGACCTTCTTTTTTTACACCAGTTATTATCTGGAGGTATTGACTGCGTAGTAGTAAAGCTGAACACAAACCAATCGCGTCTTAGATCTACACCACTCTTCCGGATACCCCCTCACCGAACCGAGTACGGCCAAAATAGTTCATAAGAACTGTATACTAGGCTTTAAGTAGTACAAAACCTGCCCTAAACAATACTCTCCAATAAAATTATCCCTTCAAATCCCGACCCAGCCTTTATAGTTTTAAGAACTTTGTTGTTTAGTTTTAAGTTACATGCTTGAATTAAGCTTAGATATATAAATTTCTATTAAATTCAAAAATGATGCTCTTCAACTAAGCTTTCCAACGTTGTATATATCAATTGTGGGCACTAGACGCACAATTATTTTTCATTCATTAAATTCGCTAAATCGAATAAAAAAGTAGAATTTTCATACTGTTGAGCGAATTATTCGCCAACCATGATACCATCTAGTTATTATATAAAAATCTATGGTTAATGTACGTTTTTTTTTTTGCAAAAATTTCGATTATGTGTACCAAAATACGAGTACAAAAAAAACCCACTATTGTGTATTTTAAAGCGGTAACACTCCGTATAATAGAACCTGTAAAACTGTGCAGTTCCTACTCACTTAAACTTTAGTGGTGTTAACAAATTATTGTTTTTAGCAGCAAGTACCTGCGACGAAAAGTTGTAATTTTATTTGTAGAAATATTTTATTAAATTTTGATATACTCGTACTTGACTTTAGCCTGAAACTGTATACTCGTATCTGCGTTGCTTCCACACTTATTTGTTCGTGATAAATGTATAGAGGATAATAATATTTTATGATGCGGTAGTCTGGCCTACCACCCATGCCCATACCCATACCAACACTTATTTAAGAGGAGTCACTTTCATAGGAGGCTTGGTTTTATAATTGTTCCCCCTCATCCTATCCCAGGTTACTGCTGTGTCTTAATTATCCACTCGTTTTTCTTATTAACAACTAGGTTTTATTTTTTTTTTCCACTTCCTACGTGAGTATGGCGGTGATTTTTCGAGTCCTTGATTATAATCAAAGGCACGGTGCAGGAGAAAGGGAATTTTTTTTTTTTTAATTTTACGATTGCTTCATTCCCCCAATTGAGAGACTTAAGTTAAGGTTGGGTGGTGAGTTGTGAGGATTTGAGAAAACTTATACCAACAGGTACAGGTACATATATATGGAAGAAGCTCTGTAGAAGGTAAATTTATTTGTATTTCATATAAAATGCGTATAAACATATATATCTATAGAACAAGTATAAACATAAATGTACGATGCCATATAATGCAGGTGAATCAGTTTTACCAGAGCAAAGCAAATAAAATATAACTACAAGTATTATAAATATAAAATATCGATCGATTTATGATTTTGGTGATAAGATATATATGTATGTAGGTAGGTAGGTAGGTATCAACATTATATTTATACCTATTGATGATGATGATGAGATAGGAAATATACATCATCATCATCATTTCTTTTTATAGAATAAATTTGATTTTTTATTTAATAGACACACTTACTCAGCAGTGTCGCTTGTCCTCGCCTCGCCTCGCCTCGCCTCGTCTCCACTGAAACTCAGACTGACTGTGTGTGTAATCCTTATATATCCTTTTAATCCATAGGAGAATAACAACACACTCTAAAGTAATACAGTAATCACTTTAACCATAAAATAAGCACAAAAGCCAAACACTTATCCCAGACACAAGGCACAGAGGATCAACAAATAACCCATAAAATTGCATATAAAAAAAATCACAAACGGTATAAAGAAACAAGGACGTGTAGAGTTTTTTTTTTATTTAATAATCCTTGCTCAAGTGTTGTGTGGTTTGTATGTTTATTTTTTCTACTCGGCGCGGTTGGCGGATATAGGAATGCGGTGTTTATTCGACAAGAACGCGACACGAATAAAAATCAATCAGTTGTGAAGTATAGGGAAGCAGGATATATAATAAAGTGTCCTGTGTGTTGTCGTACTACTTGAGCAACACTGTGCAGTAGCGTACGAGTACGAGAACGAATACGTTTGGCTTTGGCACAACGAACGCAACGCAACGAGGAACACAACACAACTTTTTGGATGATTCTACTATATTTTGCCGCCTATTCCTCGTGCGAAGGATGCTGTAGTGATGCTGATGCTGAATATTGGGGTTGGTTGGTATATCACAAGCATGACATTCTATGCCAATCCCTCGTCGTCTTCGCCGTCGTTGTCGTCGGTCGTTGTTGCTCCACTCACTCAGTCACTGATGATACTTGCTGGGCTGGCGCTGGCTGGGGCTAGGGAGGGAGAGGGACTTGGTGATGGAGGGATTTTGTGGCTTCTTTTTACCACCCACTGTTTGAATTTGTATTCTCTCTCTCTAGTTGCTGATAATGGGAATGTTTTCCCTACACCCGGCGCCACCCAACCCCCTGTGGAGTTGCTGCTGGTACTTGATGGGCATACCTACTACCTTGGTTGTGAGTCTCGTGTCGGTGGTATATTGTTGTGTCCTTGGAGGGAGGCCATCTAAAGCTCTTCTTTTTCTGGGAAAGGATATATTGTGTAGATTTTGCTATGGTGATATTTGATGCTATGCTTTACTTTTTTCTATTTTGTTGTTTTTTATTTTTTTTTTTTTTGTATTTTTACATAACCAGCAGTCTATACCTACCACTATAGAATTTCTTATAGGGTTTGTCCTTTTTGCTATGCTCTGTTTTAGTTGTTTGTTGCTTTGCTTTTGGCTCAAGCATCAGCCTCAGTGATGATGACGATGAGCGGGTAAAAAAGTAAAGTATATATTTTAGCACTCACTTCTTAGAAATCTCAACTGCCCCTGAAATACCACCCGTTGTTTTGTTCTGTTTTTTTATTTTATTTTATTTTATTTTATTTTTTTCTAAGAAGGAAGATTTATTTGAGATCCATTTTTTTCTTCGCTTTTTTTATTTTATTATTTTTTATTATTCGTACTTTCTTAGACTCTTTCTTTTTCATATTAGAAAAAATAAAAGGATGTAACAACCAAATCAAGAATGAACGATAAGAAGGTGTGAGCTTGTCAGCGCGCGGGATAGGATATGTTGTTGCAGGGATTTTTTTTGAATATAATTCTGTTGTCTTTTTCGTATTTGTATATTCAAACGAAAATATTTTTGGGATTCATGAAGGATTTGATTTCTGAAAAAAATAAAAACAGACAAAGTTTGGAAAATTGTTTTGTGAAGGGTTGCATAATAACCTTTCA
The DNA here is from genome assembly GCA_949320155.1 of Melangyna quadrimaculata. Classification (NCBI taxonomy): domain Eukaryota; kingdom Metazoa; phylum Arthropoda; class Insecta; order Diptera; family Syrphidae; genus Melangyna; species Melangyna quadrimaculata. Next base: position 407,901,416 of record OX439483.1, read on the forward strand.
AGTTGTTGTAAGATTAAATACATTAATTTTGTTGTTTGGTTTCAGTTATTTGTTTTAATAAGGAAGGATAATATGTAGAATCGCATTATAACACGATTACATACTTTTTTTTTGTTTTAATGAGGGTGTTGGGTTGAATTCTATAAATAATTTCACATTCAATTTCGCGGGTATATGTGTGTCAAAATATGAGTCTGATAAGTTAATCGCTATTCATATTCATTTGGAAACCATTAACCATACGTGGTGCTTGAACTCTTGGGACTACAGCCCGGCTGGAAAAATGCCCAGTTTCAGTCTAGTTTCAACATGGCACTAGTCAGTCTTCTTTAGGGAATATCTAGACGGGGAAAACTTGTCGAATATACGTCAAGCCCTTGCCCTGTTCTTATTTCACCACACTTCGCAGTAGATCAGTCTGTATTTAAGCAATCACGCGTCGAATGTTGGCTTTTCCAAGGACTCAATTGTTTCTGGTTTATCAAAGTAGACATTTGACTTCACATATCCCCAAATGAAGTAATCCCAAGGCGTCTAATCGCACGAACCGCGATGGCCAGTTAATAGGGACATTTTAAATGTGTCAATTGTATCGCGACTCGCGAGCTGTTTAGCATGTGGTACCGCGCGCCGCCTCCGGGCGTCCTGATAAGTTAATCGCTATTCATATTCATTTGGAAACCATTAACCATACGTGATGATTGAACTCCTGTGACTACAGCCCGGCTGGAATAATGCCCAGTTTCAGTCTAGTTCCAACATGGCACTAGTCAGTTTTCTTTAAGGAAAATCTAGACGGGGAAAACTTGTCAAATATACGTCAAGCCCTTGCAAATTTTCAGTAATTAAAATTTAGACAAGGAAAATGTTTCATACTCTCGTGAGGTTCTCGCTAGTAAGAACTTGTTGGACATTTTCTGCATCCTATCAGACTGAGTAGTAGCCCGTAGCGTAATGGTTAGTGCGTTCGACTGTCACGCTGGAGGTCTGGGATCGCTTTCCAGCCTCCCCAGGGCTACTGCCTCTTGCGAGGAATTGACAAATCCTCCAAAAGTATCACTTGTCACGAATAAGTGCTTCTCGTCTAGTCGTTCGGGCTCGTCATAAAATTGTAGGTCCCTTCCATTCCTGTCGAAAGGCGCCTAGAGCGGTTCTTCTGACGAGGCAAAATGGTTCATAATCGACAAGGCTCTAGTTTTGGCCATTACTCAGCCATGCTAAAGCCTTGCCAGAATCTATTTAAAACTCTCTAAAGCCATGTCGAAAACTAGAATGTTTTTCTGTGCGGGAGATTTTAAATTCCCTAAAAAAAATAAATATGTACATATATTAAATTGTTTGAAACTTTACTTTTCTATTTTAAGATTTGAAATCTTTATAGTATATGTAGTGTATACAGAATGGTTGCCAGATAAAAGGAGAATAGAATTTAAGGAGAAGTGAAGGATAGTTATGTAGAATCACGCGATATCAGAAATGGTCAACTAATGATCTAAGGGGCCAGTTATAGCGATCAGTAAAAACCATCAGTAAAAGTTGAAACAGTTGAAAACTGAAATTTTTTTCGTACGGTCGGTTATAGCAATCATTAAAATTCTATCAGTAATTAAATGTCAAACCTATAGCAACAACCTTTTACTATTTTTAATGATGTAAATTAGTTGTTAGTAGTTAGCAGTTAGTCATGTCAAACTAAAGTTCTCCGCCCCTTAAAAAAAAACCCTCTATGTGTGAATATTTAAGCCTAGTACGCTGCTGATGCGAAACGAAATTTTCCTGTTGTCGCCAAAAAGACAACGAAACGCTTACGAGAAAACACAGCGGAAAAATATTCACGGAGAGTTTCACAAATTGCAAATAAATAAAACAAAATTTAACGAAAAAATCAAACAACAGCCACGCTGTAATGAAAGTAACAACAAATAAAAACACGAAGAAACCCAAATGTCACTTTCCGCACACAATTAACTGTCCCGTCAATTAATTCTGTGCGAAAAAAGAGTGGAGACTTGTCAAAGCGATCTGGTATAATCATCAATTTCGTTGGTCGAACAGCGTACCACAGAACGAAAAGCAGAACGAAAATTTTCGTTTATGATTTCGTCATGTCATTTTTGTTTCACATCAGCAGCGTACTAGGCTTCCGGAACATTATAGCTGGTGAAAATTTGACGTTTGAAGTTTTTGTTGGTTGCCATTGAAGGCACAAAATGAACGAAAATTATAATTTATTTACTATTCAATTTTTTTTAAGAAGAAATAAATTAGAGGAGACAATAAGTTTCGTTTGAGCTGCGTACTATGCTTTAATGTTTGAATATGACTTTGGGCATGCAGCCGCCGCGGTTTGCGCGTACCCGTACATGGCGTAACCTGTAGGACGATTCTGGCAACGCGGCGGATTTCTAGTTTCTTATTCTCGAAAGCGCTTTCGCTTTCCATTTTTGTTTGAAGTCGATCATAACCTGTTCGATTACCTAGAAACCTATCGCTTTCAAACAAAAAATGGAAAGCGAAAGTGCTTTTGAGAATAAAAAATACAAATCCGCCATTGTAAGCAATCCGCCGCGCTTTCTAGAATCGGACTACTGTTCTTATTTCACCACACTTCGCAGTAGAACAGTCTGTATTTTAGCAATCACGCGTCGAATGTTGGCTTTTCCAAGGACTCAATTGTTTCTGGTTTATCAAAGTAGACATTTGACTTCACATATCCCCAAATGAAGTAATCCCAAGGCGTCTAAACGCACGAACCGCGATGGCCAGTTAATAGGGCCATTTCAAATGTGTCAATTGTATCGCGACTCGCGAGCTGTTTAGCATGTGGTACCGCGCGCCGCCTCCGGGCGTCCTGCTTAAAACTCAGATGAAAATTTACTTCATTTTATTAATATTTAATCAGATGGCTTATTACTACTTCATTTCTTTCACGTTCAAAATTGTGTCAACTTGGGAAGAGTTGAAGGAACATCAAAATACGAAACTAGTTTTATATATTTTACTATATACAGGCTGATTGGAATAAGGTGCACGAAAACGCTGTAACGAGTAGCTTGGGTTAAGACAAGACAAAAATCGTGTAAAAAGGGGGTTCCATTTCCTTCCGTTTAGGCGGGAGGGGCAATTTTCTAAAACATTGACTTAAAACAGAAAAAAAAAATATTTAAAAACAACGGTAAAACTTGCAATGCCCTGCTATACCTTTTTAGAAAGCCAGAAATATCTTCTTTAATTTTCATTTTAAATTAAGTTGCGTTTGTGAATAGTTTTAAAAAAATTTATTTTCAAACTCAGTTTTGAAAAAAAAAAAATGTCAAACTATTTTTTTTTTTTTTTTTTTTTCAAAATTTTACGTTATTAAGTACTATTTTTGTTTTCAAAACACAATTCTCTTAATAATTCTTAGTCAAACACTGAAAACTAAATGGATCTAGGACTCTTACTTTTCAAGATTTGAAAAAATAAATGAAGCAACTTTCTCATAAAACTAAGAAGAATCCGGCTAAATGATCATTTCAGCAATCAGTTGATTATCATTTCATCAACCTCGTTTTTTCTTGTTTTTAATAAGATGCCGGTTTTTTATTTTTTAATATCTTGAAAAGCAAAAGTCCTAGAACCATGCGGTTTTCAGTGTTTAAAAATTTATTATTTTTTTTCAAAATTACGAGTTTGAAAATTAATTTTTTGAAAACTATTCAAAAACGCAACTTAATTTAAAATGGAAATTTAATAAGATATTTCTGGCTTTCCAAAAAGGTATGTTAGGGCATTGCAAGTTTTACCGTTGTTTTTAAATAATTTGTTTTCTATTTTAAGTCAATTTTTAAGAAAATTTCCCCTCCCGCCTAAACGGAGGGAAATAGACCCCCCCCTTCCCATACGATTTTTTTCTTGTCTTAATCCAACCTACTCATTACAGCTTTTTGGTGCACCTTATACCAATCACCCTGCATATTTTAAAACTCTGTTGAGTATGCCATAGTGTCAACAAAACTAATATAATTTATTTTTAAGATGTTTGTTGGGCAAATTGAAATCAACCCGTAGATTGCTCGTCACAAAAATTCTTAAAATAAAATACACTAAAAATAATACGTACACGTCACAGTGTCCAAACAATTAAATAATTGCAAATTAAACTACAGAGTGCTTAGTCGTTTACTTGATTAATTGGATACAGAATTTGTATTTTAAACCTTATAATTCTGGTTTTCGGCAAAAACAATACCAGATGATGCAGCTTATTAGCAATAAAAACGAAGAATTGTCGATTAATAATAAATAACATGAAACAACTACACTTCTTGCTGATCTACTTCGGACTTTTCGTGTGCAGCATTCTCATCCAATGGTCTGCAACAATTGCGACACGAAAAAGTTAGTAATCATGTCACTTATGTACCGCTCAGCCTTGACTGTAACGTGCTGTTCATCATAATTTATAAAAATATGAACCAATCGTTCCACCGCCCCATATATATATACACACATATGCAGCCCAATTCTAAATAAAAATTCCCGGGGAAATGCTTCCCTTTTCTCTACTCTCTTTTTCTAAACTATAAATTCCCAAGAATTTGTGTTCCCTTTTCCTTGTTCTAAGCAAACTTAGAATATGAGAAATAATACTACGAGAAAATGCTGGCATTCTAAATGTCAAAAAAAAAAAGGAAAATGTAAATATATTTGATGTGACGAGCATTTTAATTTTGGGGGAACAAATCTCCCGGGGAATATTTAGAAATGGGCTGATGGTGTTTCGGCACGAGCTTGTGAATTATCAACGCTCCAAATGTGGCTATTCTGTTTGTTTACGCAGACATTCGTTCAAAAATTATGCTTCATCACTGAACAAAATTTTCAAATGAAATAAATTTAAACAAGTTGCAAACTTTGCTCCGGCGCGGCGCACAGTGGACCGACAGTGGACGTAAAAAAAACCGATGACGTACATCACATGTTTTGTTTTTTCTTATCTATAATACAATTTGGTGTCCCCCAAAAAGCATTTGTTCCTTGTCTAACCCAATTTATTAAACAGCAAACGCCTTTCAAAGTCAATTTTTACTAAAATTGCGATTAATTTCCGTTTTTGAGTAGTTCACATTATTATTAATAAAAGTGTTAATTATTGCTCAATTTTAATAAAAAAAAAATGGCGGTGATTTGTAAAGGTACTATCTTTTATATGACTTATGTTTTAAACATATGTCTGCCTTAGTTTCCTAGATAAAAAATGTTGAAAATCTATGTGCTGAAGATATTTTGGGCAATCTAAATTAGTGCTTGATGCTGCTTTGAAACCAAATTGTGATTTTTGAGTAGCTTGTAAGTGTCTTCTTTTTAGAAATGTATATGGCTTACCTCGCAAAACATTGTTAAGTATTTTTTCTTTTTTTAGAATCACACTTTTTCGTTCCCCGTATGGAATTTTTTGAAGTTTGAAATATACACCTAAATGAAGCCAGGGACCTTTGTTTACGACTATACAGTTGGTATCCTATGCCTCTAAGTATTCATAAAATGTTATGCCATTATGTGGACGTCATTAAACAGCAAATCGTCCTCATTGGACAACTAACTATCAGATACATTGATAAATTCATATTTCGAGAAAAACCATTACAAAATATCAAATCAATAACCTTCTCAAATCTTACAATTTTCAATTGAACCAGAAACAGATACCATACGTCAAGAATTACCTACAGTTACAGAAAATTACTTAGTGACTAAAGTCACAAATCAGAACCCGAATATTCTAGCTCGGATTAATTTTTGTATTCAACGATAATACACAGCAACTGTTTTTAGAAAACTCAAACGTCTTTAATTTACATACTTTTAATTTTAGTTTAAAAAAACATATGTATGTATGTATATATATAAAATGTCTCATGATTTATGACACCAAACTTTTTTTTATTTATTTTGTCTGTATTTGAACTATGTAAAACGCAATGAATATTATTCTGTTTTTATTATTTTTTCCAAACGGTCAATATTTAAGTGTGGAAATTGTGTATTAAAGTTATTTGTTATTGAATTTATATTATTTATAATCTTTATTGTTATAAAAAATAAGTCTTATATTTTATTTTTCATTGAAAAAAGTGTTGATTTAAACATTTTATTGAATTTAGCTTCAAATAAAGTTTTTCCGAGGAGAGTTGGATGGGTCAGCTAGTTTTTTTTTTCAAGATAAATACAAAAATGTTAAAAATATTTATATTATATTTTTAACATTTTTTATTTATCTTGAATCTTTTGAGTGAAAGAAACACTTAAAATTGAGATTCGAATTTTTCACTTCTAAGTGTATGGAGTCGGTCCACTGTGCGGCGCACAGTGGGGAACCTTGTATGGAAAAGTGGAAAAAATTCTCTTAACTCTAAACTACTGAACCGATTTTAATGAAACTTGCAGAAAATATAACTGACAGCTTGATAAACCAAAATAAAAAATATCCGCCCACTGGCACGCCCAGTTTCTTAAGAAACTAATTTTTCGTAAAAACTAGTAAAAATTCGGATGTTGTTTAACTAAACCTTATGCAAACACTTATTGGATAATCGACTATGCACACATTTTACCACGCCCATTTTGTGGGCGTTCTTTGGTTTTATTATATGGATCCTTGGTTGGATGAAATCAGAACCATTTTTTCTATTGTGCTTACACAAGCGATCCAGTTAGAAGAAATGTAAGACAATGAAAAATTATTACAGTTGAGTTGCATACCTATATCGTAATTTGTTGCTACTGAAAATTTAATTTTTACGATGAGACACAGTTAATTTTAATAACAAAATAATACTGCTTATCATATTACAGAGTCTTATGCCCTTGGATAAAAATTAAGATGTGACATTGCAAACTTTTTAAATAGTTCTTATTTTATAAAAGCTTTGTTATTGTTTTGCTGTTAAATCGTTAACAAAATTCTTAACAACTAAATAATATAAAATTTAATATTTTGTATTTAACAAAAATGCAAGTCTAGGTTGCTTTGACGAAATAGTACCTATTACATACATACATGGATACTAGGGCAATATATTCGGACTTGAGTACCTACTCTAGAGATAATAATTTTACACAATATTACGATGATAGAGAAGTGAAAAAATGGGCACCGCAGTTCTGTCTGTTTGTCTGCCAGACAGTCTATCTGTAGCTTACCCAGTCTTAACCAATGATGTGATTTTCTTCAAACTATGAAATTAAAGTTCCCATCGAAGGGGTCCCAGGAAATTGAATTTTTTCAACTCCTATAATAACGGTGCATTACATAATAACTTATAAACAACAAGTTATTTATCTTATAAACGGCTCTAAAAATTTTATTAAAAATAAATTACGAAGCACTATAAGGACTATGATCAATATTTTGGTCCAACAAATTGTCCAACGACTGTTACACCTGTCATAGAACCGGGTTATTGATTTTCAAACTTATCTTTAACGGCTGCACCGATTTTGCCAACAAATTTTATACAAGAGTTTCTTCAGTATCTTAACAATTTTACGTGCAGAAATTTTCGAAAAAAAAATTATTGGGTTTTTTTTTTGAAAATTCTGTATCTTGAAAACGAGTTAATGAATTTTCTTAAAATTTTGTTTAAAATTGTATTTTAATAAATTCTTAAAATTGGCATCCCAAATTTTATTTTTAAAAATGTTCTATATAAAAAAAATATTTTTAAGCCCACTTCAAATTGCATTTGAAGTCGAATCCGGACATTTCCGGATGCGTTCTTTACTGGAAATTGTTGCTTACACACTACATAATCTGCCAAAAGCAACAGACTCGGGTCACCAAGTGCCGCTAGTTACTACTTAAAACCTTATGAGAATAAAAATAATCGCTAATATTGAGTTTTTTGCTCAAAATATTTAATATCTTATTTTTCTCGCTCAGTTAATACATTTATATTACTAATAGGAATATCTTAATCCCACAAAAAAAATATTCAGATTTGAGTGTGAACGGATCGCTAAAAAACCACCCATATTTTTATAGTTTTTTTCTATTTTCAACTTTGGCGATAAAATCCAGGCTTACATATATTTTATTTAAAAAACCGTTATCATTTTTTGATTTTACAACTATTTGACTATAAGAATCGAAGAGTGAATCATAAAAATTGACACTTTCGAAGAATTTAATTTTGTCCATGTTTGCCCCACTGTGCGGCGGCGTGGCGTGAGTGTGATGATTTTCAAACCAAACTAACCTAAAAATAGCAGAATCAAATCCTCTGTCACAGAAAACAGTGTTGCCAATTTAAAGTTGTCCGCCTAAAAAAAAAAAATCCTGTTTCACTTGTGTAGGTGATCTCAAGGGGAGTTTTGTTTGCTTTTTTATAATATAGCATGTTCCCACTGGGCCCGAAATTGCGCAATTTCGTGGCTTCAATTTCAAAAGTACAAGTGCCCATACTGGCAATTGAGACAATTTCATTTGACAACTTGTCAAAAAAAAGCTGTTTTATTCGAGCCCCTTGCAGCTGGTCTATTTTTTCTCCCCAGAGCTCGAGAAGATAAATTTATTAATTTAAAAGGAACTAACCAGACAAAGCCAACAATTACTTTTCTTTTGACAACATAAATTTACAGAAGAGTAAAAAGAAGCTGTGAGCAAGTTAGTTCTGTTTCCTTACTTTATCGAAAAAATGGTATAAACTGTTATAAAAAATAAAACCCAGTTTCGTACGCAATTTCATGGAAATTGAAGTGATTTGAGATGCTTTTGAAATTGCGTCATTGTATGGGAAATTGTGTAATTTGGAAGATGATTTCGGCAAAATAATTTAAAATTGCGCAATTTCGTTCAGTGGGAACATAGTATTAGTCTGTTATCGAGAATATCACCCGGAATTCTCGATACTAACAAAATTACTAAATTCAAAGGAAATTTTCCATGGATATTTAATTCGCGAAAAACTATATTGTATAAAACTACGCCAGCAAAATTCAGTTAAAGACTTGATACGTACTTACGAGTTGTAATTGAGAGCGTTAATGATTCTATAAGACAAATCTTCTTTCGCACTCGTGCAGTTGCATAAGTTCTGAAAGAACTTTTGTAGGTAGGAAGAGGTGACGGCCACAAGCAACTTGGCTCGATGACCCAGTTAGCGCTGTAGTGCGCCGTTTTAATACCATAACTCGTTTGACCTGTGGATAAAAGAAGGTTTTTTTTTGTAAAGAGGTAAAAGAAAAGAAGGGTATTTGGTGATAGACCTCTCAGTGGATCATCGCCTACGCCCTGAGTTCGGCTACAGTATGCTAACGCATACGATCTAGTCTCACATTCGGAGGTGGTATTCTCTGTACACCTCCGGTTGCTTACTGAGCATGACTTGTGGTCACCAAAGCAAATAACATCCGCTCGAAGGACCAGACAATTTTTTTGATTAGACAATAGGAAAACATTCAATAGGATCGAAGTTCACATTTAAAAAAAAAACATATAGAATGTGCCAACTAGGCAAATTGTTGACTGGTAATAAAGCGAAAATCGACCAAACCGTGTGATCGTCCGGCGTTGGTGCACCATGAGCCTTCTTGAAAAACCAGTTGTCTGCTAGCTTACAGTCACCCGGGGCTTAGACAAGCGAGTAGAACTAGTATCATTTGTGTCATAGTGTTAGTTTTATGGATGTATATGTGACTAGTAGCTCTTTGCGCGTTTTGTCAACTAGTATAATTTTTTTTAAAATATTTCGTATATAAAAATATACAAATTATAAAAACTATGGAAACAAAACAAATAAATGGAAACAATACACTACTCTAGCAGGATTACTGGCAGGCTACTCGCAGGCAAAAATATTATACTATTTGCCCTGCTAGTCGGCTCTCTCTTGTTCAGATGCACTAACACGCTACAAGTTCTACTCGCTTGCCTAAACCCCGGGTCATAGTAGTTCGTGGAAGAAAATGGTGCAAACAAAACGGAAGTCAATCCTAGATCCATTTCGTCGCGTTGAGAAATTAAACCAAATCTTTGATCTTCATTTAAGGAAGGTTCGTTTAAATCGTCAAGAAAGGTCTTACCAAAGCATTGTGTTCTCCTTCTTGCCAAAGCGAAACATTTACAGAGAAAATGAAAGACTGTTTCATTTTCCTCTTGGTCCCCACAACTATAAAATAAATAAATAAATCGGGTGGCACAACGGCTCATGAAGAACTCTTGGAGGATTTGTCAATTCCTCGCAAGAGGCACTAGCCTCTTTTTTAGTTTTTTAGGTGGACGAGGTCTCCACAACTACGACAGTGAATATTGTAGGCGATCCCGAGTTTCGCCGCATGCTCACCTATTGGCCAGAGTCCAGTGTATGTTGCAACGATCCTGTCTATGTCTTGTCTGGGTCTGTAGATTAATAGTTCGGGATTTGTTTTAGGTAGGCCAAATCTTTCTAGACGGGATACCGCGGACTTAACACCAGTAAAATACACTTTAAATACGCACTTTCAAAATGTTTTTTAGCAGTAAGACTATGATGGATTCTAGTAAGTACAAGGAGTTAGGGATGTTAATTTGGAGTCGTATAAAGCCCTCTTGTAGGGGTTATTGTTGTTGTTCCATTTTAAAAGTCCATTTTAGTGGTGTCAGGGCTGCGATATCGCTGCCAGACCGATGCCATGTAGTTTGCAACGATATACAAATGGCATGCCCACAAAATTTGGAGCGGTGTAAAATACTTGGTAAAGAGCTTTCCGACTGTTATGAAATTAAGGATAAATAATTTCTTGAAGACGGACGAAATGAATAAAAAATAATTTTAAGGTAGGCGATAGGCAATTATAACTTCAGATGGCGAAACAATTTTTTTAATTTTGAAACAAACATACCGAAAAATGTTTTTGTCGAACATTCGAATATCAGGGAAATCTGCCGTGATAAATATGTATGTACCTAATCATACAACAACTTTATATTTAGTTAAATCCACTTTGACTCATATTAAATTAAAATCTTTTCAATTCTCCATGAACTTAGTTCATTTTTATGATCTTTATTTTGTTAGCGAAAATAATATAGAGACGAAAATAATATAGACTTCTTTATAGTGCATGATTATCAAAAGCCTTATGCTCATAATAATTATAATCGAAAAATGAAACTTAATTGGCACGCAAAATAATTACCCAACTAATAATAATCATATCCAATTAACAAGGGAGTTGCGTCGTCGGCGTCGTTTGGCCATGAGAAATGATTTCTGTGTTATTATGTCGGTTGTGCCAAAAACAAAACAAAACAAAACGAAAGAAAAAACATCAGAGAGCTATACGAAACTCTAATGATTTGCTTCGCATACAATCAGCACGGCACAAGGCTTCGCCAAAATCCTACTTTTTTGCCAACCCCATCGAACGACCGACCCCTTTTTAGCTAAATATATACAATGCTCTCAACAGAAGGTCTTTAGGAAAACAAAAATCAATTGGGCGTTCCAAAGAGGGTATAGGGGGTGGTGTTTTGTGGCAAAAGAGGAGTTGGATAAATAAGTTAAGTCGACAAGTTGACAATTTGAAAACAGTGCCCTCGGGATGGAAGGATAGATGGATGCTTTGGCTGATGCTGCTGCTGTGTATCGTATCCAGAGAACAACGACACGCGAGGCAAACCACAAATACGACCCACCGAACGACCGAAAAATTCGAATCGCTGGCTTGCGCTAAGAGCATCAAGAGCAAACGAATCGGGAAAATGAATGAAAATTTGTTGTTGCCTTTTATGTAGGGCTGGCCACGAGACGAGAAAAGTCTTGGTCTCGATCTCGGTCTCGCATGACGAGACCGAGACGAGACGAGACTGGCTTTTAAGCAACCGAGACGAGACTGTATATTTGGACCGAAATTTACAGAGAGTCTAATAAATTAAAAAAATCCAATTTTAGTTAAATATTTATTTTCTTTTGCATAAATTCAAACTATAATCAAAAATATTACGTTCCAAAATCAACAGGTTGCCCGGAAATCTTATTTTTCAGAGACGAGACTTAATTATATGAGACCGAGAAGAGACTGAAAATTTTCGATTTTAACGAGACCGAGACGAGACTTACAAAAGTCTCGCAGTCTCGTCTCGTGGCCAGCCCTACTTTCATGTGGATGCTGTGCTTGGCTGACGTTCTTTGAAAAGAAGTGAACTCTACAGTGCTAAATGCCATATGAGACCATTTAAAGCTGAACAAATATTTTTTTATTCATTTTTTTTTTTTTTTTTACTGGTGAAAGCCAAAAATAAAAAAGAAATCATCTTAAAAGATAACGTACAATATTGTATAGGTACATACGTACCTAACCTTACACTTTCTATTTTAACTTGCAAGACAATGTTGAGTAGGTAGAGGTACTGGTACTTTAAGTGCATGTTAGGCAAAATTAGAGAATTGGTTCACTTATTTGTCGAGGCTTACGAGTTTAGTATTTCGCCTGTCCACGCCCTTTTGAGGGGGGTTGTCAGACTTTGTTTTAATAACTCGAGAGGAAGTCATCAGCATACAGGAGATCAGAAAGATTGGAACAGGCTGTTAGGATGACAGATATCATCAGGCTGTAGAGGATTTGCAGTTGTCCAATTGAACGTAGAATTTTCTGGAATGCTTTCTCGACATCCAGAAAGCATCCAACGGTGACATCACAAAGAATCAACATGGATGTAAGGGTGACGTGAGCATGATCTAACAGCAGCCCATCTACCGAGCGGTGACATGATGGCTGCCGACCGCTATGGTGATATCATGCTGGAACTTCAATAGCTTATGCAGTGTCGAGTGGTTTTCCCTAAAATCCAACTGGATGTCCGGGTTTTCGTTGCAGAACCTCTTTAGTCTCCGAAGTAATACTTCTTCAGTTCAGAAGCGGAATCGACCTGTAATTTGACACTCAGTTGCAAACTCCTTTCTTCGGGATGGCGACGATCTTTGCATGTTTTCCACCTTATGGGGAAAGAAGCAGTTGTTGGTGCAGTTATTCATGATAATTGTTAAAAAGATCATCACTGTATGTGGCAGCAAGATGTTATTTTAAGACTCTGTATGGTTCGGCCTTGAATTTCCGATGATATCTCCTCCAGATTACAACAGATGTGTCACCAAAACTGGCTCCTTACGGATTTGGCTGCCGGGTTTGCTGTACGGATACCTCGACTTTGTTCAGAAACGCTGCATCATTAGGTGGGTTTGGTGTGAAGTTTCCCTAGAAATAGTTGGTGATCGCTTGCACTTTGTCCTATGTTGATGTTGATTCAATGATATTGTGACTGATGTTATCCCGAATTTGGGCCTGTTTTCCAACGGTTTTGTTAATTTTTTATGAATGTTTTTGGTCCTGGCTTGATCGCTTGAATAGCCTCTTCTGAAACAGGATGTTGGTATGGTGCTGGACGGAGTTCTGAAATATGGCGTTGGAGCATTGCAACTCACTCCAAACTGTCTGGTAGTTGCTGGTTGTGTTTAGCTCTCTCTGATAAAAACTTTGGAGTCGTTTTCTCGTCCGTTTTCTGTGCTTCTGTATGTACACGGGAAGATTTTGGTACCTATCTCTTGATGTCCTAGGCCGCTTTTGTTGTTCCAATGTATCAGATACAGTTTGCTCCAGACCATCTATAGCAGCGTCTATTTAACTGTCCAAAAGGTTCCGGTTTGAAGGTAGAAGCGTAATTTGTTGTCAATCAGCCCTATTACGATTGTCGTTTCACTAAATCCACATGGCTCTAGAAGTGGCAGTTGGCGTTTAAATAAACCCAAGTCTTCAACATTCTCTCCAATCTCCAACCATCTCATTATTATGATAAAATTCGTTTCAATTTAACACCAATTGAAGCCTCCAGGGACTTGTCGTTTGACTGTCGTTTTAATGAAACAACAAACTTGATAAGTGTGAATATCCCATTGGAGTCGTTCAACATCCAGTCGGTCATCCAACATGGTCCGAGTCACTGGTCACAATTGTGCAGCTGTAGTTGCAGGTGATGCCAAGCATTGAAGTCAAAAGCTTGTGAAAAAAAAATGAAACCCTCATGAAACTTGGTATAAATAAAATTGGAGAATCAAGAAGCTAAAAAGGATTTAAAAATATTTAGGAGAGGAGGGTGTTTTTTTTAGGGGGTGGGGGGTTTGAGAAAATGTGTGATTCTTTTATTTATAACGATTGAAAAGTTTTCTTTAAATTTATTAAGATGAGCTATATTCACAGAATTTGAATCATTTGAATAAAAGAAATAGTCCGAGAGCTAGTGAACATTTACTCAAAGTGTTTTATACCGCTTCAAATTGTGTGGCTATGTCGTTTGTATCAGTGTCATAGGTCTGGTTTGGTTTGGGAGATAGTTTACTCGGTCAGAAAGTCGGACGATTAATAACTACGAGCGTGTAGTGATCAATCCTAAAATTTGTATTGACGTTCTTAATCTAGAATGAATTCTTTATTTTTGCATTTAATTTTTTTGCAATTATAGATTTTATATTTCCAGATTTTTTTCTTTTGCCAGAGCATTGTTTTCTAGATATCGTGGTAAATCCACAAGTTAGAATAATAATCAAAAAAAAAAAAACTATTCAAAACAAAATAGAATAAAAAAATACGTATACGCCACAGTGAATTATTACTAGTCTCAGCTAAAGAGTGCTTAATAACTTATTTGATTATTTTATATGCATGTAAGGGTACCTGTTCAGAATTTATAAATATAATATATATATAAAAATAACAATTCTGATCTTCGATAAAAGGTTTCAGATTATACAGGTAATCGGCAAAAAATAACAACGATCGATGGTCCTTCAATAAAACCTGTTTAATAAATAAAATTGTGTTATTTCATAATTCACTGCACATTTTGTAAATTTGCATTAATTTCTGGGCAATTTTCTTCAATTTTTGATTTCAGTTCATTCCCAAACCTGAAGTCTGAATTAACATTGAGCTTTGATTCCAGTGCCGATTTTTCTTTGTTCTTCTAATCGTTTTAGATTGAGAGGTACATTTTACATGCTCCTCACAGTTTCACACGATTTTTCCTAGAGAAAAGCAAACAAAATCTCAACCTGTGTGTTGATCGTATTTTTTATTTTTGACAACTCTTGGGATTAAGTAGTATTTTTGTACTAACTTAAGCTCATACGAATGCAGTCACGCTATCATGACAACAATTGACATTGAACATTTTGAATGAAGCAACAACTTAACAAAGAAATCTCATGATCGGGTTGGCGATCGTGAAATAGCTATAACATGGTTGCCACTCGACTGGAAAGTCAGGGAATGAAAATTTGGTCAAGGAAAGTCAGGGAATTTCGAAAGCGGTCGGGGAAAATTTTGTTCAACACTTTTCTATTTTTTAAAATAATGGCTCCTACATATGTATAACTTCAGACGAAAAATAACTTGGTGGTAGAATACTTAAGTTCTTGTTGCTTCATTCGAAATGTTCAGCACTTGGGATTGTCAAGAAAAGTTGGATCAACCCTGGGTTAAATTCAACGAACAAAGGTTTTATATTGTTTTTTTTTTTTTGTTTTCGTTTTGTTAACGTAAGTAAACTCTTACGTCCAATTAGTGTACTTTAATTTTTGCTTTCCTTTTAGATTTACCCTTTTGGCTTTTTGCATCACCAGCAATAAGCTAAACATAGCCACACCCACTGCACTTTTTGCTTTGTAAGGATGTGCTGGACTAATGAGCATTCACTCAGAAAAAAACAGTACCTATAGAATGCATTTAGTAGTGGTTATTTTTTTTTTTTTTTTAATGTTTACATATGTATTCATGTAGGTATTTGTTTTAAAGAAATGACGTTCTTCATTATCTATTTGTTTCGAAAACAAACAAAATGATCTAAGTCTAAAAATGTTAATGTTTTCATAGCCCAACACACATTTAAATGAAGGTACATGATGTGAATTGAGTGCATTGTACTTAGAACCCCGTATGCTAACAAAATAAAAACAAATTTTAGACTAAAAAAGGGAAAACCTAAACGAGCTTGTGACCATACGACATCCCGGATACCATTGCGTGTACAAATTCTTGGGATTTATTTCAGATTTGTCCAACAATAATTTTTGTGGTATTTCGATAAATATACAAATTTTTTTCTGACTTTTTCGTCCATGAATACTAGAGATATGATGGTGGTGAGCCATACGATATCAGATCAGGTGTATTTATCGGTTAAAAAGAGAGTCGTTTTGCTTTTCGTATTAGAACAATAAAATGACAACTTAGTAACAGTTATTACATTTTTTTCGAACAAAAAATTAGATTCGACTTAACGCCAGACTTTCGTTGTACCAATTTATTAAGGTGACAATTATTATTGTTTAAATAAAACTCCTAATTATTTTATGAATTTGACCAATTTTGTTGTGTTACTTTTCCACTGTGATTGTTTAGGCTCTTTTGGTCTGTTTGTAGAAAATGCGAATAAAAACAATCGTATTCCATTATTTTCCCTACGTTTCGTGAGTATTCCTGGGGTGGAATTGGCTAAGGTGATAGGTGATTATCAATCGTGGTGATCGTCGTTTAGGAGATAGCTGTCTCTACGCATCTTAAGGAAAAAATAGGGACAGCAATCGTCAAAACGACGATCACCACCATTGATAATCACCTATCACCTTAGCCGATTCCACCCCTGACTTCTTCAGGGGTTATATTTATTCAATTTGACTGTTACAAAACTACATAATTTGCTTCTTATATCCTACTATTGCATCATTCCCGGAGACGGCTCTGACACAAAATTGAACATAAAAACAAATAACTAATAAATTAAGAACAATCTAGCAAAAAATAATCAAATACAAAATTAACAATGACACTTATATCACAGTTGAACTCAGGTACTTTTATTAAATTCCTTATAATGAGTATGAAAAATAATAGAAGTTTAAACAGGCCTTGCAAACTATTTAAATTATATGAATTATATTCATTCACACCACTTAAAACAGAAGTAATTTTAATATTTAAATTTCTTATTTTCTGGGTGCACGAATTTAAACAAAGTCCCCTAGAATAATAAAATTCACAATATCTTCTTGCTGTGATTTTTATAAGAGTCGGTAAACATTGACCAAATTGTGTGTGTCTTAGTAGGGTATGTCAGACCGCCTGAAGAGGCCCCTATCATATCTGGGCGAAACACATTAATTTCTGGAGTTAAGGTCACTTGTACTTTTTAATTGAATTATTATTAGATTCGTTCTTTGGACTTAACCCACGGTTGACTTAGCTTTTCTTAACGACCCCAAGAACTGTCAAAAAATCTGGCTTTTTCGGTAGTAGCCCGTAGCGTAATGGTTAGTGCGTTCAACTGTCACGCTGGAGGTCTGGGTTCTCTTCCCAGCCTCGTCCACCTAAAAACTAAAAAGTTTTTTTCAGGGCTACTGCCTCTTGCGAGGAATTGACAAATCCTCCAAGAGTATCACTTGTCACGAATAAGTGCTTCTCGTCTAGCCGTTCGGATTCGGCATAAAATTGTAGGTCCCTTTCATTCCTGTCGAAAGGCGCACACAGGAATGGTTGCGAGTTGTTAGTCACTAGGCCCTGGTTCTTCATGAGCCGTTGTGCCACCCGATTTTTTATTTATTTATATTCGGTTCTCAAAAAACACCCAAGTTCTCCTGCTGCCCCTTCTGAAGTACATGTGATTTGGACGTTTACATTTCTTATTTCTATCTAATTATTAAAAAAAAAAAAAAACAACAATCTCCTACAGGACGCGAGTACACAAAATAACATTTCTCATGCCAGTTTGACAGTAAAAAACCTAGATCTACTTCACGGCGAGTTCAGTTCCCTAATATAATTTTCTTAGTGTAGTAGTATAATGAATTAATGAGATCACTCTGAGTTGTAACAGATTGTGTTAACCTCGGAATGAATTAATAATTTATTAATTGTTATTTCAGTGTATTTATATATAATGTCAAAATATTTCTTCAGTTAACCCAAAGTAAATGGCATTGCAGAAATCTTTACAAATTAAATACACCTGCTAGCATTAAGAAAAATGCACGTAGACTGTAGACATTAAATTTGCTATTAGGTATTTATCACGCAAAAATATTCACAAATTCCCATCCCATTCTCATATTTGTATCCTCTCTTACCTACACCAATCGATATTCCCCATCTTGCCTAAACTTCCATTAGAGCCGTATATGTTAATTGGATTGAATTACCATTAAATTTTATCCAAAATCAAATATTAACGTTTTATTTAATTGATGTCAAAAATTAAACTTCCAATTTTAATCCAATTCTCAACCGGCTTAAGAATTCTAAAAACACTGAAATAGTGAAGTGTCAAGAGTCTTTCAGTTTTAGCTCCATTTTCAAATATACATATCTTCTTTTTTCGTGAAGTTAAGAAACATTCCTTTTAACCACACATCAACGAAGCCTTCGGTATCCCATATTCACTATACGTGTACAAAGGAGCATTTGTTTACTCTGCTAGTAAGAGTTCTGTGAAACTATATCACATCCTACAAGTACTGCTTTGTTGTTTCAAAACATTCTTTTTCTCCTGGGATGCAAATTTGTTGTCTCAGAACTCAGACGAGTCATTCATTGAGCGTTGGGTGTACCTGTAGTCTGTAGATTCTAGTGAGCAGATGGCTTATCGCGTTCATTTGAGAGCTGGGTTGCCACCCTATACATTCGACATTTCATCTATATATGTACATCGTCCCATTAGGCTCCACTTATAGCTTTCATTGAAAACCATTATTGAAACACAAATCAGTGAAATGGTGGAATATTTTCTGACAAGTCGGTTATAGCTATCATGAAATTTTCTTTCATTGAAAATTCCATACCCCATACAAAAAACAACTTTGAGGTTATAGTCGATCATTGAACGAAAAACTGACAGACGAGAACAGGAAGAGAAAGGAACGTATTTCATTGGAACGAATGTGTTCCACTTTTGGGAACAAAATATCAGCTGTTCATTGAAATCGATTTTCATCATTGAAAAACTAAAATTGATTTTATGAGAAAGTGTTAAAGCAAACTAAACATTTTTTTGACTAAAAAAAAATATATAACTAACAACCATCATTTTGGTACCAAAACACCATCGGTTTTATTTGTGCATCAAAATTGAAAGACAAAATTTTCAATGATGGTTTTCAATGAAAGCTATAACTGGAGCCTAGCTAGTCTTTGAATTAAACAGTATTCTAACCTATAAATATAAAGTAACCGATGATTTTATTTTTCCTATCATCTTTAAATGGAGTTATCATATTCACATAAATACATATGTAATTATTTGTTTTTCTAAATAACACAATAAATGAATATTTTTTTTTTTAAATTGTGCACTTCTTTTAATCCAGTTAATTTCGTTCTAAATCTATCATCTTAACAATTGTATGTTATTTTTTTTTGCAACTTACACAGTAATCTAACAAACACCCTTGGAAGTAAGCCTACACTGTCAATCATTTAAATGGTAATTAATAATAAATCACTTGATTAAAACTAATCCTTTAATTAATATCAATTTTGTTTTTATGTTTAGCTTCATTCGTAATAATTATACCTCTGTGTTATATGTGTGTACCTACGAGTACTTCTTCGTCCTATTTAAAAATATAAATTCTAATAAACATATTTGTTTGTTTAATTTTTGTATTACAGGTCTTGACGCTTTAATGCGAGAACTTAAATCAGGCAAAGTTACACTGCGACGCAATCGAAGAAAAACCAAAACAAACGAAGCCCTCCAAGAAATGTTCCAAGTCTTAGAAATAAGTCAAAAGCAAAACAGAAATTCCCAAATTGTAATCGATATACACCGTTAAAATTGAGTCAAAATAAGCCTTCTTGCAATGCCTTTATGCCTTTTTGTATTTAAAAAAAAAAAAAACACGCAAAGCTTTTATATATTTCTTGTTAGCCTTATTAGTGCATAATTATTATAAATATTCGCATATTTAACATCACCTAATCTACTAACAATTTTCTTTTTATACATATTCGTCCTATTCCATAGGCTTATCTTTTATTTTATTTTTTGTTAAGTATTTTAGTTAATGCCTTTTTTGGCTTTAAAACCCGAAATTTATGGTGCTTTAACACATAAAGCAATAAAACAAAAAATTGTCTTCCATGGAATTTATTAGCAATTATTAAAAAAAAATTGTTAAAAAATCATTTTTATATATTTATAGTTTATTATTCCGTTTCACTTTAGAGTCTAGCACATTTTTATTTATATTTTACATTGCAATAGATACATTGATTGTACCTACCTTTACAAAAGTTTGATTTTTTTTTATATTTGTATCTATTTACTCAGCAAATAACCAACGAATATTTTTTTTTTATTTTAATACTTTATTATATATTGCTAATAGTTATTATTGTTACAATAAAGCATGACAAACAAAAAACCCAAACGATGAGTTTTGTTTTACTTTTTTGTTGTTGAATTGTCCACCCACAGGTCATCAACATTAAGAACTTTCCATTGCGAAAATCTAGTGAGCACAACTATTTTTTTATTCAAACGAATTTCTTTCCAATTGCTGAAGAGACCAAAAACTAATTATCTATTCGAGTAAGTGCGGCCAATAGGTATTTGCATTTTCAAATTTGATTCTTGGTAGTTCTTAATGAAGACAAAATTCTCGCATTTGGGAATGAACCAAATAACCGAATCCATATTAAGAGCTATAACCTTCATACAATCCGCCGTACAAATGAAAGTTGTCATTATTTGTTGCAAAAGATGTTAAATATTAAGTTTAACTAATTATATTTTAATAAATTAATTTGTCAAAAAGGGTTTTATTAATCGATCGTCACCACCGCACAGTTTAAAATATTCTTCGTCGAATTCGAAGCTTACCACGAACATGTTCAGTCGTTACTGTTAAGCAATAGTTGCCCCTGATTTGGTTCAACTAAAAGGTCAAAGATTTCATTTATTCAGCAGCCCTATCTCAGTATCCGTTGTGAATAAATTCAGATTGGAGCTTGTAATTGCTCGTGGTATCATTTTCGGAACAAAATAAATTAAGCATAAAATAGCGTACCTTGGTATGCATTCAATGGTAAAATTATGTTTAAAATGTAATTCTTAGATCCATAAATAAAACGATTGTACAATTAATTCTACCATCAATCAATATGACATCATTTATTTAGGGTATGTTTTAAAGATGATCTGAAATGCATTTAGTGCATTGCACTGAACAAGAACTTAATTCCGATTTGCATTAAATTGTTAAAACAATAAAATAAGTATTTTGTTTACTTATTGCTTGAATTAATGTTACCAGGACAAAAGTAACCGAACAAAAACAAGCACCAAACAATACGATCTTCTGGTGAACCTGATGGAAAAAACCCTACCTTGAAACTCCGGCGGAGTATGCGTTTCGGAGAATGTTCCGCTCTGACGGATACCTCTCTAGGGCAGAATATCTATCGGAGGATATTGGACACAAATCTTATGAAGCTCTGCTCACATCATTAATGAGCGCAATTCATCGCATTAGAATAAAAAATTTTGTTGATTTACTTTAAATAATGGTAAACAAATGTCCCCAACAACAAAATTCATCCCATTCGTATTAAATCAGAGAAATTTACCTATGAAGTAAAAATTGAATTACCTTCATTCTTTGTAGCTTGATATAACTTTTAGTGCGGGAGGCGACCGTAGTTTCACCTATCTCATCGCAGCTTCGGAAAAGAATGATGCCAACTCATAGCTTCAGTTTTAATATTAACAAAACCGCTGGTCGGACAAAGTTTTTCAGGTGGCAATGGGTAGAAAACGCAATTTTTCGGTTGCATATTTGGCGTAGGACACCTAATCCATGAAGGATTTTTATAAAACGGATCTTTACAAAACTAGTGGTCGGACAAACTTTTGTTGGCTGTTGCGGCGAGCCCGACCACTTTTGTAAAAACAGCTATTTTTGTATCCTTTGCGTTTAACACGTGGACAACTATGCAAAACTATTTCATATAGCCTTTATCACTTAAATGCATTTTAAATGCAAAGGTTAATAAAAAAGCAATTTTCACAAAAGTGGTCCGATTCGCCGCAGCAGCCAGCAAAAGTTTGTCTGACCACTGGTTTTGCAAAGAGGGCAGTCAAAGCTTTCATTTAATACCTCATTTATAAAAATCCATCATGGGTTAGGTATTCTAAGCGAAATATGCAACCGAAAAAGTGCGTTTTTCTATCCGTTGCCACCTAAAAAACCTTGTCGGACCAGTGGTTTTGTTAGCATCATTCTTTTCCGCAGCCGCAATGAGATAGGTAAACCAACGGTCGCCTGCCGTACTATTTTGATAATATTCCAAATTAAAGCCGGTACGGGTCACTTTCTTGAATCCTTAAATTTAAGTAAGTAATCATTAAATAGCTAATTTCTCTTATAATTTTATATTTTTCGATATTACTCTACCTTATACCTAGTACGCTGATGATGCGAAACGAAAAATCCCATACAAAAATGACATGACGAAATCATAAACGAAAAATTTCGTTGTGCTTTTCGTTCTGTGGTATGCTGTTCGACCAGCGAAATTGATGATTATACCAGATTGTTTTGACAAGTCTCCACTCTCTTTTCGCAATGAATTAATTGCCCGGACCATTAATTTTGTGCGGAAAATGACATTTGAGTTTGTTCGTGTTTTATTTATTGTTTCTTTCATTACAGCACTGTTTTTGTTTGATTTTTTCGTTAAATTTCGATTTATTTATTTCATATTTATTTAAACTCTCCATGAATATTTTTCCGCTGTGTTTTCGTAAGCATTTCGTTGTCTTTTTGGAGACCGCAGGAAAATTTCGTTTCGCATCAGCAGCGTACTAGGCTTTACCCGGGGTTTAGACAAGCGAGTAGAACTAGAAGCGTATATGTGTGTTAGTGTATCTGAACACGAGAGAGTCGACTAGCAGGCCAAATAGTATAATATTTTTGCCTGCGAGTAGCCTGCCAGTTATCCTGCTAGTGTAGTGTATTGTTTTCATTTATTTGTTTTGTTTCCATAATTTCAATAATTTGTATATTTTTCTGTATGAAATATTTTTAAAAAAGCATACTAGTTGACAAAACGCGCAGAGAGCTACTAGTCACACATACATCCATTAAACTAACCCTATGATACAAATGCTACTAGTTCTACTCGCTTGTCTAAACCCCGGCTTAAACATTTGATTTTAAACATTTAAAATCTTGAAACTTGGCGTACTTTTAGATCTCACTACTTTTGAGGGCTCACTTGTTTCACACAGGTTTTTGTATAAAGAAGACCTTGGGTCCTCTTTAATGTTGATGTTGTTGATGTGATTTCTCTTATTTGCAAAGATTTTTTTTTTTTCATGTGGATCCACGCACGCCCCCTGAATGAATGTTCCAAATTTACAATTTTTCGTTTGGTGGCACTTCCATCCCTACCGCACTACCAAATTTTATCATTTTACGACAGTTAGAAGTGCACCATATAATTGATATCAGTTTGGAAAACATGGGTAGATGCCACACCCTGTGAATGGAAAATCTCAAAATTTCGAGTTTTACCTTTGTATGCACCACAAGACTTACCGTTGTGCAAAAGTATAAGATTCTTCGATGTCGCGCAGTGTTCCATTATTTTGATGATCTGTCAGTCAGTTAGTTACAGATTTCGCCCTTTGATCTTAGATTTCTCACTGTCATACAAATTAGCAAGCGAATCCAAAATTTTGTTCGTCAGTATTTTGACTGTGATAGGAATGGGCCACTTGGAAGGTGAACCAAAAAGTGCATAGATAATTATAATTTGAGTTTTGAGGAGCTCCCACACTAAACATCGAGATTTTATGGCCACAAAGGCTTTTGGGAGGCTTCTACAGCTCTGTTGGAAGCTCTAGAATTATGTTTAAAGCCCCTTGACCTAGAGCTCTGCTGGAGCTCGTTTTGTATAGGCGGCAAAAGTTAAACGCCATTATTTCTAAAAAGCATGTATTGCGGACATCTTCAAAAAGATGTCAAGAAAAGTATTTCTGCGTCCCACACAACATAACTAATGAAAAAGAGAATCCCGAACATCAAAACTCAAAGAAAAAAAAAACTCAATAAAACAAAGAAATTAGTATTAGAGGGTAGGTATAACCCACCCTGTCTTCTAAAACTGTGTCTTTCAATCAAGTGGAAACCTAGCAGAAACAAAAATGTATTAAAGTTTGTGAAAAATTCAATTAAACAAAAAAGTGCGTCTACGCTCCAGTATACTGTTTTTATCTTTGTTTATAGATAAAATAAAGGGCCTTATTGCGAGAGTCTACTTCGAAAAATCTAGTCGATTTAAGTCGATCAGAACTTCTTGATCAAATTTAATTTTCTATCAAATAGAAAAATTCAGGGGCTTATTGCGAGTCTATTCAAAAGTCGAATAGACTTTAAAACAACTATCTATATTTCAAAAATCTATTCGTTAATATTTTTCTGTCAGATAACTTTGGAGTAGACTCTCGCAAAAATGACCATAATTTCATAGTAATCTGACAGAAAAGTGTTAACTAAAGAGATTTTTGAAATATCGATAGAAGACTTCAAACCTATTCGACTTTTGAATAGACTCTCGCAATAAGCCCCAAAAACAATTATTTTGTGAATATCAGTATTAGTACAGTAACTATATACACCCACGTATGCGTCAAATCTGGTAGTTCTGATTTTTTGCTGAGTTGATCAGGATGTTAGCCTTATAAATAACATAAGTTTTCGAGCTCGAGCGGCAACCGATTCATGGTCAAAAATCAGAAAGACTGCAATTTTTTTCGTTTTTTTTTCAGTTATTGACGATTTTAGACCTAAAGAACTAATTTTAAATAAAAACATTGTTCTACGATTTAAAAGTAACTTAATTTGAGCCCAAATAAAAATAAATAAATTGGGTGTCGCAACGGCTCGTGAAGAACCAGGGCCTAGTGACTAACAACTCGCAACCATTCCTGTGTGCGCGTGTCAAATCCGAACGGCTAGACGAGAAGCACTTATTCATGACAATTGATACTCTTGGAGGATTTGTCAATTCCTCGCAAGAGGCAGTAGCCCTGAAAAAAACTTTTTAGTTTTTGTAGACGAGGACGAGGCTGGGAAGCGAACCCAGACCTTCAGCGTGACAGTCCAACGCACTTACCATTACGCTACGGGGTACTACCGATATAATTTTGGCCGATACAAATTTGAGCCCAAAACCAAAATTAATATAACAAGTATTGTTATAAAACTGTACAAAGCACTGGAGCGTATAGGTTTGGGCCAAAAGAATAGAATAATCATATTGGAAGGGGGCCTATATAACCCCGTTAAGATGGGAGGGGCGATTTGCTAAAAAAAAAACAAACGACTTAAAGTAAAAATAACTCTATTGGAAAACAATGGTAACACCTACAATATTCTCCTCTAGCTTATCTTAAACCCAGAAACCCATTCTTGAATTTTCAAAGAACCTATTTCTTCTAAGTAAATAGAAGAATTATCTTTTTTTTAAATGTTGAGTTCGGAAATGAATTTCTCAAAAACTGTCGATTAAAAGGGTACAAAGAACATTATGAATGTGTGAATAGTTTCCATACGGATTGGAAAAATTGACCGACAGCATATCTTTCACTTTTCAATGAAAAAGATATATGGCCCGCTCTGGTCAAAGCTGCGATTCCATTCTTTTCTTTTTATATAAAACAGTTTTGTTAAAATATTTGTTTTTATTGATTTTTATTAAACTTAAAAATCTTTGGCTAAAACATATAAACTAATAATACATATATATTTTGTAATTGACACACTATTGCGTATTTGTCATAATCTAAGTTAACAAAATATAGTACATACATACATATAACTATTATCATTAAAGTAAATAGAGTATATAAGAGTTAATATCAAACTTTTTATACATTTTTTGCGTTGTGTACTTTTTTTCTAATATTTAAGACGACTGTAAACATGCATCTCTTTTTTCTTTTTGTTTTAACTAACTACTAATTCCTATGCTCGAAAATATTTAAAATAAATTTAAAATACTAAATTAAAAACAAAAAAATACATACATAAATATTTATATGACTTTTTTTAAGCTTGTTAGTTTAATTTTAATTTTTTTTTTTCTTTGTAAAATTAGAATTGTGGCACTTGTGTTTCTTTCTGTATATTTTTGTAATCATAAGATCTTAAAGATGGTTCTGAGTTTTTTTAAGTTTGGTTGGTCTGTATAGATATTTTTTTTTTGTTATAAATTTTGTTTGGTCATTTTTACTGTTATAAATCTGTAAGAGCATTGAGTACATTGTTTTTATAAAATTGTAACATAAAACTTTTAAAATTTAAATAAAACAGTACTATTCAAATTTGAACACCTATGACATTAGCGTTTGTGTGTTTTTTTTTTTTTTTTATTTCCCTTGCAGATTAATTTGTACGTATAGTATTTTATATTACAACAAAAATAGACAAACAAAAAATATAAAAAGGAAGACTTTTAAATATTTGATCCTCGAAGGATACACTTAGAGCTAAACACATTTTTAAGAGTCCTAAAAATAGTATTTGGCGTTTTGCGATATTCCTGACATTACAACCAGCAATACATACATATGTATTTTGTATTTTGTGTGCTTTGTGCGAGTGCGAGCAGAATAATAATAATAATAATAATTTCCTGTAACACCATTATGGAATGTGCTTATTATTTCTAGATGGTTTTGGCGGTGGAGTTGGTGGCCTTCGCTTATCATCGGTTAAAACAGGATTTGTTGTTTCAACATATTCATACGTAGAATTCATAATACTGATGGGGCTCATTGTTCCAAATGTACTGCTGCTTTGTGTCCAATCGATTCCTCCTGTTAGACTTGTAAAGTCCGAAGAATCGCGTGTTTTAGCTGGCAGTGGTGGTGGCTTAAGGTCTTCTTCAGATGTTGAATCAGTTGTATCCACGATATCTATTTTGTATGAGATTGATGCTATGTTAGGAATATAGTTTAATATTTTATGTATTTTTTTGTTTTTTTGTTTAATAATTACCAACTGAATTGCGATTGCTGCTATCACCACCAGATAGAGATTGAGTATCAGCGGCGGAGAAACCCTTCATACTAGATGTGGGTGTGGCTATACTAGCCGGTCGGGAGAGACGACGCTCTTTTTCTTTTTCCGAACGAAGTGGTCGTTTGGATGTAAGCTTCAAATAAAAAGAAATATTTTAACGACAGAAGATGGCATTGAGTTTTTGAAGCATTAAATTCTACGTGGTTTTTGATTGTCAGTTTGCTGTCGAGAGCAGAATTTAATAAGTTTATCCTTCGCTACCGTTGAAGTTCCAAAGCCGAAGGACATGGATGTCAATCAAAAAACTAAAATGAAATACAGAGGGCCACTGTTGTCAGCGAAACATTTTAATGGATTAGACGTTAAAGCAAAAGAGCATTTATGATGATAAGAAAGAGAGTCGGATACAAAACGGAGCCCTGCGGAACACCAGCATTCATTTTGTAGATTTCAGACTCGAAACCGTCCAATAGAACTTGTATCGATCGCTCCGAATGGTAATTTCTAATCCAACAAAGAAGAGATTCATCGGTACCAAATGTACACATTTTCAATAAGACAGGTTTATGACAAACTCTATTAAATGCTTCTGAAATATCGAGGCAATAATCTTACTTTATTCAAAACAATGTAAAGATGTGATTCCACTGTTCGGTGAGATAAACCATCAGATCACCAGTGGACCTATTGTTAAGAAAGCTGTACTGCCGGTCATTATGAAGCTTTCGTTCCTCAAGATATTTCTGTAGATGATACAAGTGTACTCGTACAACTGTAGGTGTGTGAAAATATATTAGTTCCATAAAATAATTTTCGCTCTCTACTACAGAAGGAGTCATACCACTTTCTAAAATCGAATTATTTTCTGTTGTTCCATAACTAATTTGCGAAAAATTATGTGTGCATGAATAAATTGTCAAACCCGGGGTTTAGACAAGCGAGTAGAACTAGTAGCATTTGTATAATAGTGTTAGTTTTATGGATGTATGTGTGACTAGTAGCTCTCTGCGCGTTTTGTCAACTAGTATGATTTTTTAAAAATATTTCATACAGACAAATAATCGAAACTATGGAAACAAAACAAATAAATGAAAACAATACACTACACTAGCAGGATAACTGGCAGGCTGCTCGCAGGCAAAAATATTATACTATTTGTGCTTCTAGTTGACTCTCTGACTCTCTCCTGTTCAGATACCCTAACACACATAAACGCTACTAGTTCTACTCGCTTGTCTAAGCCCCGGGTGATATTTATGTACTGTGCTGCAAGCATTGAGTGATGACATGCACATATACATATATGTGATAATGTTACAGGGGTTTCCCAGAAGTACCCGACCTGACGTTTAGATGGAGGTTGCGTTTAAGAAATAAGAACCATGTTAGAAAAGCGAACTTTTAGACAGCTTAAATTTGATGTTTGATGACAGGACGTTGATTATTGCTCCTTTGGCATCCATTTAAAGTGAACGTCATCAGTAGATTCGTAAACTGTGCCATCAAAATCTTTCCTTTCCTTCTAACTAGTGCCGTGCATTGCATTTTAAAGACCGGCATATAGTTAAAATTATATATATTATATATATATATATATATATATATATAAAATGTTAATCATTAGGTGAAAGAATATTTGAAAGGTCTTATTTCAACCAATTACAAAGCATAGCTAGATTCTACTCAAGAAGAGTCTGATCCACCGTTCACAACCGTAAATATTGGTTGGTAAAATTTAAATGAAGCCGTACGAGCTGCCAATACCAACATCACAGGAGTTGAAGAAGTGAAGTTTGTACTCCGAAAATAGTTTTCAAAAAATCCTATAATTCGGTATGGTATGAAGTGGATTGAAAGTGCGTGGCCATGTCAGATATTTCAAAAAGTGCTATTCACTGCACACTTACCGATAATTTGATCCTCAAAAAAGCTGAGCCCCAGATTGCTGCCCCGATGTCTCACAATCGAAGAAAAACACGATTATGAGGGTGTTTCAACCATGTGTTTGGCGAGGTTTCACACAAATAAAGCTGAGTTATTGCCATAAAAAAGGGTCTCGAAGCTATTGTACATTGCATTGGTGAGAGAAATGCATTAAACAAAAATAGGAATAAGTAGAGAAATAAAGAATAATTTTCCAAAAATAATATTTTTTTATTTTTTAGGTTGGGTACTTTTGGAACAACCCTCGAAATTGAAATCGCATGATTGGTTTTGTTTTTTGCACTGCATGATCTTTAAATTTTACACTGAATTAATCTTAAATAGTGTTACTGTTTAAAAGTTATAAGCGAAAAACCTATATTTATGACTTTACCTTAAATAACTTTTGTCCCAGTGTCAGATAAGCAGGATTTTTGTGGGATTTTTACTCTCAGTTTTCCCATAATGAGAAGAACCTGAAGATATTGTCCCACGATTAAAGGAATGAGCTTGCAGCAAGCGTTTCATAAATTTTGATTTTCAAATGTGCGTGCAAGTACTTCGAGTGAGCAGTCAAATCATGCAAGGAGAGTTATTGCTACAAGCGACAAGTACAAGGCGCTTAATGCAATGGATTGCTACAAGTGAATTTTCAAAATCTCTATATTAAAAAATCAAATGTTGTTTCGTATTTGTATTCTCACTTTAATACAATTTTGTTTTACACGTCAAGTTGGTTTATGTCGTGTATACCAAACAATCGATCGATTAGCCGTCATGGCTTGCTGAAATTTATTTTCAAATGAAGCCGATGAGGGGGTCGTTAAGTGTAAACTCTAGCAAATCGACTAGGGTTGGGAGCAATGTCGTTGAATCTAACCCCATTAATAAATAGTTTTATTTGGAAACCATACACGTTCATGAACGATTGTTTTCTAAAATTAAGAATTTCCATATATAATTCATTGTTACCTCTTCGGTTAGTACTCTTGGATCTTGATATGGTTTCGAAAGCGATGTATTCGAGGCTGATGTTAACGATAGTGAGTCTTTTTCTGGCGTCGATGTGATAGTTGACAATGGTGTTGTATACCATTGGCTATTCGCTACCGGAAGACTAAGTGCGTCTCTATCAAGCTATAATAATAATAAAAACAAACATTAATACGTCTTAGTTCTTTAGTATAAAATAAAACTTATCATACCTTTTTTATGGGTCTTTTTTTAGGCGTCTTATCTTTTGACTTGCTCTTAACACTCGGTGAATGCCCCAGCGTAGTTCTACATCATCGATTCAAAATCAAACACAAAATAACAAAATCATAAAAAAAATGAAGCAACGAAAAATTAAATCAAAATTAAAATGGAACATATAATAAAGTGGAACATAAAAGTGCTGTTACAACAGATGTGTGGAAAAGATATCAAATCTACAGAGGTACAAAATGGTATTAGAAGTGTTTATTTTATTTGATTGTTTTTTTTTTTTTTTTTTGTTTGTTTTTATGAATTTTTTATTTAAATTATTTATTTATGATTGATTGCTACGGCACCTGGTTATGTTCGTATTGAAACTAAGGCTAGCGAGTGTAGATTTGATCGAATTGCTTTGTGCTCGTCCATAAAATGTTGATTTTGATAGGCCGCTACTGAAAAAACGAAACGAAACAAAATTGTTAGATTGTTGTTTTTTTTTTATAATCAAATCTCTGAAACTTACTCCGATGAACCCATACTGGTCTCTGATAAACGGTTACCGTCAAACATTTGATGCATCATAGAACCATTTCGACGTAATAGAACAAATGAGTCTCTTTCAAATTTAAGATCACATGACTGTAAATTGTACATTATGTTTTGTGTGAATAAATATAAATGTTAACAAAGAAAAAAATTTAACCAATTTGTACCTTCTTTCCATATTTACTTTCGATGTTTGCTTGCATTTCACTGAAACATTTCTCAATTCGTTCGTGGAAGAGTTTTAGAGTTTCGGGTGCTTTTGATTTGTGCACAGAAATCGCTATAAATTAAAAAAAAAATCGTTAATATTTAACTTGATCGAAATCATTAAATCAAGAAATAAACTTACCTATTTCTAACAACGGTATCTGCGAGGCAATTAAGTCCTTGAGTCTATCTACCAATTCCTCATCGTCGGGGTTCTCTTCCAGATAATCCGACGTTAGGAAAGCCTCCTCGTATTTTCCAAAGCCACCCATTACAGCTGGATCAACAATTCCATTGATTTTCATACTCAACGGATTAATTGGAATATTTTCATCGTTTCTATGTGAAATAATCAAATCACGTAGGGCTTTGTTCGTTGATTCCATTGTTTCTAGAGCCAATTCAATGGGAGATATCTGAATAAAACTAAATTAAATTAAATCTCTTAGCAAAAATAATCTCCCTTTGAACTTACCTTAAACTTTTCAGACTTATCAACTGGAAACCACCTGAGTATGCCAGGCAATGGGAACCTAGTAGTTATAATTGTCCTCTCTAGCCACAAACCTCGCACGTCATCATTTCCACTGTCTTTCTCCCTGAACGGCCGCGAGTATTTGAATTTCTGGACATTGTTCGATGTGTAATACTTGACAATCTCATTTGAGATAACATTATCATTGAATTTACTAAATGCTTCATCCATAATTGGTTCCACATTATTTATCTGAATGAATTGTCCATCTGCCTGGGTTATCTCTGGTCCAGGCGTGGTCAATGTTTGCATTAGCTCCGCTGCTGGATGTTGAACTAGAATTCGAGTGCAAAAGTCACTTAGCCGTTCGTATTCCTTGCCACGGAAAACAAACACCTTATTTCGAAAGATATTGGGGAACTTCATTCCGTAGTAGCCAACACGGAAATACTCCGAATTGTGGCGCATTTCTTTCAGAATTTTCTCAAAAAACTCTGCCATTGTTTTGTAGAGATCAGCCAGCTTAAGATAATCAAATGTCACTTCTTCATATTGCTTCGCCAGCACTTTGCACATATCTATTGCACACTCCCAGGCCTTGCCTTTGTTAAAGTAGTCGATGATTTCATAGTAAAGAGCTTCCTTGAGTTGTCTATGTGTATGACACCTTGTATGTCGATGCGATCTCAGCAGAGGCGATAGTTCAGTGTCATTCCACTGCAGCTGATCTGTGTGCAGCTTCAAAGTAAATGCAGCCTCGGTGTAATTCTCAAACTCCATGTGCAGGTCACATAATTTGTAAACATATCGTATATACATCTCCTTGCGATCTACTTCCAGATAGAATTGAAGTATACTGAAAGTGCAACCCATGCGGTTTTCCTTGCTTTCGTCTTGAATAATAGAACGATACTCGAGCAATCTTTCCATAAGGTTCGTCACCATATTGACAAATGTTGTGCCTTCTACATGGAGTATATTATGTGCCATACAATTCTCAAGCATGATTTTTTTAAAGAGATCCTTAAATTCGAGGTCACCTTTTCCCGCTCCAATAAACACATCCAACTTCTCGATCATCTCCGTTTCGAACTCATTGAAGTTGGCCTTGTAATGGGCATTATTTCGCTTTGTGTCGCCATAGCTATCTATCATCATTTTCGAACTGTAATACTCGCACTGCATCATATCGAAAAAGATCGGGATGGTGGCTTTTCGAAGTTCCACTTCTGGGATCATGCTCATCTCTAGAATTGGCTCAACCAATTGCGGCACGAATTGCGGTTTATGCTCGCCCAGCTGGAACCACATTTTACGTATCTCATTGGCAGTCTCTTTGCGAATATCTTGATATTTTTCAAATATCGTTGCTTTTTTGTTGTCTGAGAAGTCGTTCAATTGCAACGGCGATTGTATGAGAAAAGCAATGGAACACTGAAAATAATTTGACCACACCTGCTTTTCGAATGGTTCGAAGAATGCGTCAATTATAACCGTTGATAATTTTTGCAGACTTCCCAGAATAACGGTATTTTGATGCATTATCATGTCCATCCAATCTTTGGGGAATACTGGCTTGGGATGCGGTGATACGAGCTCTTGGAACACCAACAGAATTTCAATGATAAAACTTTGCATATCATACCTGTTGGTAAAACTTCGCACAAATGTATCATAGTGGTAATTGGTCATACTTCGAAGAATTCCCAACATAATGGCAACTAAATTTCCAACCAGAGGGTTGTCGCGATCCATGGCCTGAGAGGTTTTGATCACAGTACGTAATAGGATTATCATGACGTCTTTAATATCCTCTTGTGTGGATCCAATGTCATTGCGGAAGAGGAGTTTCAAAATGTTATTCATTATATTGATGCATTCGTTCACCTAGAGAATTATTCGAAAGAATAATTAAAAAATTTGTTTGGAGGCGAAATCAATTTTGAAATAAATTGAAGTAATTAATTTCCAATATTTGAATTTAAAAAGTTTTGCTTTCAATTAATTGTACTTCTTTTTTTCATTGGAAAATCGAATTGAACTTTGGCGGACCAACGTTAAAAACTAGAGTTTTTAGCTTCCGAGGTAAACGCTTTCGATTATTAGAACAAGTTAATTAAGAGCAAGTTTAACAATACAAAGCCTGGTAATAGAACAAACAATAAGTTGCAGTTTTAAGGGTTTTACGGGACAAGAAATTGATATTTTTTTCATATATTATGCGAGTACGAGTATAAGTTGATGGCTTGCTAGAATTTTCGGCGATAGGTCAAGAGTCTTAGTATTGTTGACATAGGCTTTGTGACTTCAAAAAAAAGCAGGACAAAAAGAAGTTTGAAAGGGTCAAATCGGAGGATCTTGCCGGCCATTGCAAATCGTCAAATTAGGCGACCCGGAAATGCAGCCCTCAGAAGTGGAGTATGCGCCAATGTTCTATCTAGTTTGTATGTTTAATTTGTTTACTTAACAAATGTCCAAGTAGAATTGACATTTGCCAGCATAGCATTTACCGATAGGGTTTTGACTTTTGTGCTAACTTGTGTTATAGCTTTTGGACTGACTATGGAGTTCGAAACTATGAAGCTCGAAATTATTACTCGCAATGAGCGAAGCAATTTATTGCCTTCAATATTCAATGGAGACCCTGGGGCAGTGTTCAGATTTCATATTTTTTTTAAATGACATTGGGTGCATATCTCGTCCACCAATTGTTTTAAGGCCCATCGAACGTAGACTTTACAAATTCTGTCAAAAATCCTGTCATTAATGTCAAACCGCCTAAAAGCAGTCGTGAATAAAACGAGTAACTTTTTAAAAATGACATCACAACCAAACGATAACGAGACATTTTGAACGATATTGTAATACGGGCCCAGGGTTGAGAATGTAAAAACGAATATGAAACAGTGAGAGTGATGTCGTCAGTCCTAAATAGTGAATCGGATTAGAAGTTTTAGAAAAGAAAGCTTCGTGCCAAACCATTAAGTCCAATTACTATTTTTTTTGGTGTAAAGATTGGTTCCACTTTTGGTGAGATATGCCATTAGATAACCTATTGCTATGAAAGTCTGCCGGTCATTATAGAGCTTTAGTGATTCAATATATTTCTTAAGCCTCCTCGACAGAGTTCACCTTGTCGCGGTGAGGAGGCTTACGTTTGAATCCTCAGCTGACCAGTTGTAGATTTGCATTCTTAAATCCTCAGCTGGTCAGCTGTAGATTTTGACAAACTAAAAAACCCAAACCAATGACAAACCATGACAGATACAACAAAAACGAAAGAAAATTTAGCGGGGATATACGCTGCAGTGTTGGCAGAAGTCACGGCGAGGTCTAGGCTTCGTAAGAAGCTAAGTCGCCAGTGACACAAAATTTAGACAACAAGACAGTGAGAATGACGCACGAGGAAGAGGACCTACTGCTTAACCCCTTTGCCAATCTTGAAGTTGCGGATGGGGACAGCGTCGGGATAGTTGACAGTGATAGTGAGAGTATCATTGACCAGCTTCTTTTATTTCCGGACTGTCAACTTCATCCAGGCGGGGTAAAATCTCCAACTGTAGGAGAGTAGTCAAGAGACTTGGCACAAGGAGTTGGGACTAACTGACGCACACAGAACGAATACGACTGCACAACGCACGTGCGTTTCTACAGAAAGAGATTCCAATGAAGAATGGGCCACCTGTCCATATATCGGCGGGGGCTACTCCTGTGGAAAACACCAGCCTGAGGGAATTGATGGGACCGCCTGCTTCGCGTGTTAGTAAAACCCATACAAGGAAATGGATTGTCTCCTCAACTACTCAGGCAAACTCCTGACTGACAACGACCAACTCCAACAGAAGAGGTAGGTGTAGAGGGGACGCGCAACTCCAAGGCCATAGCCCCACATGCAACTTAGGTGCGTCTACCTCTACACTACCAAGACAGCATGACGTACGGACGGATCCGGTAAAGAAGCACACCACTAGACTGCCCGACACACCATACAGACGTTGCATGGAGTTTTTTGCTCCTACGGGCATGTGTGATGAGAGCTACTGGTGATGCTGAGAGATGTAGGAGGCACACGGGGAACATCCTGGGCACTGGCCCTACATTCGACCTGAATGCTTCTTGACCTCTAAACCAGGTAACTGACTCTTCTCGTGAGCTGGACACAACCAACTGGGTTACCACAAGAAAAATATGAGACTCAGTATGGATGACTTATGTAGAGGATGTGGTGACGAAGAGATATATGAGGATACTCCTCACTACCAATAACCCACTGATCTATCAAACTCGGCCGCCAGACCTTGCATGGAGCCACTGCTCCTACGGGCCTGGGCATGAGGTACGGTAACCTGAAGGCTAATCTGACTGAACGATGCAGACGCATGTTCCAACCACTGATCTATCAAGCTCACCCACCAGACGTTGCATGGAGCCACTGCTCCTACGGGTCTGATAGAGGGATGATTTTCCCAGTGGGGTATAGGAAAAAATTACGCCCTTAACAGACAATGGTGCGTTAACCGTTTCTCAGCCTGGTGATTATGTGCCATCAGGCACTTCTTCAACATCCTAAGAGCAGGACTGACTTAACAAAGCAGTCACATGCACCAACCACTGATCTATCAAACTCACCCACCAGACGTTGCATGGAGCCACTGCTCCTACGGGCTTGGTGGAGGGATGACATACCCGTTGGGGTAAGGAAAATGTCCACGCCCTAAAAGGACAATGGTGCGTTGGCCTCTCCTCAGTCCGGTGATTATGCCGACGGACACTTCTTCAGTCACGTGAAGACTAATCTGACCAAACGGGACAGTCGCTTGCACCAACCATTGATCTATCTAACTTACCGACCAGACGTTGCATGGAGCCACTGCTCTCACGGGTCTGGTGGAGGATTGATCTATCCAGTGGGGGGAAGGCTTAATGTCAGTTTCGAGTGGACGGTTCGGAGTTTTTCCTTCTACTCCAGACTTTCCATATTCCATAGGAATGGAACAGAAACACTGAAAAAGGGTTAAATCCGGACGACCAATCGAAAACGGCATAACATGCATTTGCATATGAAAATTTAACAGATGTTTGTCAAAAAATATTTGTTGTCAGTTTGTGTTTACCTTCTAAAATTGAATTGTTTTGATATTTTTGTGTGAAAATAAATACATTGGTCGTTACGAACGGCAATTGATTGTTAAGAATTTTTAAATGTCAAACCCACATTCAAATTTCAAAGTCACTGTTATTTGTGTTTTCTTCGTCATTCACGGCAAATAAAAAGCCATGTGAACGAAATGTTTATACGTTTTAACGTACCGAATGATTATTTATGATTCCGAATCAAAAAAATATTTGTTTTTTTCTACCATTGGAAAAAGCCATGTCTCTTATGTGCAAAACATTAAACTTCGTTATTTAAGCTACCACCAACATCGTCACCAGCAACAGCGGCCACCATTATTTTACAACCAATATATTTCAATTGCTCAGTACACATTTGACCAGCCCAGGCAACGTCAACAGTGTCGTTTGAACAAAGTCCTAAATTTGATGTTGCTTTGCTGACAACGCTCTCACTACGATTTCCAGTTGCAAAAAAAATAAATTCGTTCTGATGCTGGTGCTTATGGTTATGTGTTTAAAAAATGTTTGCTGAAAGATGGCGCAGTATTATATCTGCCCCAAATTAGCCACTAATTCCTGCATCATTAGATTTTCAAAATTCCGTTGTGGTGTTCCCAGCTTGACGCATGATAAATTGTGAACATTTTTAAGAATTATTAAGATCTAAAACAGAACAAATAACAGTGCTTGGAGTTTTGTTTCATCTTTTGTACTGCTCACAGTAATACTAAGTTGCCACCGACCACAACCGATATTGAGCTATTAAATGGGTCGGTTCTACAATAAAAGTTCTCCAAAAAAAAAAAGGTTTGTTTGATTTGACAAACCAATGTTTTCAAGAAGATTTAAATGAGTTTTTTATTTTAAAACCGCATTTAAGGTGATTCAAATTTGTATGGTAAATCTGCGATACTTGAAGATTATCATAAATCTTGCTAAATATCGGTTTAGTGCTTGGTCGAAACGTAGTATTATAAACTTGGAATAGGGTTTCAAATCGACAATTTGAATCGGCAAATTGAATTATTTGCCTTAAAGCACATAGTGGTATATCCGAGAAGCTTTTTGAAAAGGAAATGTGATGGAAATGTTGCTGAACAGCACCGATCAAAATATTAACTATCGAACTGCTAAACGAACTATACAAAATCAGAAGAGAACGAGAGGGAGATTATGAAGAAAGAGTATACATCAATTAATAGGGCCCATTTAAAGAAGCTTAACTTCAAAACTTATGTGACAGTTACGCTGATGTGACAGTAACGCTGGGAAAAAATTCCCATACGTAAACTTAAACTTCAATAATATTTCGGTTTCGCTATTGCAAACGGGTCTAGAATATATCAATTTTTACCAATAAATAAAATAAAATAAATTGGGTGGCGCAACGGCTCGTGAAGAACTAGGGCCTTGTCACCGAATCCGAACGGCTATACGAGAAGCACTTATTCTTGACAAGGTATACTCTTGGTGGATTTATCAATTCCTCGCAAGAGGCAGTAGCCCCGAAAAAAAACTTTACGAACTTGGACGATGCTGGGAAGTGAACCCAGACCTTCAGCTTGACAGTCCAAAGCACTAACCATTACGCTAAGGGCTACCAAAGTTATTCATATTTTTCGATTTACTTACTTAACGACACTTATTTCTCATAAAACAAGTAAAGATTTTAAAAACATTGCGAGGTGCCGACTGACGATAACGATATGAGCACAGTAACTTATGAAATTCAAATATTGGAAGCAATAATTATTTTCTTTATTTAAAACAAAAAACAGGATGTATATACCAATATATGTAATATTATAGTTATAATTTTAAATTTTGTTAAAATCAAACAAAGACAAATAAACGAAGCCAAGCTTAGTGAACAAATACACTCACTCACATAGATACATACTTTTTGTTGAAATTATAAAAAAAAAACTCACATTTTTTTTTATTGAAAAATCTTTGTTATAGTTTTTGTTTTTTTTTTTTTTTTTTTTTTAAGATAAATAAAATGTTACCTTTAACTTAGCTGTAGTTTCACGCGTATGCAGTTGTGATTTTAATTGCCCCAAAACTTTAGCTGCTTTTGTAAGATTCTTTTCTTGTTGCCATATATCGGATTTGCAGTCGCCCTATTTTAAGTTTGTTTTTTTTATATTTAGTGCATGTAGAAATTAAAATTTTTTTCTTTGATTTTGTTCCGTTTTGTTTAGATAGTTTTAAGGGATATTTACTCGATATAGTAAAACAAAAAATAACAAAGTTGAAAAAATGAAGTTACACATTCCGGTAGTTGAAAATTTATGATATTTTTTTTGTTTCTATGAAATTATTTGTTTATATTATTTAATTGCTGAACTAATGATTTTAATTAAGTTTTTTGTATGTGAAATGATTTTAGCACAAATGGCCTATTCAAGTTACATTCCAGTTACTCTTTCTTTTCTTTTTTTTTATTTGTTCCAAACGTGAGTAAGTTAACTAAGTGAACCCAAGCAAAAATGGTAGCATACATTTGATGAAGTGAAATAACAAATAAATTATGTGACAATGATTATAATAATATTCAACTAGGTGCAATAATATCGTAACGCGTGCATTTTACCAGACTATATATTTTTTAAGACTAATAGAACCATTTTACCATAAATTGTCTTTTCGTTAACTTGGCCAAAACTGACAACATCTACAAATTTTACTTAAAAGTTGTTCTTTTACTCAAAAAGTAAATTTTAAAATTTGTAGACATTGACAGTTTAAAAAAAAATAAACGAACATATCGATGGAAAAATTCTTAACCATGACGAAATTTTGTACACTTCAATATTTCTTTGATATAACCTAATAAACATAATATAAGAGTATCCGAACAATCGATTTAACCAAGCAAGTACACAGTCTTTAGCTGAAACTATAATTGGCGGATATAATTTGTTTGGAAAGGAAATCCTCTTAACTGGAATCAGTCTCCTTAACATCGCCTACAAGATATTTTCTCTGCCGTGTTATGCGAATGCCTGAAGACGTTCGTCAACAACCTGACACGTCCATATCAGTGTGGCTTCAGGCCAGGAAAGTCTACCATCGACAAAATATTCACACTACGGCAGATCTAGGAAAAAACCCAGGCACTTCAAATCGACACTCACCACCCTTGCATCGATTTTAAGGCCACGTATGACAGCATTTATAGAGAGACGATCTATATAGAGCAATGTCTAGTTTTGGCATCCCTGCAAACTCGTCGTTTGTTAAAGATGACGATGGAGAACGCACGCTGCTCCATCAAGGGCGGCAAAGACCTCACCGACACCTTTGATGTCGAAATAGGATTTAAACAAGGCGACGCATTGTCATTCTTCAACATCATACTTGAAGGAATAGTGCAAAACTCTCTCGTCAACTCTAGAGGCACAATCTTTCAAAATTCCGTCCAATTACTAGCGTATGCCGACGATATTGGCATAATTGGAAGAACAAAGCGTGATGTCATTGGAGCTTTTGAAAGAATTCAGAAGGAAGCGGTGAATGAGGAAAAACAAAGTATATACTTTTATCAAAAATAAAAATAAAAAAAATAAAATGGGTGGCGCAACGGCTCGTGAAGAACCAGGGCCTAGTGACTAACAACTCGCAACCATTCGTGTGTGCGCGTGTCGAAAGGAATGGAAGGGACCTACAATTGTATGCCAAATCCGAACGGTTAGACGAGAAGCACTTATTCATGCCAAGAGATACTCTTGGAGGATTTTTCATTTCCTCGCAAGGGGCAGTAGCCCTGAAAAAAAACTTTTTGTTTTAGGTGGACGAGGATGGGAAGTGACCCAAGACCTCCAGCGTAACAGTCCAACGCACTAACCATTACGCTACGGGCTACTTCATCAAGAAAGGACGGTCAATACCGACGTCTTGGACAGAACCGTCACCATAGACAGATATAACTTTGAGGTAGTTAAGGACTTTGCCTACCTGGTATCCGCTATCAGCTCGGACAACTAAACCAACGCTGAGATAAAACGAAGGATAACTCTTGCCAATCGCTGTTTCTTTGGGATCAAGGCAAATGAGAAGTAAAGCCCTCTCTCGAAAAACTAAAATATCCCTGTATAAGAAACTCATCATTCCGGTCCTGCTGTATGGATAAGAGGCATGGACCCTGTAAGTGACGGATGAGTACGCTAAAGGAATATTGGAGAGCAAAAATCTTCAGGTGATCTTCGGTCTCGTATGTATTGACGGGAAATGGAGGAGAAGATACTACAATGACTAAGTCACAAAAATAAAACGGCAACGACTGAGGTGGCTGGGTCATGCAAAGCGGATGTACACCAATGCTCTGTCTAGGAAAGTCTTTGAATCCAACCCCAAGGGACGGGGCGCGTAAGGGAAGACCGCGAAATAGGTGGCGGAAGTGGAAGAGAATCTCTACCAACTTAGCGTGCGAAACTGGAAACAGCTAGCTAGGGACAGAGCTGGATGGAGAAGGCTTGTTGGTTGAGGCCCTGGTCCATAGGGGACCGCATCGCCACCGTAAGTAAGTATAATTGTCGGAGGAGCACTGAAGTAGTCGGACGAAAACAAGCGAATACAGGAAAATCATATGATTTCGTATGGTTAACTATAGTGGCCGTCCGACAATTATACATAGTTCCGATTATAAATATTGTTATCTATAGTGGCCGTTTCGTTAATTTTCTTGAAATAAGCAAGAGCCATTGAAGTTGCTCTGAACTCACGTTAATCAAAATCAAAGACAAAACTCACATTTTTGGAATTCTTTATCATCTAATATTTAATTTGTTTAAAACCTCCATTTTGTTCGAAACGAAATAAAAACCTGCCCTATAAAACAAGTCAAAAGTTATAATGCAATTATCATTCTAAGGCGTGCTGTATATTAAAATTACGTTAAAAAATTAAAAAATATTTGTATCACTGCAAGAGTTCCAACTTCATTCAAAATTTAATTTTTGACATGAAAAGCCAAACTCGCCGTCACGAAAACAAGTACCTCGGCACTCCTATTTCATAGTCCCCATTCGAACGCCAGATCTCGTTCATATGCCGAGCAAAATACCCGATAAACCGGAGCAAGATTGCTCGCATATTATAATCCCATTATTTAATGTATAATGATCACCTTATTGTTTCAGTTCTAAGTCATTGCGTTTGGGACAAATTGTTTGGACAAATTTTAGCTCTGAATATACATTGCATATGTATTTATTTTACAGACGTGATTGATGATATTTCTATTAAAATAACATGCACTCTATGAACATTTTTCAAAGAAGCTGCGCTTTGAACAAGTGAAATACCAAAATTGCTGAGTTTTTAAAAATTACAGAGTTTTCGCTATTTCTTCTTTGTGATTTTCCATATAGTTTGATTAATAAAGTTTGCGAAGAGATAATTGAAAGAGAGATGATGAAAAGCATCGTTGCACCCGAAAGTGAACCAAAAGAAGCAAATGTTCGGGTGATCAGCAAGAGCAATCCGTATTTCCATTCGTGTTGTTTTGTAGAAAAACAAATATACCATATTTAAATATGAAAAACAATTTAACAACTTAATAATTTTTGTTTAAATCGAATACTGCTTACGCTGTGGGTCCATTTACAATATTTGTTGAGACGATATGATTGCAATGGGAATGGCAATTTGGCAATTTATTGCTTGGATGGGCATTGTATTGTCAGGAAATTTCAGTTCAATTAACTGTTTTCGCTAATATAAAATATGGTTCCGCTTATTTCCAAAATGA
This sequence comes from Melangyna quadrimaculata, assembly GCA_949320155.1. Classification (NCBI taxonomy): domain Eukaryota; kingdom Metazoa; phylum Arthropoda; class Insecta; order Diptera; family Syrphidae; genus Melangyna; species Melangyna quadrimaculata. Next base: position 407,943,735 of record OX439483.1, read on the forward strand.
AGAAAGAGCTATTCAAAATCTAGTCGAAATAATTTTGAAAAAGGAAAAACTTAAACATTTATTGCATCGACGAAGGAAAGCAATAATTTTCTTTCATCTTCCGGGCAATATTGCCATTGCCAAATCAAGTAACATCGAGAAGCATTTTGGGTTTCAAAACATAGACTTCAAAGACCAACCCGAAAAAATCATGAAATTTTCATTCGCTACTTCCTTCCCCCTACATTTCTACAACCCACTTTCTGAGATTTTTTATGAATTCTCTGGCATTTTGACTTAAATGTCAGTTTTGTACGGAAACCCTTGATTTTATATACAGAAGTTTTCATCTGAATTTTTAGACAATTCACAACTGAAAATTTGGAATGAAAACCGTAAAACTAAACTGAAAGTAATCCAACTTTTGACTTTGAAAAATCTGAATATTCAGTAGTTATTGAAATTTAATGAGTAACTGGATTGACCATTGACAGATTTCTCAGTATTTAATTGTAACTTGGCAGAAGGCCAAATTCTGGTTTTCTAGCTCGCAGGAGTAGGTGAACTTTTCAAAGAAATTTGTCAAACAGCTTAATTAAAACGAAAGCTATACGAGATCTAATTTTCAAACGAAAGCGCGGTATTTTAATCGTTAATCGTAATGCTAAATAAGGTACCAAAATAACCCAGTTTCAAAAAATATATGTATGTACAAACATATATGTTTACTAAAGATGAGTTCCATGAAGCCATATTTTTTTTTGGAAAGCCTTAAAATTATCGAAAAAAAAAATGTAGCCAACATTTACTGAAAAAATAATATAATGTATTTACGATGTGATTTTAAGCTTAAAAACATACAAAGCAAAACGCCTTAAAAGCAATATACAAATTTTAGAAGCAAAAGAAAGACGCCCAAATTAAAGCATAAATGAAAATTGTTTTTTTTTTTTTTTCTTTGTTTATAGATAAAAAAAGTGTGAATATAAAAATAATTGTGTTGCTGAGATATGAAAGAAGAGAAGGTGTATTGTTTTTTTTTACCTACTGAAACGGTTGGATCTAAATATGTATCCCATTTGTACTAAATTTATATCATACCTCGATATTTTTATTTTTATGGACGAACACAGTTACATAAACGAATTATTATATTTAAAAGATAAAGAAAAACTTTAAATTATTCGTTTTCTCTTATATGAAGGTATAGACGAGTGCCTTGAATTTAGTTTTTTTTTTTTAATTTTAATTTTGAAGTGCGACGCTTAATCCAATTGGCATTCTTGTGAATTATTTTTAAAGTAATGGCAGTCAATTTATCTACATGCAGTCTACTACAATGACGTTTGTTTTCAAGACAGTTAACATTTTGTTAAAACAAACAAATAAAACACATAGTATTTTTCTATTAAACATTAACAAAAAATTCTTGTTCAAAGCTCTAAACAAAACAAGAAAACAATGACAATTAAAACACACAACATGCTAAACAACCGTGAATGTAAGTTAAATATTTATTTATTTATTATTAAATAATGCAAATGAAAAGTTGCTTAAACACAATAAATAAAAAAAAAAAATATTATAACATAGGTCAAGCTGAGAATGCTCAAATCAATAAATAGTTGTAGTATACCTAGCTAGGTAGAGATGGCAATCATAAGCATCCTTGCTCGATGACCCAATTTACGCTGTAATGCGCCGTTTTGATACCATAACTCGTTTGTCCTTTGGGTTAAAAGAATCTTTTTAAAGAAAAAGAGGGTATTTGGTGATAGATCTCCCAACGGATCATCGCCTACGCCCGAGTTCAGCTGCAGTATGCTACGCTAAGCAATTTGCTGATTTGCCCGGGACGCATACGATCTGATCCATTAGGGTGATCGTCTAGTCGCACACTCGGATATGGTAATCTCTGTACACCTCCGTCTGCTTGCACAACATGACTTGTGGTTATCAGAGAAAGTACCACCCGCCTGTATGACCAGACGCTTTTATTGGATTTAGACATGTGATGAAACTTATTAAGGATTTCAACATAGGAAAAACACCCGATAGGACCAAAGTTCGCAACTAAAAACCATCTACACTGTGCCAACTAGGCAACTTGTTGACTGGTATTGAAGCGAAGGTTGGCACAACCGTGTGATCCTCCGGTCCTCGTGCACCTTGAGCCACCTTCAAAAACCAGTAGTCTGCTAGCTCACAGTCGTAGGAGTTTGGGGAAGAAAATGGTGCAAAAGGAAACCGAAGTTAATTCTAGATCCATTGAAACATTTCTGAACTTGAAAATAGGAAAACACTCAAAAGGGTCTAAGTCCGCAACTAAGACCCATCTACACTGTGCCACCTAGGCACTTGTTGGCTGGTATTGAAGCGGAGATCGGCCCAATTGTGTGATCGTCCGGTCCTCGTGCACCATGAGCCACCTTTAAAAACCGTTAGTCTGCTAGCTCGCAGTCATAGGAGTTTGGGGAAGAAGACGGTGCAAGAGGAACCGAAGTAAATCCTAGATCCATTTCGTCGCGTTGAGGAAAGAAGTCAAATCTTTGATCTTCGTTCCGGAGAGTTCGTTAAGGTCGTTAAAAAAGGGCTTCCCAAAAGATTGTTGCCTCATTCTGGCCAAAGCGGGACATTTACAGAGGAAATGAAAGACTGTTTCTTTTTCCTGCTGGTCCCCACAACTACGACAGTAAGTATTGTAGGGGATGCCAAGCTTCGCCGCATGTTCTCCTATTGGCCAGTGTCCAGTGCATGTTGCAACAATTCTTGCTATGTCTCGCCTGGGTCTGCACATTAGGTTAATAGTTCGGGATTTATTATAAGTAGGCCAGATTTTTCTAGCAATAATGCAGTTAGTTAAACTATTCCACCTACGATTAGATTCTGAGAGAAAAATTGAGAATATATTGCCCTTCATAACTCCGAGAGGAATACTGACTCTTTCCGCAAGTGAGTTATGAAGGGCTGAACCTTGCCTGGCCAGCTCGTCAGCCCGCTCATTTCCCTCAATGCCACTGTGTCCCGGAACCCAGATAAGAGTGACCCTGAGGTTAGTGTTCAGACTCAGAAGCTCTTCCTGGCATTGTCGTACTAATTTTGAGGATGATGTAGCCGAATTAATGGCTTTGACAGCCGCTTGACTGTCTGAGAAAATAGCTGTATTTCGGTTCTGGTTTGGATTTTGTTTAAGTAGCTTGCATGCTTCCCTGATCGCCAGTACTTCAGCCTGAAAGACACTAGCAAAGTCAGGTAGCCGAAAAGACCTGGATACATTTAGGGACTCTGAGAAAATACCCGCACCAACACCGCACTCCATCTTTGACCCATCAGTAAAGATAGTTGTGTCGAAGTCTTTCGTCACGACGTCATCATTCCAATCCTTTCTGGATGGGAATATAACTTTAAAATCTTTATCGAGGCTCATTGAAGGGGTGCAGTAATCAGTGGGAGTCGAAAACATTTCGGTTGGAATTAAACCCGTGATGTTGCTGTGCCCGTAGGGTTTGGCAAACCAGGAGTTCGATTCTTTAAGTCTTATCGCGCTGCAAGATACTAGGTATTTAATGTGTAAATCTAGTGGTAAAAGGTGTAGAAAAACTCCTAAAGCATCTGTTGGACAAGATCGAATAGCCCCTGTGGTGCCAATGCTAGCTGTTCTTTGAACCTTCCTAAGTTTGTTGATATTATACAAATTTTTTAATGCTGGCCACCACACAATTGAACCATACGTGAGAATAGCTCGCACAACGGCTGTGTATGTCCATGAAATCATTTTTGAGTGGAGGCCCCACCTCTTACCAAAAGTTTTGCTACAGGCATAGAAAGCTATACAGGCCTTCTTAACCCGTTCTTCAATGTTTAATTTCCAGTTTAATTTAGGGTCGAGAATTACACCAAGATATTTTGCACTGGAGGAGAACGAAAGTGTTTGTCCGTTGAGTCGAGGTAGATTGAAGGGGTCTATCTTTGTTTAGGTAGTAAAAAGTATAAGTTCAGTTTTGCTTTGATTAATACCCAGTCCGCAGCTCGCAGCCCAGTTACTAACCTTCCTTAAAGCCACCTCCGTGATCTCACTTATCACAGGGGTAAACTTACCCGATACTAGTAGCACCAAATCATCGGCATACGCGACCGCCTTCACTCCACCCCTCTCTAACTTAGCGAGAATTTTATTCATGACTAAAAGCCAAAGAAGAGGAGACAGAACACCACCCTGGGGTGTTCCTCTACTGACGTATTTGATTGAAATTGTATTTCCTAACGAAGATTGAATCCTTCTATCCCTGAGCATGGAAACTATCCACTCCCGGATGTAGAATTCTACACCAAAGTCAATAAGGGCTTCTAGAATGGACTCAGTTAGGACGTTGTTGAAAGCCCCTTCTACATCTAAGAAGGTGGCGAGTGTATATTCTTTGAAGTTAGTAGTTTTCTCAAATGTACGAACTACCTCGTGAAGGGCCGTCTCCGTGGACTTACCCTTTAGGTATGCGTGTTGCGAGTTTTCAAGAGGGTGTCCAACTAGGATGTCCCTAATGTGTTTGTCTAGGATGCGCTCCATCGTTTTAAGCACGAAAGAGGTCAGACTAATTGGTCGAAAATCCTTCGCGGATTCTTGGCCCCTTCTACCGACCTTCGGGATAAAAACTACTCTGACATGTCTCCATGTCTCGGGTACATGGTTGAGATAGAGGCAACCTTTGAAAATTATTTCCAGCCAAGGAAAAACCACATCTTGCAGTTTTTGAAGCATAATTGGCAGTATGCCATCCAGGCCTGGAGATTTATATGGAGAATAGGAATTAACTGCCCAGGCAATATTTTCTCTTGTTATGACGGTATTGATAAGCTCTACATGAGCTAACGGTGTGATTTGAGTTTCAAGTGGTTCCGGTTTACTGTTTTCACACCCCGGAAAGTGCGTCGTCATCAGTAGTTCCAAGGACTCAGCTGGAGAGACTGCCCACTCCTCATCGTTCTTTTTCAAAAAAGACGGGTTGCAATGCTCTGTAGTATACCTATTAGACATTTTTATTTAATTTTCAATTTACAATTTTTTTAATTTTAATTTAAAATCTATCTTCTAGCATCTAGCGTATCAAGGGTTCTTTTAAAACTTATCCGTTATATAAGTGATAACTAGGAAAAAAAAGGCTATCATAGCTTGGTTCTTGGTGCCTCTCTCATAATAAAGATGAAAAAGCACGCCCGGAGTGGTTTATAGACGTCGTAAGAGAGACGCCAATAAGAAGCCCAACTTCAATCAGAGAGTAAGATGAGCAGCAAATATCTACATCGGCTGCTGATGCAAAACAGGCTTTTTAGGAACTGCGACGTGTCAGCATGAACAAGGGCACAAATATGTTTTACTATTGTCGCTACAAAGAAGGAACATTTTTTAGGAGAAGCATTCATCAAAATGCATAAACAATGCTCAAGGCCCACTTCTTGTGGATGACGTAAAAATTATTCACAGGTGGCGACAGTATTGTGAAGAACTTTTAAGTGAACAGTTTCCCAGGCTATACTTTTCAATAGCTGCAACTAACAACGAAGAAGATCCCGACATTACAGTCGAAAAAGTTAGTAATGCGGTGAAAAACTCCAAAAAGCGATTGGGCCAGACGAGATACCCTCAGAGTTTTGGAAAGAGATGGGAGACATCGGGTCTAATTGACTCACGATTCTCATCTGCAAACTTGTCAGTGCAGTGGTAAAAAAATGCGTTATCAGTGGAGGGAAATTTCTTTCTCCCAATTTACGAGGGGAAGGGTGATATACGAAATTGAAATAGTTGCCGTTCAATCAAGCAGATGTCACACACCATGAAGATCGTTGAGCTGGTATAAGATTGTCGTCTGTGAAAAATTATACGGCTTTCTGATGACCAGTGTGGGTTTTTTTTTGGGTAAATCAATCACAGATGCAATTCAGAATGAAAAAATATCGGGATTCCTCGAGGGATTTGCATATTGTGTTGGTTGATTTAGAAAAAGCATTAAACAAGCACGAGATATAAGATGCCCCGCTAGAGTCACCGAAGAGTTCCCACTCTAAGTTGGTGTGCACCAGGGAAGCTTCTTGAGTCTTTTGCTCTTTATTTCAGTCTTGACTTTCTGCTAAAGGGTAAGGTAAGATGACAGACCCAAATGATATTCTTTGCTGACGATGGAGCCATCAGAAATCATATATACTGGCAACGAGCACTTGTATCGGTGGATGTTCTTGGGGGTTTGGACGCATTAGCGCAATATCTTGAATCAACAATCAACAGAGAAGGATATTTTGATGACGAAACCGAACATCGCGAGTGTAGGGTGGATAAATAGGCCAGACAATTCTGCCATTTCTGCGATCGAAAAATTCCTGTAAGGAATCGCCTGCGTTAGTTGTTCATGCAGCGCTAACGTACGGTTCACAATGTTGAAAATGTACAAGACGTATGAAAATAAATTGACGGCAGCTGAAATGCAGATGCTTCGCAGGACAGCAGGAGTAACAAAGCGTGATCAAATAAATAGCAAGAAAATCCGAGGAAGCCTCCACATCAAAAATACCATCTTGGACAAAATACAGAATGACAAACTTAGAGGGTACTGCCCTGATAACCCAGTTAAAAAGTCAATGGCATACGACGTTCAAACACAATCGCGGAAAAAAGCAGACGCAAAAACTCAAACAAACAAATGCAACGATACTTGAGTTTTGTTTTTTTTTTTGCTATGCAGTTAGGCTGCATAGTTTTCGCTCCGTCATACATAGTTATGAATGTTTGAATGTTCAACAACCCCTTGAGTGGGCTACCTCCATTGCATTTGCTGGAATTATTTTTGGCCTCAGACATGGAACAATCCAAAACCGGGAGGCCCTCCGACGTTTTTTAGGTCAACCCAGCGTACCCGACAGGTGAAGCCTTTAAGTGAAGTGAGAGTTATGGCCCCAGTTCAGATGATAGAATTCACGGCCGGTTTAAGAATAAGAAGAAATGATATAAGTTCTTGGAAAACTAGTATGCACTTGGACAAGTCCTAAGATTCACCGGTAAATTGTTAATGTGTCACTAATGACGTTTGGTACAAGGTACTTTTGTAAATCAACGCGGCCCGAAAGACCTGGTTGTTCTCCATTGGTGGACAACCTTGACACAGTCAGTTTATTTGTAGAACAAATAGAGTGTAATTACGTGGGAGATTCAATAGATGGATCGACATACTTCAATTCAGAATCAGGAATTTACTTCTTTCGTAGCTAAATATCTAAAAGTTCAGTCTTCAACAAGAAGCGTATTTTTTTGCTTAACTCGCTGTATCAAACACAAACTGGCAAACGTGTGATAAGTAAAACAATGACTTAAATTCAGAGTTGTCGTGAATTGGAACAACTAAGGATATTAGTTTTATTTTTGAAAATTGAAGATGCTTTCAACGTTAAATTAAATCCTTCTTCGAAAAGACGACAGCCACATTTGGAACTGTGCAATACAATGTAATTAATTATAGTACGTGAGGTTAAAGAAATAGCTCTTTTTACAAAAGTGGTCGGACTCGCCGCAACAACCAACAAAAGTTTGTCCGACCACTGGTTTTGTAAAGAGGGCAGTCTAAGCTTTCATTTGATACCCCATTTATAAAAATCCATCATGGTTTAAGTACCCTAAACCAAAAATGCAACCGAAAAAGTGCGTTTTCTACCCATTGGCACCTGAAAAACCTAGTCCGACCAGCGGTTTTGTTTATGTTAAGACTAAAGCTATGAATTGGCATCATTCTTTTCTGAAGCCGCGATGAGATAGGTAAACCAACGGTTGCCTCCTGTCCTATTAGTAGAAGACAGCACAGCGTGAAATGTGAAAACTAGGAAGAGTCATGAAAATCTAGAAGAGTTGGAGTACCAGTACCCACATAATACGGCGAATATTATAAGTTTGTTTTGAAAGCCCGTATGATTTTTTTATTTTGTTTCATTTTTAGCTCATTGAATCATGTTTGAATGAAGAATAAAGAGAAAATAGTATTTTTATGAAAGGAAGGCTATTTGTATGAATTTGTTTTCAGAATTACAATGTGTCACATATGTAAGTTTTTTAAGGATATAATTAAGAATGGGTACGTTCAGATAACTTAGGAGACTTGCAAGTAAGGCAAATTTCTAGTCTGTGATTGGCCAGCTGTCGAAAAATTGCCTTTAGACTAGGCGCATATTGAGACGCGTTCGACACGTGTGACGCTACACAGCACAGCACGATTTTTTGTAAGCAATATAAATCAACCGAACAACGTATATTCATAGAGCGACACGACATGACCTGACGCGCGTTTTCTGAAAATCGCGTGACACACTGATCGAAACACAGTTTTCCTTGCGAGACCGGTGCGTGTTTATTTTTTTTCGTCAAGAAATAAAATAATAAACTATCGTTGGTTTTGAAAATAAAATATCGTTTGCTTTTTTAGAAATTACTTGTTTTTTTTTTTTAATTTTATTTCGATTATCAATATATCAGACGATTTTTGCTTCAATTAATACGTATTTTAAAACGAGACACGCGAATCAATATGCGGGGAACGGCATGACTCGTTTCTAAAATCGTGCCGTGCGACGCTTGTCAGGTCACGTCTCACAAGTCGGACGCGCCTCAATATGCGCCTAGCCTAAATGAATGGGAACTTTGATTGGAAAGTGACTGGAAAGTTAGTCAAGAAATATTTGCCTTAATTTCAAATCAAGTGTGTTCTTGTCAAAATTGTCAGCTTTGAAATTAAAAATAAGTTCAAGTTCAAGTTCCATGTCCAGGATTATCTTTTTTTCTTAAAGACTACTTGAGCTAAAGTATTCAAGAAAAGTTTTAAGTTTGATGTAATGCCATGTCGATCGAACAAAATAATTATTTTGAATCGAATTTGAGTTAAAAAGATGGAGTTGACTGCATATGGAGTCCCTTATGTCTCCTGAAGTACCCAATGTAAGTGTGTTTTGTGTCATTTATTAAGTTTTATAGAACATTTATTATTTACGAAATGAAATGATCACCCATTATGTTCGTTATTTAATTATGAATGCATTCATTTGTTTATTTGTATCCCAAAATTTGACCTTGACCTATGTTATAGTATATCATTGATTATTTAAAAAAAAAATGACTTCCAATAACTAACTTATTTAACAGCAAAAAAAAAAAAACGACTTACCTCTTCGCCGCTTTCAAGGCGATCTTTTATGTGTTTACAAAAGACCGGCAAAAGTATGGCTCTGCATTCGGGATAGTGAAATAATTTCGAATCAACAAAGTCCTTGATGCAAACCATCTTTGATTGTGTCAAACGACCCGGTGGGAATTTCATCAATATTTCAACTATGCTATTACTTTAATTAACAAAAGAAAAAAACAGTTATTAGTTGACAAATCAAATTAAAAATATAAAAAATAATTTACCTCAATTTGACTTTATCATAAACCTGAAGAAGATCTGTGGCAATTACATGAAGATTTTTCAAAAGTGCTCCTTCAGATTTTAAAAGATCCGTAGGACAATTAATCATATCGATGAACATACTTAGCAGGTCTAAATGAATAACAAAAAAATGATTGATTATATACTTGACGAGCTGTTAGAAAAAATGTGTGTACCTTCAAGCTTATTTTCAAAGTCTTTTACATTGGAATTGTCATTCAATTCGGCAAAAAGTATTCGTGATCGAATAATGAATTTCATTACGTAATGTAAGAATTTTGTAGTTTTATACAATCGTCTGACTTCGGCTTTCTCCTCATCAGCTTCGTAACTATTTGTTGCGCCCGCATTGATGGCTTCTCGTATGTGATTTTGTAAAATGTCAATTAATTTGCTTTAATTTAATAAAATAATATTTATTTATTATGGTTAAACTAAGAAATTATATTGTTATTTGTTTTTACTTATAAGCCAAAGTAGCTGAGAAACTTTCATTGATATACACATCTAGAACTGATAAGAAATGTTGATATTTTAGATCTGAAACTGTTTCCACTAGATGAATGATGCTCATGAAGACTAGATTATCGTACCGTTCGTGATTATCATTCTCCACCTGAAATCAAGTTGTTTTTTTTTTTAGCTAGTTATGGACTTTTAGGATTTTAATTTTAACTTACCAATATATTGAATAGAGCGTCTAGAATGTCTTGTAAAAATTTTACAACTTCTTCACCAGGAACTGTTGCAAGAGCTTTGAGAGAATCTTCTAGATATTCCTTGTGCGCAGACCAATTAAGTAACCCAAGTAAGCTTACTGAAATTGTAAAAAAAAAATAGTATTCATAATAAAATTCCTTTTGTTTAGTTTTAAGTGCAATGTTGTCAGCCATTTCATTTTCCTCAATGCACGTGCCGTTCATGGCATTGGGGGTGGGAATTTAATGGGCTATCATACGCTGCCTTTGTAGCTCCACATCCGAAGAACGTATGTAGATGAGAGTACTGTCGTCAGCAAAACAGTTTAATGGATTTGAAATTTCAGACAGGATATCGTTAATAAATATGAGAAAGGAAGACGGAGACAAAACGGAACCTTGGGGCACACCAGCATTTGTTTTGTGAATTACAGATTTAAAACTATCCAATACAACTTCTGCTGAACGGTCCGAAGGTTAATTTCTAATCCAACGAGAGATTCATCGATGCCAAATAAGCGCATTTTCGATATGAGAGCTTGAGGCCAAACTTTATGAAACGCTTTTGAAAAAGCTTACGCAGTGGTTATGGAACACCTCTTCAGAACAATGGGAGTGATACTATCAGGGCCAGCGGATTTGTGTATATCAATATCGTTTAGGATTCTGACAGTTGCACAAGTGCGAAAGACGATTCGTCCCATTAAATCTTTTGCCCATCAAACTGTGCCGCAAGCAAATTGGCTTTATCTTACGAGCTGACAGCAAGCGAATCATTGAATTTGAGCGTTGGACGCTTCAAAAACGAAATAGTATTTCGAATACCTTTTACAAACGAACCAAAAATTTGTAATACCGTTGGGACATTGTAGTATGTTCTGCCTCAATTTTTTATCATTTAAAAACTTGGTTCTTCGAATATGTCAGTTACACTTCTTTCTAGCTTGTTGAAACTTCTTCCCGTTTTCCTCAGTTTGGTTGACTTTATAAAAGTGCAAACTTACATCTTTGACCCTAATAACCTCTTTACGGCTCGAATCATACTACGAGTTTTCTTTGGGTCTGAGATTTTACCATATTCAGGATGAAATTTCTTATTGCACAAAAAATTAAATTTGTGGCGAAATCTAAATCAGAAGTATATCAACTCCCAACGTCCAAATAATATAATATACCAGCAGTTTATTATGACGTTTTCTCGAGTGGATTCTGAATTGAAGTCGAGAACCAAATTTTTCTTCTCAGAATAGATAGAAGTATATTTTGTGTCTCAATGGAATGGTTTCAGAATTGTTCTTCTTATTCCGAACGCATCTGAACGTTTTCGGACTCACAACAGCTTAATGCATTTTTTTTAATACTTACCACTCTGTGTCAACTTTGTACTGCATAAATTAACATCAATTGATACACTATCCTTCGACAACAATGTCAATCCAAGCGTTGATGGCTTAGTACCACTTGGTTTCTCCGACTCTGTCGATGGAAGATCCATATAAGAGATAATTGAATTTTTTTCAAATTTCTTGTGATCGATTTTGTAAACTATTAACTTATGTTGTCCTTGCTATACGAGAAAACAAAAATAGAATTTAATGTGATATAAAATTTCTTTCTCACTCACTATATACTTACTGTTATAGTTGTTCCATTCTCTTGCATTAATTTAACATAAGATAAACCAAATGGTTTTTCATGTCGATCTTTTTGTTCATTAGAACTTCGATGTTTATACAAGAATTTTAAATGACACAGTTTGAATTCATCAATTGGCACATGAATCTATAACAATACAAAATGGAATATAGTTGAATTTAATAACATTCAAAAGAAAAAAAAAAAACAAAACAAATTATATTTACTGTAAATGTTTCCAACCACTTTGGCTTATCGTCGTGATAATAAACAACTGATTTATATTCATCAACGGGAGGATGTCCAACTCCGACACTCATAACACCCGGCACAGCTTCGCCTCTTTCATTGCAAACATAAACTGTAACTTCAACATTCTTCTCACTACTTTTAGTACTTCTGGAAAACTCTGCTCCGATTAGCGTTAAGTAGAGATCATTTCGTACATCACCAGGTAGAATGACTTCGGGGAAACCCATTTTACGAGCAAGTGGCACTTTACCATGTATAAGATGAGGAAACTCTTCTTTTACCTTTAAACAAAAAAGACAAGAACAAAATCACGTTTAAATTTAGTTTTATAAAAATTTACATAGATGTTTAAAGATGTGTCAACAAAAATAAATGATTCGGGAATCTTAAATACATTTTGGCAAATGTACCAGGAAACGCGATTAAAAGACTCTGGGAGCATATTTGATAGAAAATTATATCTTTCAGCAAAAAAAACGAATCAAAACATTTTTAATTTTAAAATTTAAACATTTAACCATAAGGGCTACGTTAAAAGTTGCTGAACTCGGAGTTTATGTAAAAAGCGTCTCAGACAATATATAATTAGTTAAAAGCCACATGAAAAGAGTAGTTCTAGTCTTCAAAGAACGGCAGAGTTAAAAATGTCGAAAAAATGTAAATTAATCACTACCCATAAAACCATTGGCACAAAATTTTAGACGATTTAGTACGATGTTAAATCATTTTTAGTATGATACTAGGTTAAAAATTGTGTTTTGTTAATTTTAAACGAGTTTAGCATCGCACTTATCCCCTAACATTTTACTAAAGTTAAAATCACCAACTGGCTATTTTATCTTTTTAAAGCCGATTTTTCAATCATCAGTTAATCTATCAGAGGAATAAATACTATAGCAACAGGAACAAATTTTTGTTTTATTCGGAGAATAAGTACTATCTGAGGTTTAACTAACTATTGAAAAATTGGCCCCTAGTATCGTACTAAATCCATATGAGAAATTTACTCCAGGTATAAGATGGACCCGAATGTTCCAGGTTCGAGTCCTGCTGGTACCCAACTTTGTTTTCTTTTTCTTTTTTGTAAATAATGAAGTTAATATGATAAAAATATAAATATCGAATTAATCTTTTTTATTATATTATTCCAAGCACATGATGGGTTTTCATCAACATTATATAATTAATTTATAACGCATAAAAACAATAATTGTGTTCACCAAATTCAATCCCTACAAATGCAATTTCCTAGTTAGCACAAGGTTTAAAATTTTGGAATAGATAGTAAATTGCTAAATACTTAGGAAATTGTTAATAAGTAAAATGTTAAGCCCTTATCAATAGGTTGTTTAAAATTTTGCGCCATTTTTTTTTTAAATGAAGTTGCACTGTAGTTTTTTGTGAGGTTTGAGTTTGAATCTATAAGTACTTCTGAGTGGATTCTGACTTGAAATCGAGCATCGAATTTCTCTTCTCAGAATCGTCAGAAGCGTATTTTGTGTTGCCAATGGAATGGTTTCGGAAGAGATAATAATAAACTTTTTACTTGGTTCTACATCACGGCAAGTTATGATTTCGTAACGTGAACATAAGAGCAAGAACGTGCGACCTATGTGTACATTTAATTTTTAATACTCACGGACAATTCACAAATTTCAAAAATAAAATATTATTATTATTTTCCAAAAAAAAACATTTATCGTACAGCTTATTTTCTATGTATTCATAACTTCATTATAATTCATAACCTAACTAAAGTCAATTAAAAACATTTTTCTCTTACCCCAAAAGTATTTAATATTATAAATTCAGTCGTTAGTGGAGAATAGAATTTTTGTGCATTTTTGTGTTGTTTATATTATTCCTTCTTTTTTCAAGTTTGACCCTCTTGCGTTCTACCTACTTAAAGGTTAATTGAAAACATTTTCACTAAGCAGAGTGGCGCAGTGGAAGCGTGCTGGGCCCATAACCCAGAGGTCCGTGGATCGAAACCATGTTCTGCTAAAAATATTTTTTTTTTTATTTTTTTTTTTTAATTTTATATATTTTTTTTTTTATTTTTGAAGTGAAACTTCTTTATTTAGGGTCCATTATCATGATACGACTACTGAAGATATGGCTTTGCACATTTCGTGTTGTAGCTGTCAAAATGTCGTGACGTCATCGACGCACAACCAAGTAATTTTTTGTCTCAATTTTATTTCCTTTTTTTAACTTTATTTCCTGTTCTCTGCCATAAAGGAAGTAAGGTTTGGTTGGTTAAAATAAGATAATTTTGAAATTGATTTTTATTTAAACAATAACTCAACACGAATCAAAATTTCTGCTCAATCAAGCTTTCATAGGTTTCCGAAGCGAAATGTTAATCTTTCAAAACAATGGACTTTGTTTTGCAAAAGTTAAGATAGTATAAATATTCAAACTGCAAGGATTTGTAGTTTGCATTTTCTGAATGAGGATTTCATTAATAATGTTAAATTTGAAATGGGTATGTAAAACTGATAGACAAATTTGATGGAAATACAAAATTATACTCATTTAGGATTCACTCCATTGCGTTTGAAAACGGAATAATTAGCTGGAAGATTCAGTTCCAAAAGAACCCGATCCAGAAAAAAAGAGAGTGTGACGAAAATGAAAATTCAGTTTCTAACGCCACAGAGTCAACATCTTTAAACAAAATAAGCGATCTTAATAAAGAAATGTATGTATTTCGAAATATAAAGTTGACTTTCTTTTCTTTTTGTATAATTTTTAGAAAAAAGTTACGTTCTGAAAATGAAGATTTAACTTCAAAGTTGTCGAGTGCGGAAGAAAAAATAAAATCTTTGGAAACTCAAGTGCAGAAAGCTGAGTTCCACCAAAGTAACTTAGAAAGCAAATTTCTCGAAATTTTTACGCCCGGGCAAATACAAAAAATTAAATTGGTTCCCTAAAGAGATCAAATTGGTCGGAAGAGGATATATATATATATATAACCCTATACTCCTCACGTTCAAGAGCGTACAAATTGCTTAAAAGAAAAAAATTTCCACTTCCTGATGTACGAACTCTTCAAACCTGGGCTCAGAAGCTAGATATAGCACCAGGAGTCATGGTGCCTGTAATAAGAATCATGAAAGCGTCAAAGGATCTGACTCCAAATCAGAAACTATGTGTTCTTAGTTTTGACGAAATGAATGTCAAAGAAGCTTATTGTTACGACAGATCTACCGACACAACACTCAAACCAGCATCTTAAGTCCAGGTAGGGATGGTAAGAGGTAAAAATAAAATAAGAATTTATGAATGCATTATTTTAATTAAACAATCTAACAACAGGCCTGATTGGAAAATGGAAACAACCAATTTTTTACGATTTTGACTGCAAAATGACAAAAACTATTTAGCTCTATATAATTGAAACGGCAGAGAACTGTGGTTTCACAATAGTTGCAATCACAAGTGGTAGCCCGTAGCATAATCAACTGTCACGCTGGAGGTCTGGGTTCGCATCCCAGCCTCGTCCACCTAAAAACTAAAAAGTTATTTTCAGGGCTACTGAATCTTGCGAGGAATTGACAAATCCTCCAAGAGTATCACTTGTCACGAATAAGTGCTTCTCGTCTAGCTGTTCGGATTCGGCATAAAATTGTAGGTCCCTTCCATTCATGTCGATAGGCGCACACAGGAATGGTTGCGATTTGTTAGTCACTAGTCAATGATACTCCTTTTGTCAGCTCGCAAGATAAAGCCAATTTGCTTGCAGCACAGTTTGCTGTTAATTCGACGCTGCCAGAAAGTGTTATGACTCCTCCTGTACTTGAGAGCGTAAATGATTTTATGGGACAAATCTTCTTTCGCACTCGTGCAGTTGCTAGAGTTCTAAAAGATCTCGACGTTCAAAAATCCGCTGGCCCGGATAGTATCCCTCCCATTGTTCTGAAGAGGTGTTCTTCAACGCTGGCAAAACCACTGCGTAAGCTTTTCCATCTGTCCTACTCTACTGGTCTCTTTCCGAGTGGATGGAAAACAGCATTTGTCCAGCCTGTCCCTAAAAAAGGCGTGTCTTCTTCCCCCTCCAACTATCGACCAATTGCGCTTACGTCCCTTCTTTCCAAGGTCATGGAAACGCTGATAAATTTTCAGCTAAAGAAATATCTCGAAGAACGAAAGCTTCTTAATGACCGGCAGTACGGCTTTCGTAGCAATAGGTCCACTGGTGATCTGATGGTATATCTCACCGAACAGTGGCACAAATCTTTACATCGTTTTGGAGAAAGTAAGATTATTGCGCTTGATATTTCAAAAGCATTTGATAGAGTTTGGCATCAAGCTCTCTTATCGAAAATGCGTGCATTTGGTATCGATGAATCTCTTCTTCGTTGGATTAGAAATTACCTTTCGGACCGCTCAATACAAGTTGTATTGGACGGTTTCAAATCTGAAATCCACAATATAAATGCTGGTGTGCCCCAGGGCTGCGTTTTGTCTCCGACTCTCTTCCTAATATTCATAAACGATCTCTTATCTGAAACTTCTAATCCATTAAACTGTTTTGCTGACGACAGTACCCTCAGCTTTTCATATTCGTTTCTTGATTCACATCCATGTCCTTCGGATGTGGAACTTGAACGGCAGCGTATGATAAGCTCATTAAATTCTGATCTTGACAGTATTGTCCACTGGGGAATAAAAAACCGTGTAGAATTTAATGCTTCTAAAACTCAATGCTGTCTCCTGTCGTTAAAGCGGAACCCACCCCCAATGCTGCTATCCATGAGCGGCACTTGCATAGAGGAAACTGAACAGCTTTCAGTCCTCGGTATGTGTGTCACAGACCACCTTTTGTGGAACGGCCACATATTTGACATCGCCAAAAATGCTGCTAGGTGTTTAGGTTTTCTCCGTCGATGCAAGAAATTTTTCTCCCCCTCCGATCTGGCTGTGATCTACAAAGCCTTTATTCGTCCAAAACTTGAGTATAACTCCCATATTTGGACAGGTGCTCCAATAACCCACTTGAGTCTATTGGATAGAATTCAAAAGAGAGCTCTTAAAATGATAGGTGAAAGAACTATAACGGAAACGTTTACATCTTTGGAGCACCGTCGAAAAAATGTTTCATGCCTTTCGTTATTTTACCGTTATTTTAACAAAAATTGCTCTAGCGAAATAGCCAGTTGCATTCCTCCCCTTAAACAATTCAACCGTAATACTCGCGCTTCTAGGAATGCCCATCAGTTTACCCTTGAGCCCAACTTCGGACGTACAGTTAAGTACAGAGATTCTTTCTTTAGTCGCACTACACGAATGTGGAATGCTCTACCCAGCGCTATCTTCCCCTCCCATTGTGATCTACAGACATTCAAAACCAATGTACATCGGTTTCTCCTTTCAAATCCCCTCCACCCTGCAACCTACCTAATCGCTCGTGCTGTGTTTATCACTTTAAGGGTATTCATAACCCCTTTATCGCGCGCTAAATATAAAAAAAAAAAAAAAAAAAAAAGGCCCTGGTTCTTCATGAGCCGTTGTGCCACCCGATTTATTTATTTTTATTTTTTTGCAATCACAAGTGACTTAGGTGGTGCGAACCGAGGGCTATATACTGAGCTTTTAGTCTGCATGGATACGCCATGGTATGAAATTGGATATCTTCCATAAACTTAACACCTTTATTTACTTAATATTATTCTTGCAGGTTCCTATTTGGAGAAACAAAAATTTATGTACATACATTTTTAGTGTTTTATGAAAATTCAATCATCCTTTTATAAAAAGGACTATAACTTTTTTTGTAGTCATATCGAATTAATTTTTATTTTATTGGATTCAGCCTTAAAAACTACCTTAATATCATGTGTCATATGCTTTGGTTGCACAAAAATAAATATTTGAATGTGATAAACTCCAACCTCCCCCTACTCTCCTACTTTTACCCCTTTTAAAAGCGACTACTAAAAATTCCAATGCGTGAATTTGTGAAACTTTGGATATGCTGTAGAGGGTGAAATCTGCGTTGATACCCATCTTAAGGTTTTATGTATGACTTTTTTTGAGGTTTTGGCAATTTTTTACTTTTACTCATAACAACATAAGAGTACTAGTAAAATTTTAGACTAATACATAATTCAACTCGTATCTTCTAAACTATTGGTCTTACTAAAAAATGTGCCAAAGTCTAACTTGTGTAAAATTGTATATAAGCTATAATTTGTGTTTCGACATTTTTTCTGTAAAGCTGATATTTTTTGAGATATTGAAAAAACAGGTGCAAATTCTTTTTTAACCTCTTTTACCCCCCCACACAAAAAAAATTGTGGCTGAAATTAGGAAAAATTTGTATCACATGTTAAGGGCATCTAAATAGAGCTTTCCACAAAAATTCAGATTTTTACAATCTGTTTTCTAATTTTTCTGGGTAAAAAATAAAATATCAAAAACAGTGTGCAGGCACCTTTTAAGCAGCATTTGGACATGTAATTCTGGGTAACTTTTAACCAAAGTACCCTTATATCATATACTTTCGATTGGTATGTGTAAGGTAGAGTTATCTTTCAGTTGCCACTCAAGTCTAAAAAATGGGAGCTAGTTGCCTATTAAGTGTCACTAATTCAGACTGTTAATTCAAAATGCAAAACATAAGTGCAACTGATCTCGTTAAGTGTTCACTGTGAAGCTGGGCCTAAAAGACATAAATATATTTAGATACTCGGAAAATATTCCCGAACCAACACCGTACTCCATCTTTGATCCGTCAGTAAAGATAAGTGTGTCAAAGTCTTCATCCAACTGCTTTCTGGATGGGTATTTAAATTTAAAATCATTACTGAGGCTCATTGTGGGGATACAGTAGTCTGTGGGATTCGAAAACATTTCAATTGGAATTAAATCCGTGATATTGTGCCCATAGTGTTTGATTCTTTTAGTCTTACGCGCTGCAACATAAGTGGTTAGATAATCATAGCAAGTAGTGTGGAAACAAAATATTTGACAAACGGTTAGACATTTGTTAATTCCTGAACATTTTTAGGACTGGTTCTTAAAACTAACCACATTCTATCACACTTGAGATTTTGAGGCTTTCACACTTTCAATTTGACATTGTGTTCATACTGAATGGGATAGTGCGGAAGGGCTTTAGCTTGCGTTTATCGAGTTTTTGTTTGAAAACAGAAAGTGAAGAATAAAAATACACCAACTTAATTAAATTTTAAAATATTAATCTCACCTGTTTAATATCTCCCTGCAGTACTTCTATGCTCACAGCCACCTTTGAGTCGATTTTACCTATATCCTTATTTGCCACCAGCTTCTTTAGTGTCGTATCAAAGTTATCCTTTTCACACATAATAAACGGCAAGTCGATATTTTTCTTAAAATCATCTGGTTTACCAATAATTGGCGTAAGATCTTTACAAGCCACTCCAAACGGTCGTCGCAATTGATCTATATTATAACCCAACGAGGAGCCATTCGAACTAATCGATAGCTGTGAGCTTTTCTTACTCGCCGAACTTAATCTCGTACCAGATAAACTTGATCTTTTATCCTTTTCCTTGTCTCGATCTTTATCCTTCATTTCCATTGATCCAATTCGAACGGCAAAGCAAACTAGATACAACATACCGATTTCCAGGTCATTTTTACTTAAATCTGTGAAAAGAACACGAATGTTGTCGAATTGGTCGATGTCGCGTGCTATGCCCAGTCGACCCCATCGGACAACGTAGTTTTCTGTAATTGGCTTGTGGGTTTCACCATTGTATAGGGTGAATAGAAGATCTGAGTCCTCTTGGAATTTACAAACAAATGCATGGACCGTAAGCAGGACGTTGTGGGAATATTTATTCATTGTACGTGAGGTACGATGTTTTGAGAGGGGATTCTAGAAGTGAAAATATATTTAACATTTAATAGACAACATCATACAAATATGGTGACAATCATCAACAAAAAAATAAACAAACAAACATACATTCGCCCTTCGGATACGATCAACGGCATTTAAATGATGATCATACAACTCAGTTGTACAAGTGGCATTTGTGTCAAGCATATTGCCGCATTCGTCCCTCACAACCATATCCAATCCAAGTTGACTATTTCCTGTGTCTATTTGCGATGTGGCTAGCAATTTAATTTGGCGCATTTCATCTGCTGGAAGATTGGCGGAAATAAGTATCGCCCTAAGATGAATCAATTGGAACATTTTTAGTTTTATTGCAACGAAATCTGGATGGCAGTTCTATTTAAAAAAAAAGAAATTTAATTCGATATGAAAAATAGTATTAATTTATTATGTTTATTGATACTTACCAAATAGTATTCCTTTAGTAAACGACCCCATTCTAGTATTACTTTTGTTGTTTCTTCGACTATTTCTGGACGTTTTATATAATAGTCGCCCTTAATTAGGACCCATTCCACTGTTTGAATATATGCTTTTGGAAAGATTCCTCGTTTATCTTTTTTTCTGTTGGATACAAAATAAATTAAATTAAAGTTGAATTTTTGTTAAGTTAAATTTCTGTTAAACTGGATTTTTTTAAAGAAGAGTTTGCAAAAACACAATTTAAGATCAAGACCTACTTATATTATACATACAACTAAATAATTTTGGTTTTACCAAAGCAAATTTTGCGCTTTTGGTCAAATTGTAGAAACAAAAACAGGGAAATAGCTCAGCGCAACTTAAACTTAAATGGTGATATACTTGTCGACTTCTGTAACGCTCGTCAACTTGTGATCGGAGGATCTTTATTTCTACACAAGAAATGTCACGAAATTACTTGGGAATCTCGTTTCGGTCGAACCAAAAATCAGATCGAAATGTAGATCAGAGATGGAGAAAGTCACTATGCGATCTACGAAATGTAAGAGGTAAAAATCATCAGTTCATGTCCAGCATCGCTCAAAAAGTACATCAAGGAGACAAACTTTCAATACAACTGCTCTTAGGCCCAGTTTTTCAGTGTTGGGTTAACCCCGAGTTAGTTAACTCTGGAAATAGATCTGTCTACAGTTACGTCAGTAAGCTTTCTTTAATTGATGATGAATGCAGAATCCCTTAAAAAAAACATGGGAGATAAAATATTATAAACATTTTTTCAGTTAATCCAAAGTCAACTCACCAAATTTGGTGAGTTAACTCGGGTTTAACTTTAACCCCGCACTGAAAAACTGGCCCTTAGTGACCCGAACCCGAACGAACGCCAAGATTTTGCCAACAGACTTATCATACTACAAGCTTACAATAAGTTGTAAACACTTATTTATCTGTAGATCCTTTGTGGGGTCAAGAAAAGGATGCTTTTATGGGAATCGGAACTGGATCAGTACCTACACAGGCACGAACTAGAGATTCCTGGATATCCAAGACACAAAATCACACATTGAAGAACATTGAAAGAAAGAATCAATTTTGAGAGTGATGATCATCGGAAACTGACCTTAAGGAATGAGTACAGACCAACTCATAAGGCAGCGCAGAGATGTTTGAGACGTGATAAGAGGGTTAGGTGGACAAACTTGCAGAGTCATGCGGAACATGGAAAGATAAATGCACGGGAGCTGTACAAAATCACCATGGCCATTGTAGGACAGCGTAGTAGCAAACACCATTCTGTTCTAGATGTGAACGGCATCCTTTATCTTGACGGCATACCTGCAGAGTTCCTGATTCCAGATCCTGAAGTAGCAGTATTTTGCTACCACTAATGGCAACTTCAGTTCTCGGGAGGATAAAGGCTAGAATTGAGTCTACGCTTAAAATGCAAAGAGCCGATTTTCACAGTTGTCGATCGCCACCGGTCAGAAAAATTAAACGCAGACTTTAATCAAGGATAATGGTACTGGATTGGCCATACACTAAGGAAATCAGACAATAACATTGCGAAGCGATCTTTTGAATGGAATCCGCAGGGTGCATGACGTTATTTGGAAGACCAAAAACCCTGGAGGTCAACTGTATTGGTGGAAGTTAGGTCTCAGAATGTTCAAACGTGGTCAAATGGGGACAGATGGAAGGGTTTTGTTGCTGCTTTATGCTCCAGACGGAGTTAAAGTGCTTAGGCGGATGGAAACCATTTATATAAATGTTTGCTTGAAGCAATTGCACAGGTTTATCAATACAACCAATAAGGTACGTTGTGATTTATTTTAGGGACATTTTGACTTTTTTTGATATCAATAAAAAATCAAAAACTTGTTTATCTATGTCGTTTTCGATTGAATTTCGGAACGGTACTACTCCTTTTTGATTCCAATCGAATAATTATTTTCTGTTGTTCCAACTTCCAAGCCTAATTTGCGAAAAATTATGTGTGTGTGAGTTAATTTTCTGATATTCGTGTATATTTTGCACCTTCAGTCGAATAAAATTAATTTGGCAAATCATCCGATGAAAGGGTTTATGTGTTTGTTCCTATATGTGTGTTCCGTTTCTACTCCTTTATAAAATTAGTACAGTAGAACACTCCGAAAACATTACTCGGAGCAGCTAATCGAAGTCTTCTGGAGTAATAGGAGTCAAAAAGTCCAACCGAAAACGACATTAGTTTTTGACTTTGATGCTTATGAGTTTTTGGCCACTAGCTAGAGATTATAGAGGCTTTTTGTTCTAGGATCGTATTACAAATCTGTTTTTCGAGAAAATGCGACTGTCGGTAGGTAAATTTGAGAAACAAAGATAAGAATTCTTCTTGTACCTTGTTATTTTAAGATTCAGTTTATCTACAAATAAAAACGCAGTATTTTTCACACAAAATTTCGATGCAATTCTTGCGGGAACTACACTCAATTCAGGCGCTATCAATTAATCAATCAAACCTTATCTTTAGTTCCGCTATCATCTTTTTTTTCGAAATCAAACTATGTACTTCCGTTTTGACACCATCCATGCTTGTATACATATTTAAACTAGTAAACATAATAAATGTGCATGTGGCTGTCAACATCCATATATGACCATACTGCCTAGAGAGTTTTAGATATCAAAATTGCACAATCCTAACGATTGTTTAACAAATATTTATTCCAGACCGAAATCACCACTTCTCCTTTAGAATAAACAAAAAGAAAAACAAACAAAATCTGAAGAACCAAAACGCCGTTCTGATGTCTTCTTATCTTTTTCGTTTTTTTTGTGTTTTGTAACTATAATATCAACCGGAGGCGCAACGGTTGTGAACAAATAATACATTACAGTTCACTTGATTAGACACACTTATAAACATACATGCGTTCATCTTAAAGGCCTTCCACACTGGCCCACTGTGTATTAATACATGTCAAAAGAATGGGAAACAAATCATGTAGAATAGTGTGGAAACAAAATATGAAAATATGATTTGACATGTGTTAATACATGAATAATTTTAGGAATGGTTCTAATTCTATCCCACTCTATCACACTTTTTTTTAGGTTATGGTAATGTATTACCAGCCTC
Organism: Melangyna quadrimaculata; assembly: GCA_949320155.1. Classification (NCBI taxonomy): domain Eukaryota; kingdom Metazoa; phylum Arthropoda; class Insecta; order Diptera; family Syrphidae; genus Melangyna; species Melangyna quadrimaculata. Next base: position 407,967,186 of record OX439483.1, read on the forward strand.
GTCCACCTAAAAACTAAAAAGTTTTTTTTCAGGGCTACTGCCTCTTGCGAGGAATTGACAAATCCTCCAAGAGTATCACTTGTCACGAATAAGTGCTTCTCGTCTAGCCGTTAGGATTCGGCATAAAATTGTAGGTCCCTTTCATTCCTGTCGAAACAGGAATGGTTGCGAGTTCTTCATGAGCCGTTGTGCCACCCGATTTATTTATAATGTATTAATAAAAGCAAGTATGGAACCAAAATATGAAAAGTTATTTCTTTCCCACAAATTTGGCAGTCGCGTGGAATTCTTTCCCACTTTCAATTTGGCATGAATTAATACAAAGTGGGCTAGTGTGGAAGAGCTATTAACAATATTTGTATTTACTTTGAATTTTTATTTTAGATCCTAAGAAAAGAATTTCCAAGCAAATATAGTATTAAGGCGTATTACATGTTTGACCCAATATTTAAAACACGTTTTGTATTGAAAACGTCTTGTAAAAGAACTAGAAATTACCAGTTATTTGCTTTTTTTAAACATCTTTTGACATTATGAAACTTGGTACAAAAATGAGGCGAAATGAAATGACAAAAAAGGGGAAATCGAACATTGGCAAAGTTAGATGTTCGGTAAACTGAATTGATTTTATCATGGTGCATTCACAATAAACTGATTAGTTTACATGGCGCATGTTTGACGTTTACACTGCGCAAATGTTTTAAGTTTTAACAGCGGCTGCATGGAAGGTAGTTAACTTTTTTTAGAGCACATTAATGCGTTGCAATAAGTGCACGTGCACACGGTTATAACTATGCAACCAAAGGTGGTATTACATTTATCATACAAATATGGAAAACTTCTGATATAAATATAGCAAACTTGTCACTATATACGTCACACTTAATACTACTTGGGGGTCGTATTAATATGGCGTGTTTCCCATATTAATTGACAGTTATCGATTAAGGAGGGTGGTATTAACTTATGTCTTGGCCAGCGCTTTAGCACCAAAAGAAACCGAGAAATTTCATTTTTCAATTTGACAGTTATCGAAATGTCAAAATCTGAGGGCGCCAATCGATTAAGAGGGTGGTATTACCTTTTGTCTCGGCCAGTGGAAACCAAACAAAATTGCACTTGACACTTTGACAGTCGACAGTGGTAGCGAAATGTCAAATATCCGAAAACTCACACGTTTCACTTTGACAGTGGATGGTTGGGGCAAGATTTCAAAAATCCGAAAAAAAAACTTTTTTCTCTGTTTACAGTTTACAGATGTCCCGGCCCGCGCTCTAACTCCAAAATAAAATGAGCAAATTCGCACTAAAAGTTTTCACTATCTTTAATATAGAAATGTGCCAACTTGACATGAACAAAATTAAATTATAAATTTATTTCGTTTTCGATTGGTAGTCCGTAATTACTCCTTTTTTTATTGTTTCTGTGCCATTTCTATCGAATATGGAAAATCTGGAGTAGAAAGAGCAATTAATAAAAATATTTTTTTCTGAAACAAACATTTCATATAAATTATTAATAATCATAGTTACGCCCCTGCCTTCATTTATTTCGAACCAAGTATTATTGTTGTTGTTTCTTGTTGTAGGGTGTTTACATTTTTCACCTACGAAGTAAAGCATTTTATTTATAAGTTCCGACATATTTTACGCTTGATTTTCAAACTCACATACTTAATTATTCTATTGCAATTATAATATAAATACCCTTTCATGTTAAAGTAATTAGAAGAAGTAATGTTATTGTGGACTCTTTTTTGTTTTCTCTTTTGGGAAATACATTGAATGCGAAATCGAAAAAAAAAATTATATCACATACAGTGTTCACGCTTTGACTGCTATGTTATGTGCCGTGGTACCAAGTCTCAATGAAAAAAAATTATTCAATTTCATTTGTTTTTGTTGCCATTCCTTTTTATGTTATCTCAATACCATTCCAACTCAACTTCAAATGACGAAAAATGTGGGTCTTAAACTCGACCCTAATCCAACTCGATCTTCCGATACTTCTGGTAAACGGCGTATTTTAAGGAAATTAAAAGAAATTATAAAACCTTCACCGATTTTGTTTGTATATATATATCTCTTACATTGCTCACAATTGTATTGGTTGACAATTTGACGTTTAACAGATTTGTCAAAGATAATCGATAATGTGTACCCCGCTTAAGAAATGTGTTGTGTGGATTTCCTTTCAACAAAAAAATCAAATCTGTGAAGGGGATTTGTTTAGAAGAAAAGATCAAATTTTCTAAACAAATACAATCTTTAATTTTAGAAAGATTTACACAGACTTGCACACACACTAGGAAGATTTGACATTTCTCTGGCTATTGTTTGCGTTTGGCTTTTCAGTCAATTTGTTCAATTAAATTATTTCCGTGGTATAAAAGTATAAAGTTCACGTTCTTCAGTAAATAAAATAAAATAAATTAAATAAAATTTACTATATGTAGATAGAATTACAATTTTGTCAAATTGCACACACATACAATCACAGAAAAAAACTTATTTTGTTTGCGAGTTCCTTACAACAAAAAAAAAGATTTGATCTCCAATAGTTGAAAAGAAATCGATATTAGTTTTAAATTGTCTCATTGTGAATAACGAACAAAAATCTATTGTGAATAAAACCTATTTCGTTTGACGTTTAAAACAATTATTTGCCATCAGTCCGCCAGACTATTTTGCTCAAAGCCGGTTATGATTAATAAGTGGGTAGGGATTGGGGTAATTAAATAGTTTCGGCCTGCGAAAATTGTATACATTCGCCAACGACGAATTTGTGTTTGTCGTTTTATAGAAAATTTTATGGATATTAACATTTTAATAGCCGGATTACCAAGTTTAACAATAGAACAAATCACAATAGTTCTTAAAATTCACAGCTCATCAAAAATTGGTCTGTTTAATGAATCTGTTCGAAACAGAAAAGGTCAGAAAAGTACAAAATTCGTTTGGTCCATCACGTGAGTAAAAACCTTGCACTAAACTGTTCTTACTTCTGTCACTTTGTGTTCAATGAAGTTTTTCAGAACAGGTAAGTGTTGATATTTGATACCGATAATAGCTGTTAGATTTTATAGTTAAAGCCATCTTACAGCAAATATTTTTTGCAATGATAAAGAAGTTTCACTTCATACGCGTGTACCCACTGCTACACTCACTCTTTTTTTTAATTTAAGCTCAACTAGAATGGGTAGCTGCCATAAAATGATTTTAAAAACGACTTTAACAATTTTGATTAAATTTCGTACATGTTATCTCTAGAACAGTTTTAACAATACGGAAGTTTAGGTTTTTGCCAAAAAAAAAATGAGATAACGGAAATGAAGTTTTGACAGACTAAAGGATGAACCGTCCATTTTGAAGACAGAACTATAATTGTCGGTCGAGCACTGAAGCTAATGTCAAAAACCAACGAAAAGTAGCTTTTCGAGCAGTGAAAAACAGAAGTCACTCATATTACACTCAATTGAAATGATTCATCTTTCTCTTTTATTCATTCCTTCATCATCTAGATGTCAGTTTTTTCTTAAGTGAGGCCGGAGGGGTGCTTGCGAGCGATCTTCCCCTCTTAAAGCAAAAGTTAACGAAATTAAAGGAGAGCACCAATCCAAAATTAAAGACGCATCTTAAAATTTACTTGCGCTCACTGATGTTTCTCCGGCAATTATAGTTGCGGCTTAATGATAAAAACTCATAGCCCAGTTTGAAAATACAAAAAAAAACGTCTTGAAATGCAAACAATTTTTATCATTTGAACGGTTAATAAGCCCTCAAACTCTAGCAATGGGCGTCAATTTAAGGTACATTGTTTATAATAATTTATTCCCTTCTTTTTTCCAACTTTTTTTCAACATTTTCAACAAAGGCCGTAATATTACGGACACATTGTAGTTGATTTTTGTATTAATTATCATTATATGAATACGGAAAGGTGATTTCTACCCGCACCTATTTGAATGTCTTAATGGCAACATATTATATTTTTTCTTGATTTTTTTGAAAGATGGACAATCGCTCTACGTTAAATTAATTATTTTGTTTATATTTTGCCGTTAAGGCAGTAAAATTATAGTTTATACAGTTTTACGCACATACACCCCCTGACCGCACTTGTAAACTCACCCTGCCACCTTAACTTTTCGTTTGTGAAGCGAATTCAATATTCCGAACTTCCAATAGACGTCAGTGCAGTGGAAAGCAAGCACAAAGGAAAATAAGAAAAAAAAAACAACAACAAAAATGTATGTGATGTGATTTATTATCCAGATTTATATATTTCGGAAATATATCAATTGGAAATTACCACGTTTAAAATATTTGTTGACATCGAATTAATAATAAATAAAGAGAATTATTGTGTTTGTTTTTCTTTCAAGATTATTTGGTTTGTCTAGATTCTTCTTTGTTTCTCTTCTAATAACTGACAGCCGAAGATAATTTGTGGAAAAGATCCTTTGCAATATCGGCATGACTCTTTCTCTTTTTGATTCTTTAATTTGGATTATTTAAGGGGCCCTACACATACACACGCATGTAACATTGTCAATAAGGCTAACCAACATTCGTCTTCTTTTCCAAAACTGAGAAATAAACATGAATGCTGAAGTAAATTTGCAATAAAAAAAAAAACAAAATTACCCACAGATAATTTGCTTTAGTTGCATTTTTTATGTCGCTAGAACACTTAGTTTAGTCGAACATCGCATTTAAAGGGCCGCAAAAAGCGTTTAAAGATACAAGTTGGAATTTCATACCATGCGCTACATCGATTGAAAGGTGGCACTCCCTTGATTACGAATATGCATTTTTTAAGTGGCTAGAACACTTAGTTTAGTTGAAAATCGCATTTAAAGCAAGAAATATGTCCATTTTGATAAATTGTTTTTTCATATAGTGCGATACATCTATTGAAAGGTGACATTCCCAAGATTAGGAATTTATGTATTTTGGAAGCCACTAAGTCGCTAAGTTTAGCCGCAAATCATTATATTAATCCGCAGAGGTGATCTCTACCCGCACCTTTTTGAATGTCTTAATGGCAACATTATATTTTTTTTTTGCTTTTTTTTTAAAGATATGGGCAATCGTTCTTTTCCAAACTAATTATTTTGTTTATATTTTGCCGTTAAAGCTAAGTATAGAGTTCCTCAACAAAAAAAAAAAATACACGCATTTCTTATGGGAAAGATTTTTGCGGAAAAAAAAAGTTTGACGTTTAATTTTTTTTGCTGTGAACCAACCTGACAAAAAATTTTGTACTCACCACTGCTCACCACGAATATTTTTCGCCCAAAGGAATGTCAGTGACATTGTTTTGTGGAAAAAAAAAGAATTTTTTTGTTTCACCACAGATGTTAAAAAAAAAATTCTCACCACTAATTTTTTTTTTTCGTTCAAAAGAAGAAGAAGGAAAAAAGAAGAAGGCTTAAGGCAGTTAAATTATAGTTTATAATTTTATATATACCCCGTTTACAAACTGAATCGAGAGCTCGAGTTGGATTATACTACGTTTTCATTGGAGCCGAAATGAGGTTATTTCGAAATTGGCTCATTTGAAACGTCAAATTTGTACAGGAAATGACGTTCCAAATGAGTTAATTTCCAAATTACCTCAGTTCGGCTCCAATGAAATCGTAGTATTAGGGTCGGATTTTCGACCCAGGTGTTTCATCGCGTGAGTTGAGAGCCTAATTTGAAGTTGAGTTGTAATGATGTTGAGATTACATTTAATGGAATGGCAACAATATATTTATTTAACACGAAAACAGTTTAAACTTAATGAATTTTGGTACATACTTCACATAGCTATCAAAACAAATAAATAATTTTACTCGCACATGTGCAAAAACACTGTGGTCAACACATCCTCAAGACCGACTCTTCGACCCAGGTTTTTTATCAAGAATTTCGACTCGACTCCGCTCCTGAAGTGGAATCGAGTCGGTTGAAGCTCATTTCAAGTCAACGCATGTATACAAAGGGGCCAAACGAGCTTGAAGCTCGCTCGAATACCTCATGTAAACGGGGTAGTAGTTTTTCTCTGTTACACCCCCTGACAGCGCTTGCAAACTCACCCCGCCACCATCACCTTTCGTTTGTGCGGCGAATTCATTATTCCAACCTTCCAAATGACGTCAGTGCAGTGGTAGCAAGCAGGGTTGTCAGATTGTGCGATTTATCGCCAAATGTGCGATGTGAAATTTCATTTGGCTACACGAAAATCGGTTTGGCGATGTACCCCAAAAAAGGCCATATTTTTAGTTTTTGGCGATTTAATTTTTTTTGAATCGAAATTCTAATATTCTTTTCTCAAATTTTCACTTTAACCTTACATCTTTTTCATCGCTGTTTGCGCTGAACGCACCCCAAAACTGAAATTCTTTTCACTTCTATCCCTAAAATAAATGACGTATGTGTGTCATAACAAACAACTTTGTTAGTTAACCAAATCCAAGAAAGAGCACATTGCTAAATTTGCGACTGCGATATACGTTCGCTCAAAACTGACTTAGAACGGCCGGCATGCTGTAATTTCTTGCCATGTTGCAAAGGCTATAAAAAGGATCCCATTGATAAAATACTATGGATACATATGTACATGGAATATATTGAAGAGGACTAAGAACAAAAGAGTATTTTTTTCTTTTAATTTCAAGTTTTTATGTAGAATCTTTATTTGGTTTTGTTTTGTTTATTTTTTTTTTTTTTTTAAATATGATTTGTTTTGATATTAAATCTACAAATTTCGGATTTTTTTTATTTTTAAATTTGGGGATTTTTTGTTTTGAACATTTTGAAATTTGGCGATTTAAATTTTAATTTTGGCGATTTAGCTTTTTAAAACCTGACAATCCTGGTAGCAAGCACACAGAAAAACCGAAAAAAAAAATAACAACGACGCGATTTTTAGCTCACACAGCCAGAGTAGAAACGATTATTATGATCAGTGTGCTTTGGGCTGGGCATGCAATGAGGATGGTCATGGTGGAGTGTACGATATTTTGCAGGGCATTACAACAACAATTCGTGTACGTTGTTCAGTGGGTTAGAATCTTTTTTTTATTGAAGTATATAGAGAATGCTCGAATTTCGACCACTGGGCGGTACTAGTTACTATTATTGGAGTACATATATTAAACTGATAAATGGTAAATGGTAATTAGTAAAGAATACATTTCTGTTTTTTTTTGTTATCCATTGATTGGTCAAATAAAATAAACTGGTCTAAGGCAGAATATCTATAAATAAACTTAGTAAACAATTTATATAATAAGAAATTTGTTTAGGGTACTTACTAACCAAGCAAACCGCAGTGTAAGTATGAAAGATCTTTCTTATCTACATAAATTCCTTTAACTTATTTGCATATTAACCTCGACAGAGAAAACAAATTCAATTGACCCAATCAGACAGAATTATTTCCCAATAAATTCTATCGCAATCGATGTTTTATTAGTTCAAGTGTCAATTTTTCTCACGATATGTATTTTAAGCAAACTATGCCTATGTGTATTTGTTTATGTTTCATGTACTTACTTGGTATTATATCCGAAATACCATTGGCCAAGTTCTTTGAGAATTACCACGGAATCACCAACATCCAGTGTCAATCTATGGGGCTTATTTTCTTCTTCGAAATTGTCTTTGGCTACGGAAGAAGAGGAAATAAATTAATTAAAAAAAAAGGAACAAATATAAGATTTTGTTTGAAGTTGAAAAAAAGAACTTTTTATTTGAATAAGTTATGAAGGTTTAAATAAAAAGGTGATAACGATAAGAGCAACCAGCTTGCAACTAACTGTGTGCTATCCAAACACGTCTCCGGGGTGACTAGCTACTAGACAAAAGTACAATGTTTATATTTGCTTCATTTGGCATTCAATATTAATTTTTTTTTTTGCTGGATTTAAAAGGGGAAACTTAATGGCAAATGAAACAAGCATTTTATAAATACACAGTTAAAGATATTACATAGATGACAACAATTTTGAAGCACAACCAATAGCACAGCTGGTTTGCCCTCCATCGTCGTCGTTTGTGATTTTTGTTTTTTTTTTTTTTTGTTTGTTTGTTTGTTTGTTGGTTTCGGTTCGTTATCGAGTTACTTCCTACAGATGTAGAACACTGCATTTATAATCAACACTGGGCACTGGGGAATACTACGACCTACCCCCCAGATCACAGCAGATCCAAGCAGAGAGTACATTATGATATGAGGTTAATTGTTTTTAATGTCAGATACACGCAGCTTATGTGAGACAAGTACAAACATTACCGAGTTAAGTCTGTTTTGTATTTGTTCTATTATTATTTTCTGGTTTAATTGATGTCATGCTCTCACAGTACCATATATACAGAAAAGTAAGTTTGATATAAATGATCGAATAAAAATCTTGAAAACGGGTTTAATTATGGAATTCTATTTATAGTTATTCTGGGGTTGGCCATTTTTCTCAAGATTTTTCATACATACATGAAGCACATACGGTGTACGTACTTCACAACACAAGTTACATAACTGTTATTTGTTGATAGCAACTAGTCGGATGTTAAAGTGCGGCAAAAATCTGAGAGATAATACGAATAAGAAGAAGATTGAAATTGCATGCAAACTATGTAGGTTTAAGTTTGTATACACTTCAATAACTACCTATTTTTACCGATTGAATTTTGTAAATAATAAAAAAAAACAAAAACTGACCTTAAGCCCACTAGAGGGAAATCTTTATTTTGTACATAATAATAATAACTTTGATAGGAACACCATCAAGGCGACGCAACCTACCTATTTAACATTGTTCTTGAATCAATTGTACGCAACGCACAAGTCAACAGCAGCGCAGCGGTACAATTTATCAATTCGGTTCAATTACTTGCGTATGCAGACGACATAGGTATTGTCGGCAGAACGAAGCAAGCTGTGACTGGCGCATTTGCGTGTATTGAATCGGAGGCGGTTAAAATGGGATTGGCGGTTAATGAGGACAAGACGTTGTCAAGGACTTTGTCTATCTGGTGGGCTCCACTATTACCTCGCAAAATGACATCAGTGCAGAGATCAAACGAAAAATTCCTCTTGCTTACCGGGTTTTTCGGTCTAAGGCATTTAAGAGGTAAGGCTGTCTCTCAGAGAACCAAGGAGACTCTATACAAGATCCTTATCATCACGGTCCTGCTGTATGTGGCAGAAGCATGGAAATTGAAAAAAAATCGGATGTAATTTTGCAAGGGCGCAAGTGGAGAACGACCTCAACCAACTTGGTGTGCGCAAATGGAAGCGGCTTGCTAGGCACAGAGCTGGCTTTTTGTTTGAGGCCGTAGTCCATCCTTGCCTGTATCTAAAGTAAGTAAGTAAGTTAGGAAAACAATCTGTTTTCGGCAATAGAGATCAAAGACGAAATTCAAATCAAAGGAGTACCAGCTGTCAAAATGACACTCTTCAGGTCTAGGAAAGCGAAGAGCAAAACTTAGAAGTCTTGTGACTGCCTACGAAGTTTCCGACAACTACACCAAAACTTTGATCCCCAACCAGAAGGTTCATTCGAAATGCCTTCAAAACACCGATATAGTTTATTCAAGAACTGCCAAAGATTTGGTCATGTGGCGACCAACTGTGACATGATTATACGTGTGCGTGAAGTGTAACGAAGACCACAAGCCAGGTGTATGAAATCGGAAGTTCAAGGATCAGAAAATCTACTATGCCAAGATTTCGGACACCCGTGTGCAACGTTCTGCTGTCAAAGAAGGAAGAAAAGAAAAATGCATAGCGTGAGCTTTTTAGGTACAACTAAAATGGGAGGCTTGGCCAAGCCTCAAAAACAACAGAAGCCAGCTCCAAAATCACAACAGCTATCAGCAGCACTGCGTGTAAGGAAACAAAGGACAGTCGGACCACCAACAGCCAATAAACTGAATCTGGAAGAGGAAATGAAGGATCACTTCGGGACCAATACAGCTTCATCAATCAAGAAAGCTCGCTCCACAGTGTCCAGCAATTACGCTTCGCTGAGTTAGGTGAAAAAGTTTGTGGCCTTGCCCACCATAATGCGAACTACAGCATTCCACCTCTTTCTAAAGAAGCACTCACCTCACATAGCCCTCATCAGTGAAACTAACGTCACACGATACAACACCTTCCGCACAGACTAGGATCAAGGCCAGAGAGGGACTGCAAGCTAGGAAGAACATTAAAACCGCTCAAGTTGGAATCCCCTGATGTAGATCCCTCGAATGATCTTCATCAAGGGATTACAACTTGAACGGTTTTAATGTTCTACAGCAGCAGCAAGACTTATTGGGGCATATTCATAGTCGCAGATAGACCCAGGTTTATCTAAACTACAGCTTAAGATAATTTTGGCTCAATGAATTCAGACCGATTTTAATTACAAATTGTTGGTTTTATATTTTTATAAGATAATTAACTTGGTGTACTAAACAAATAGCTTCAAATATTTTGAAATGATAAACTTAAAAAAATATAATCAACGTCCGAAAATTCATCCAAACCTATGTTTAACTTAGACCCAGGTCTAAATTGACTATGAATACGCCCCATTAATATTAGAATTTTTAACACAACTGATATTAATCATAATCACGATCTTTTTATTTTAAGAACCTAAGCCGCCTAACAAACCTATGTACCTATGATTGGAGGTGATTTCTATGCCCGACATCCAATATGGAACGGCTTAACTAAATCCGATGCTGGAACCTCTCTGGTAAACTGGTTGGATGACAATTTTTATCATTCCTCTCTCAACCAATGCCAACATTCTCAAGAACACCATTCTGGCTGGACTTCTTCATGGTTTTATCTAACTTCACCGACATCGTCCTGGAGCTGCAGAACTAATCATGCAGGAACCTTGCTGGAGATGGGGTCCACGAGCCAGTAGAACTGCACATCGAACTGGGCCAGCCGATTATAGAAAGAGCAACAGTTCCAAGAGGAGTATATAAACTACAACCACCTGGACATTGAAAAATAGAAGAGAATATAGCAATGCCGGATGCTATCAAAAATCTCTCGAACAACGTAAATGAAGTAGCTTAAACATAAACAACGCCGGAAAGAGCAAAAGAGGACGATGACTTTAAAGGGACCAGAATTTGCCAAAATGGATTGTGCGGCTGTATAATCATTGAAGCGATTGGAAAATAACCATTAGCTACTACCAAACGTTCAAGAGCAATTTTCATTGTACACAAAATATGTTGATGAACGCTCTTCAACATTTCAACAGCAGCCCGTTTCAAAAAATGTGACAATCCATCAAACCTGAACCCAATGCATTTAAGGAGATCAATAAAATATTGGCAAAATACAACAAAAAATTCCAAAAAAAATCAGTACCAGAAGTCACGGTGGACGGCGGGCGCCGGCGCGCGTGGCAATCCAGGACAGAGCGTAAGTAATGGCTGAATATTTCGAAGACTATTTCGTGACAAGACTGCCTAATAACCCTGCTTTCTTAGATGAAGTCGAGTCAACAATTTAGCAGCTACACCTGACAGACATTGAAGATACCATTTTCCAGGATGGTGGCTGAGTTAATCCACACCGGACGACCTGTTTTTCGATGTGATGGAAGACAGGGTGCCATTTCTGAACATCTTGCCATATCACTTTTTAACAACACTATCAAAAACCTTGAAGGTCTAATTCTTGGGAGGCTTGAAGGCTTTCTTACTTTTACTTTAGATACTTACAAATATTACCTGAAAACCAGCTGTCAATTGAATGGACTTTGGAAGCATAATGTTCGACTCGCTTGGGATTGGCTTATTAACCATATATAGGCGAGTCTAAAAGGAGATATCGAATTGAAAACGTATTCCCTAATCAAGACACTAGTTTAACTTTTTACTTGCGATATACGTAAGATTCGTGCAAAAAATCGAATTCGAGAAAGTTTCCCAAACATTACGATGATAAAGAACGCGAAAAATGTGGATATCGCAATTATGTATGTCTGTCTGTCTAAAACTCGACCTGCGCCCTGCAGCCAAATCCTGTGAAATTGGTCACGATCGGAAACCTGTGTAGAGCTATCCAGATACGTTCGTGTTGTTGTAATCCCGTGTAAAAAAAACAGCTGATGACAAAACAGCTTTTGGTATTGGATAGCTATCCAAGTCCAAGCTATCGGAAAAGTTTTGGTATACGTTTGTATCCACATGCAAAATGTCAAAAACAATTAATCCGTTCGAAAACCTATATGGATAGTCCCGATCTACATTGCCCGATTTTTCCAGAAATCGTGTGAAATGTACACACAGAACGATTTTTTCCATAAGATTTTTTCCTTTTCTTCATCCTTGTTTTATTGCTGTGCTCTTCATTTTTCATTGATATTCACTCACACCATCAAACGAACGGCACACTGACACCGAACACACTCAAAAAACTGGAAAGGAGAAGAGAGAGAACATAAACAGACTGGAAAAATCGTTCGAGTTTTCTGGTACAAACGATTTGAACCCTACCCCTCACTTTTCACTCCCTTCACCTACGAACAAAAGATCGGCACTGGAAAAATCGTTCAATGTAGACCGGGACATAGTCCCGATCTACATTGCCCGATTTTTCCACGAAGATTTTTCCAGAAATCGTGTGAAATGTACACACAGAACGATTTTTTCCATACGATTTTTTCCTTTTCTCCTTCCTTGTTCTATTGCTGTGCTCTTCATTTTTCATTGATATTCACTCACACCATCAAACGAATGGCACACTGACACCGAACACACACAAAAAACTGGAAAGGAGAAGAGAGAGAACATAAACAGACTGGAAAAATCGTTCGAGTTTTGTGGTACATCGATTTGATCCCTACCCCTCACTTTTCACTCCCTTCACCTACGAACAAAAGATCGGCACTGAAAAAATCGTTCAATGTAGACCGGGACATACTAATCTATCTTAGATAGGCTATCGCATAGGTTTCCGATCGCGACCATTATTAAACGCGAATTTTGAAAGATACGATGGCGAATTTACTATCCGCAAAACACAAATGGATTTCCGAATCCAGAACAAATTATCACAAACGAGTTTATAAAAAAATTAAATGAACTAACCACCGTGCGTCGCGAACAAGATGAAATGACAGAATCTGTCAAACAAAAAGCACAACCGACAACACATAATGTAGTGCTGTCACCAAGTAGCTCAGCAATAGGCAATGGGGTGAGTTCAGTAAAAAATTAATTTATTAATCGAATTTCGAATTCAATTAATAAAAGAAGAATGATTAAAAAAATATAAATAAATAAAAGAGGCAATGTGGAGTACAGGGTGTACTTGCACAAAATGGGCGCCAGTGATTTTTTAACGACGAATTTTAAATTGAATTTAAAGCAGCATCCACATTACGCCAATCAACATTGATTATTGACATTGTCGATAAACACGCTCAACATTTTAACCTGTCCACACATTGCTCATTAGTGTATACGTGTTGAAGAGTATACTGTCATGTGTTATGTGACATATTTGTCATGTGCCAACCAATAGAGGCACAAACCCCCATGCAGTGTCCAAACAAATCAGTTTGTTGATTATTTTGCGGCTTTGATGTTATGCATCTCGCAAGCGCAGTAGGTACATTTTTACCTACTCAATTTTGCACGTCCATTTAAAAAAAAAAAAAAAACTGCTTTTTTGGTCTGACCAATTCATTTCAAATAACAATACAAATAAGACTACTAACGAAAACAAAACAGTATCTAATTACACAAATCAAAATACAAAACAAAATATATTGCACGCAGCCGTCACAACCACAACCGCAATAAAAATGACATCTGTGTTGATAAACACGTCCAGACTTAAAAATTATTGTTTAGTCGACTCAACATGTTGATTTCTACCCATCTGAACCGCGTTACGTTCGGCTCAACAAAAGTTGATCGAGTCTGTTGATTTACACGACCGCATTAACTCAACATTGTTGATTAGCATTGTTGATAAACACAAATCCACATAATGTGGACGCTGCTTAAAGAACAAATTTAACTTTTTGAAAGAGTTTTTAATGAATTAAAATTGCTTGAGAAACCTTACTAGCAGGATTAAAACACAAGTTCTTTTCAATTAAAATTAATACAAATGGGGAACCATTTCGCCACAAAAGAACAAAGGAATTCTGGGCCATTAACACCGTAAAAAAATAAATAACGCGTCCCAAAAATGTATTGGTTTTGAAACAAAATTAAACCGGACTAAATTTATATACTTTGACAGCAATTAACTAAAATAATTTTAACAAATCTTCAACTCTAGTTATCTGTCTTTTACTCCTCCAAAATAAAAAAAAATCGGGTGGCACAACGGCTCATGAAGAACGAGGGCCTAGTGACTTAAAACTCGCAACCATTCCTGTGTGCGCCTGTCGACAGGAATGGAAGGGACCTACAATTTTATGCCGTATCCGAACGGCTAGACGAGAAGCACTTATTCGTGACAAGTGATACTCTTGGAGGATTTGTTAATTCCTCGCAAGAGGCAGTAGTCCTAAAAAAAAAAACTTTTAAGTTTTTTAGGTGAACGAGGCTGGGAAGCGATCCTAGACCTCCAGCGTGACAGTCGAACGCACTAACCATTACGCTACGGGCTACTCCTCTATCTCCTTGCAATTTTCCACCTAGTTTCCTCGCACCTCGAATCTTTTTTCTTTATCTAAATTTTTCCAATTTGAGTCCTACTTTTTTCCAACTTGTACTTCTTTCCAATCTCAAAACCTTTTTCTTGATCTTTCTTTTTCTTTTATTATTTTCCTCCAACTTTTTTTTACACAACTAGTTGCTGAGTTAGCTCTCAACTTCAAGCTACGTTTTAGTTATTAGCTACGAGAGCAAGTTTGTGCGATCCAGTCGTGGCCATTTTGTACTTCAGCCATTAACCATTAGCCTTTTTTTTGGCATCTGAAGAAACTACTACAATTTCTAAGGTACATTTTTTTATAAAGATTTTTAAATAAATGCAGCCGTTAACTTAACGTTCAGATCTAAGAAAAAACGATTTTTCTACTTTTATTTTAAAGATGCTACCCAATACCTTTAAAATGTAATACTGTAGGACAAAATAATACCATCCACCAACTTCTTGTTTTTTGCCCATAGCAAACATTTTAATATTAAAAGAACAATTTATGAATTTAAAGTTCAATGCTTAATTGTTTTGAAATTGATTTTTTTTTTATTTCAATTTGATTTTTTGCATTTCTGCTGCTTATAGAAGCTTCTTATTGGCGCGTCTTTACTCCCAATTGCGTCTCAACTCCCAATTGAGTAATTTCTTCAGGCTGTGATGGCGATTTCTTCTATCGAACAATTAGCATTACTCATTGATTTTTCAATCACTTAAAAGTTGTGGCACGCAATCGAGACTTTCAGCATTAATATATGTATAAGCAAAAAAAACAGGCTCCACGTCATAATGTCGAAGCAACTTCTATATTTGTCCAATTTCAATGACGAAAGCTGGTAGTAGGAATCGTTGAGGTGATTTGTTTTTTTTTTTTTTGTTTTGTTTTTATTTTTTGTTGTATTGATGGCTGTACTTTTTCTTATGTGCGTAAAACAGCAACACTGCAAAAATAAATCTGAACAACTGATGCGTGCGTTATTTATTCAACTATAGCCCCACACGATCCACTCAGTTTTCATTGCAGGTGCGAGAAGGAAACTATAGATTGTGTATTCAGTGGGGTGCTGGTGCACCTGTTCAATGTGATGTCTTGGTTTCTTTATATTTATGTTTGCCCAGCAGGGTCGGATTTGGCATTAGATAAAGTATTTAATTGCCTTTGGGCCCATGTATTTAAGGAGCTCCAGGCCAGTCGGCAGTGACAAAATTGATTTTTCATAACGTAAGAGCTTATATACAGTTATTTTATATGCTTTTAGAGTTATAGCACCGAAAATGTCTGCATTCTTCACTTTTCCACCCTCACTGCCTTACCGGTATTGGCTGGAACTAAAGTTTTCACGACTGTCACACAAATCGTCAGATTTCTTTTTTATCGTCAGTTATACGCGTTGCGCTATACAAATTTAGTTGTGAGGTTGCGGGATTCGCCCGATGTCAATGTTATGAAGTTTTTGACAATAAGACCGCTTTCGCACAAGGAAACTGAGTTGGCTAGTTTGTAGGCGAGAAGGGTGTGAGGGGAGATTTGTTGTGCTTCCCCTTACGTCCTTCTCGCCTACAAACTAAAATTGCTGGCAACTCAGTTTCCTTGTGTGAAACCGGTCTAAGCTGTAGTTGAAATTTCCAAGTGAAAGAGTACTCGCGAGTTCACTGAATAAATCTAAGATTTGTGATTTTGTAATCCCTTGAGAAAAACAGCGTTTCAAACATAAGCTGGCCATATACGAGCGAGCATAATGACTTGGAGCCAACTAGCGTAGGGCATTTTACACTGGAGTAATGTGTAAAAGGTTCGGCGCCGCATCCTTTGGAATTTCAACCAGTTGGAAAACCACGAACCAAATTGCCGTTCGGTTCGCTCGTATTTGGCCAGCTTTAGAACTCAATTCTAAAATTACACAAAATGCCAATAACAAAACAAAGTGGGACAGTTTTGTTTGACTGCTTCCATAAAGGTCCCAATTTTCATTGAACGATTTTCCCAATGCCGATATTTTGTTCGTTTGTGAAGGAATAGAAAAGTGAGGGGTTAGGACCAAATTTGTGTACCTCAAAACTCGAACTATTTTTCGAGTCTTTTTTGTTCTCTTTCACTTTCTTTCCAGTGTGTCGTTCGTTTTAAAATAAAGAGGACAGCAACAAAAAAAATGAAGAGAACAAGGAAAAAATCTCAATGAAAAACATGACACACGACTTCTGAAAAAATCGGGCAATGTAAATCCTGACAAGGCAGGACATTTTTTTATTTTCGTTTTCCAAGCAGACAGTATGTTAACATATTTATTTAAAGTAAGAAAGAGATGGTCAGGTGAGGCAATATTTTTTTTATATTTTAAATTTTTTTTTGGGTTTTTGTTGTCGTTTCTTTTGTGGCACAGTTGGGTGTTTTGTTTTAACGACTTCTAAACGTCAGATTGAGTCGGTTGTGTTCACATGACGATGTTTACATTGGACTGTCTCTTGCTACTTTTCTAACTTCTCTGAACCTTATCTCACTGACACTTCATGGTAAGAAAGAGTAAATTAAAAAAAAAATGTGGATTTTTGCTGACGTTATTTTTTTGTGAAGTCAAAAAATAAGGCGTAGGACTCATGTAATGCTAAAATACAATAATTTTTAGAGGTAAACAAAAAAAAGGTATGTTCGTTTACACCCAAAACCTGCTTATTTCTGTTCTTAAAACAACCGTTTCAGGCAGTTTTGGTTTGGACGTATACTGACAGCAAATATTTGCTCTCAGCATTGTTAGGCCCCGATTACAGGATTCGTTTTTTCGTTCGTTTCGTCTTCTTACCAGATTTGACGAGGGTTGTAGAAATGTTACAGGAATGAAGTTACGAAATTACGATTGAAAATTTCAAGGTATTTTCTGGTTGAACTTTGACTTTTCTGATTTGAAAACGATGTAAACAAAAATTAGTGAAATGGTTAATTGTTTTTCATTATTTAATATTGTGATACTTGAGTATATTTGAGAAAAAAGTGATTAAAAAACATTTTTAATTATAACTATTACTACTGATTATTTTCACACAAAAATACTCTTAATTCCAAGCGCTGCAAAATAACCAAAGAAAGTACTTATGTATAATCAGGCTCTTGTGAACACCGTCATATAATTGCAAAATCA
This sequence comes from Melangyna quadrimaculata, assembly GCA_949320155.1. NCBI lineage: Eukaryota > Metazoa > Arthropoda > Insecta > Diptera > Syrphidae > Melangyna > Melangyna quadrimaculata. Next base: position 407,984,987 of record OX439483.1, read on the forward strand.
AAATCATTTTTTTTAGAGGTTAACAAAAAAGGTATGTTCGTTTACCCTTCCAAAACTGCTAATTTCTACCAATTTTAGTCTGAAGTTATGTTAAGATCTTTAAAAGTATAATAAAATTGTCAGAACCGTTTTGGGAAGCAAACGAAAAGACTGCTGACAGTAAATATTTGCTCTGAGTAAGTTAGCTCTGTTAGTAGAGGCGTTTTTCCATTTTAGTTCAAAGCAGAGTTTGAAAAAAGTTTGTTTATCTCAGAGCGCTTAGAGGTAAGAATTTGTGTTTCTTTTTCGTTCCGAGAACGATCACAAAATAACCGAGCAGTCTGAGCAAAAGCCGAGCATGATGGCAAAAGTTATACTGAAAAAAGGCAAAATAGGAAGAAACGGATACAAAACAAAATGCAATGGCGGTCGTAAACTTTGCTTAAGTGTCGTTTTTTAAGGAATTTCTACTGATCGTTATTCTTGTAGATTTGAAATAAATTTAGTTAAATCTTTTAAGGACAGTAAACAGTTTTCAGCTGGCAAAGAGATAGATAGTTTTTTTTTTGTTTACATTTCCATCTGTCAACGAAAGAAAATGACTTTTAAATGGATCGGTTCCACAAGTGTTCTCTGAAAAAGTATGTTTAATTTGCCAAAACCAATGATTTCTAGAAAATTTAAATGAGTTTTATTTGAAGCCTTTATTTGATGAGATTAAAATGTACAGCAAATCACGCTTTCGTAAAATCTTTTCTTCCGGTGAAAGCTAGTATAAATAATATCGAGAAAAAGTGTGAAAGACATAACAGTTTTGGAGCCCTTCACGCTAGTAACGCCTTAGGATTCCTACTTCCCTTCGTTCGGCCCTTTTTTGTGACATCAAATATTTATACGCTCTTACGCACGATTAGCTTGCGGCTTAGATAGTTTTATCCGTTGCATGTGCCCCCAAGCAAAAGATTTAATTTATTTTATATAAATAGGGAAAAAAAAATAAGGGAAGGAAACAATTTTGCTTGTTTTGTAAGTCTATATTAAAACTCTCTAATGAGGGTCGTCGACGACGACGACGATAATGATTCTACAATGTACAGACAAACTTATTATAGTTGTTTGTATGTGTCACATACTTCAGAGATCATAATACTGAATGAATGTTTTACCTACGATTTGGATTGAGAAGGAATTTTTTAAGGGCTTTATTTATACATAGGGTCGTATATTTAGCACGTGCTCAGCACTTGATCTCAGCCTGTTGAGTTGAAATGTTATTTTCTCCATCACAATATAGGTAGAGCACCAAACCAACCCTGTCTATAGGTTAGGTAGGTATATCGTATACTCGTACCATACGGATACGAGTGTATTTTGAATTTTTGGCTTAGAGGCGAAGAAGTGAATGACTTTATGAAAAGGGAGCTATTATAAGGATTGTGAATAATGCAAAGAGGTTAATGGGTTCTGCAACCCATGTAATTGAAAGGTAATTGGGTTGATTGCTTTTAAATGCTGTCATTGTAAGTCATTTCTCTTGAATGAAATGAAGAAACAAATTAAATAACGTCTACGTACATGGAGGAAAGTTTTTTGTTTTGTTTTGAAAGTATTTTAATTGAAAGAGTCCTTGTTATAAGGTTCTTATACAAAAGAAGATGTTAAAGTTCTAGAAATTAATACAAAAAAAATGGGCACGACTGGATCGCACAAACTTGCTCTCGTAGCTAACAACTTGAACGTAGCTTAAAATTGTCAATGTGAATATGTGGTTCGTGGTTCTATAACATTTTAAACAATTACCAATTTAAAATATAAATTATTACTATAATTTACTATAATTTTTTTTTTTTTTTAATAGCTTAAACAGATAGAGCTCAAAAAAACGTTTGCCATCTGAGATGTTTGATTAAGGTGAATTTACAAAAAAAAAATCCAAAAATCGTTAGAGCGGTTTTCTTAAAAAATAATTTTTTATATACATATAAAAATTCATGAACATTTTAAAAAATAAAATTTTGTATGCCAACTTTTAGAATTAAATAATTTACAATCTTACACAAAATTTAAAAAATATTTATGGACCCGTTTTCAAGATATTGAATTTTCAAAAAAAAAATTCAATATTTTTTTAAAAATCCAAAAACTATTTTTTCAAAAAATTTTATATGCAAAATTGTTAAAATTACAAAGAACCACTTACATAAAAAAAAATTGGTTGAAATCGGTGTAGCGGTTTTCATGAAATTTGAAAACCAAAAAATCGGTTCTATGGCAGGTATACCGTTAATAACCGATAAAATTTTTTTTTTTCTACCAAAATATTTGTTTAAGTAATTATAGTAAGCTCGTAATTTTTTTTTTTTCAAAATCGTTAGAGCCGTTTTTGAAATAAATCAATTTTTATATATTGGTTGTATGGCAGCGGCAGGTACCGTTATTTTTTGAGATAAAAAAAAAATCAATTTCCCCTCTAGGGAATCCCATAAGAACCTTAAGTCCAAAGTTTGAAGAAAATCGCTTCAGCCAATGAGGCTGCACAGACACACAGAACAGAAAATTATTATCTCGAATCTTTTTTTTGCACGAATCCTAAACTTGTCCTATACTACGTATATCGCAAGTAAAAATAACTTGAGAATAAATGAAACTCCAGTTTGATTTTGAAAATTCATAGACACAGCATTAGTAAACAAATGTGTGTGTATTGGAACTTGATTGCCAGTACTTGCCCGTGTAGCCTCAGTGTAACCCACCCACTGTGGAAAGAATAGTCGTCGTATTTATAAATAGAAAGTTTTATCATTTTTATATTGATACTTTTAAATGTCTATTTGCTGTGAAAACACTTCCCAGATTTATTTAATTTAATGTTACCACCGTTTTTGAAGATATCTAAGAATAAGATGTTTTTGTTAATTTTTTAGAACTATGATTAAATTTCTCCTTCAGTACCTTCATAGAGGCAATAATTTTCTAGGTGTAATAATTAAAGCAATTTCTACTGTAAAAATATATTTTGTAGCACAAAATCATACGTCTAAGAAAATTACTACAGCATCTCTAACTGATGAACCAAACTAAAGAGGCTGTGCATTTGCGTGATTAAACCCAATACCCAAACTTTCTTATTCGTAAATCACTCCATCAACGTAGTGCGTAATACTATGTTTCCACCGAGACTAACCCAAGGTTTAATTCGATTTATAATAAATCTCGACTCGACTTTCCGTTAAGGGCGCACAAATTTTCACACGCGGTTAATTTTATTCGGTAAATTTTTGACTGAAAATAATAAATATCATAATTTTAATGTGAGAAAACTTTTATTTGTATTTTTAATTAATTTATAAAGTTTTCATTTTTCATACAAAATGTATGTAATTTACTTCGTCTGTTGAATTTGACGGTTCTTTAACGTACACAAATGAGGGTCTATGCTTCCTTGCTATGTTTAGTGTTGTGATATGTGGTTTTTTTCCCGATTTTTTTGTGACTTTTTAGGGATTAGGAAACAAAAAGTTTCAAAAACTAAATTTTAGTTTTTTTTTGAACAACTTTGATAACATACTGACTGACAACATACGCGCCTGCCAGACGACTCAGCATACCATAAGCGGAGCGACGGAGTCGCGTGAGCGGGCACATAGCAGCCGGAAAGGGAGTTAAAATCCTTGAACCATCCTAAGTACTGTTTAGTACAAAAAACATTGATAACAGACCGACTGACAACATAGGCGCCTGCCAGACGACTCAGCATACCCTTAACGGAGAGACGGAGTCGCATGAGCGGGGCATATAGGAGCCGGAAAGGGAGTTAAAATCCTTGAACCCGCAAAGCGGGCCATTCAAAGTACTGTTTAGTTCAAAAAACTTTGATAACAGACCGACTGACAACATATGCGCCTGCCAGACGACTGAGCATACCGTAAACGGAGCGACGGAGTCGCGTGAGCGGGATAGAGGACCCGAAAAGGGATTTAAAATCCTTTAACCCACGAAGCGGGCCGCCCAAAGTACTGTTTAGTACAAAAAAAACTTTGATTACTGATCGACTGACAACAAAGGCGCCTGCCAGACGACTGAGCATACCCTATAAAGCGGAGCGACGGAGTCGCGTGAGCGGGACAGAGGACCCTTGAACCCGTGAATAATTGCATAACTGTTTTATTTAGTGGCCGCGGATGTTCAAAAGGGTAGTTATGTGCATTCAAGAGGACACAAGCGTCCACAGGTTTTTCTCAAAATCCACCTCAGTCTACCAACTCCTACTCTCACCTCCACGTGGTGAACATCGGGTGTCTAGTACCTCAGCTGGAGACGGGGTTTAAATCCCCGTGGAAAGCTGTTGGGGACAGCCAACGAGAGAGGGGGGGGAGGAGTGTTCCCACTAAGGCACTTCTCCTTTCATCGAGGCGGCAGCGGACGAATTCTCTAGATGGAATCAACGGTGGCGTCTACAGTTCCAGTTAGGTTGAACTACTTAGTGAACACCTTATATGGGCTACTACGACATATTTGTAGCTCAGGCCTATAAGGAGCGGATTATCCGGCTCCCTACCCTTGGAGTTATACGAAGGGTCTGGTCCTCCGGGTCGGGGGTTGTGCGTCGGGGTAACTTCCCTACCACGTAAAAAAAAGTTGTTCCGAAACAACAACAAGCCTCGGATATGGATGATTTTAAAGTTGACGACCCCAGCAAACGTAACAAGGACAATGAATTTCGGATCTGCACGTGGAACGTCCTGTCCTTATACAGAACACGTGCAGCCGAACAATTAGTGGAGAACCTGGACAGGCTAAAGGCTGACGTAACAGCCATCCAGGAAGTGCGATGGGATGGAGAGGGCGTACGGAGACTGAAAACGTGTGACATCTACTACGGCGGGTGCTTGAAGGAACAGGGTCAGCGGCTCTTGGGTTGTGGTTTTGTGATAAGGGGAAGACTTAGGCAAGAAGTCTTGGGCTTCCGAAGTGTAAGCGAGCGCCTGGTCACAATCCGCATCAAAGGCAAATTTAAGAACATTTCGCTGATTTGTGTTCACGCCCCCCATGAAAGGAGAGAAGACTCAACCAAAGAAGCATTCTACGATCTCTTGGAGACAACGTATGATATGTGCCCGAAGTAAGACGTGAAGATCATTCTTGGTGACTTCAACGCAAGATTCGGAAAGGAGGGCATCTTTGGTTCGATAGTCGGAGGACACAGCCTACACGACGAAACTTCCGGCAACGGACACAGGCTGGCAGACTTTGCGGCGGGGCGAAATGTCATCATCTCAAGCACCTACTTCCCACACCTCAATATACACAAGGGGACTTGGCGGTCGCGTGATCAAGTAACCGTCAACCAAATCGACCACGTTGCGATAGACGCGAGACATGCTTCCAGTATCTTGGACGTCCGAACGTTCCGAGGGGCCAACATTGACTCGGATCACTACCTGGTGGTAGCTAGACTACGTATGCGGATATCCATGACGCGACAACGCAGAGCAGATGCTGTGAAAAGATTCGATGTCGAGAAGCTTAAATCGCAAGAGACTGCCAGAACTTTTGCAGACCACGTAACTCTTAATCTCTCAGGAGGTCCGCTACCAGCATCAAGTGCAGAGGACCAGTGGGAACACTGTCAACAAGCCATTAGAAGTGCCGCCTCTGATGTGCTGGGTTTCACTAGGCGAATACAACGAAACCCCTGGTTCGATGAGGAGTGCCGGCTAGCGCATGCAGCTAAGGACGAGGCCTACCAGGCAATGCTGCAGACTCGAACAAGAGCTGCTGAGAGAGTGGCCCGGGAGCTCTACGGGCTGAAACGCAAAGAGGAACGCCGACTTCTCAGGAGGAAAAAGAGAGAGCACGAGAAGCGGGCGGTAGAGTCTATTGAGGGTTGTAGCGGTAGGGGAGATGTTCGAAAATTTTATCAGAGGGTGAAGCGATCCACCCAAGGATTCAAGGCTAGAACGGAAGCCTGCCGAGATGAGAGTGGGAATATGGTAGTAGACACACAGTCAGTGCTGAGGATCTGGAAAGAACACTTCTCTAGACTGCTTAATGGCGAAGACAGCCAAGATGCCGCTAATAGGCAGAACGCTCCATTCAACTTGGACGATGATAGCCAAGAGTTCCGTCCACCCGACCTAACCGAAGTTCGGCTGGCGATATCCAAACTTAAGTCGTACAAGGCTGCAGGTGCGGATGGCTTACAAGCCGAACTATTTAAATCAGCGGCAGATGAATTGGCTAGGAGCATACACCAGCTCATCTGCAAAATCTGGTCGGAGGAAAGTATGCCCGATGAATGGAACCTCGGTATAGTGTGCCCCATCCATAAAAAGGGAGATGTTCTGAAATGTACCAACTACAGAGGAATTAGTCTCCTAAACGTCGCTTATAAAATCTTGTCGGCCATCCTGTGTGACCGCTTAAAACCTTTTGTCAACGATCTGATCGGCCCTTATCAGTGCGGTTTTAGGCCAGGCAAGTCAACCGTCGATCAAATGTTCACACTCCGACAGATTTTAGAAAAATCCCGGGAATTCCAGATCGATACACACCACCTTTTTATCGATTTTAAAGTCGCGTATGATAGCGTGAAAAGGGACGAATTATACAGAGCCATGTCGAGTCTCGGCATCCCTGCCAAACTCGTCCGCTTGTGCAGGATGACGATGGAGAAATCTCGCTGCTCCGTCAAAATTGGTAAGAACACCACCGATTCCTTTGATGTTGAGAAAGGATTGAGGCAAGGCGACGCGTTATCATGCAACCTATTCAACATCGTTCTTGAAGCCATTGTACGCAACGCACATGTCAACACCAGCGGTACAATCTATCAAAAGTCCGTTCAATTGCTTGCATATGCGGATGACATAGACATTGTCGGCAGAACGAAGCGAGCTGTGGCAGGGGCATTTGCGAGCATTGAATCGGAGGCGGCTAGAATGGGATTGGCGGTTAATGAGGACAAGACGAAGTATATGCTGTCATCGAGAGAGGAATCTCAACATCGTCGACTCGGGCAAAATATCACGATGGACAGATATAACTTCGAAGTTGTCAAGGACTTTGTCTACCTGGGCTCCACTATTACATCGCAGAATGACATCAGTGCAGAGATCAAGCGAAGAATTACTCTTGCCAACCGCTGTTTCTTCGGTCTAAGAAGGCATTTAAGTAGTAAGGCCCTCTCTCAGAGAACCAAGGAGACTTTATACAAAACCCTAATCATCCCGGTCCTGCTTTATGGGTCAGAAGCATGGACACTGAAGGATTCGGATAAAAATCTGCTAGGGTGCTTTGAGAGGAAGATTCTTCGTGTGATTTTCGGTCCGGTGTGTATCGAAGGAGTATGGAGGAGAAGATTCAACGACGAGCTATACGGGCTATACAGCGACGTTGACCTGGTCAAAAAGCTGAAAATACAGCGGCTTAGATGGCTGGGGCACGTGGAGCGTATGGACAGCAACGCACCTGCCCGACGAGTCTTCGAATCCAACCCCGATGGGGTACGCAGCAGAGGAAGAACCCGTAACAGGTGGCGCAATCAAGTGAATGACGACATCAAAGCACTCGGTGTGCGCAACTGGAAGCGGCTAGCTAGGGACAGAGCTGGCTGGAGGGGCTTGTTAGTTGAGGCCGAAGCCCATCCTGGGCTGTGAGCGCCATCAAAAGTAAAGTAAAGTAAGTAAGATGTCATACTAACTTTAAATGTTTATTAAAAATTATATAAATAAAAGTTTGCTCATATTTAATAATAAATTGTTAAATTGAATTATTTAATATATCCAAAAATTATATTGGCGTGTGAAAAGGGAAACTTAAGTAGTGTGAAAAAAAATGCAAAAATCGAAAAATTCAAATATTTTTTTAATCATATTTAGGTGTGTTTCCTCACCGTTATATGATAAGAATATTCTATAGAGTGCCTTAGCTCACTGTAAAAAAAAAATCAAAATTCAAGGCGTGCGCCCTTAACATGCCGCCTACACAGGCCATGAACGATAGCCAGACTATGGAACATGTCTAAAAAAAAATCCAATAAAGTCGCAAAAATCCATGTCCAAGTTGTGACATATCCATACAAATCAGATTGTGTATTGGATTGTCGATTGGATTATGGACATCCGGGTGTAATGGAAAGTCGCCCCCGCGGTTTGGTATGATTTATCATAAATCTCCTTCAAATCTCGAAAACGATTTTCAAAAAATTAGTGGAAGTGATAATACCCCTGATAAGAAATTTAGAAAATCTCTATATTCAACCCCCCACGCCCGCCAAAAGCTGGACAAAAAACCTGCCAGACTTTTGATTTCGATATCACAAAATATGCACCTATAAACACCCATACTCAAATTTTGGTTATACATCCACCCCCAAATTTTCCTGTCGGCTCTTGTACTATATAGTCTAGGAAAGATAGAAAATTTAATATGGGCAAGTGGGAACACACTAATTCATGAAATTTTATTGCTGGTATCGACACAGAATTTTATCCTCAACAACATATCCAAAGTCCCCCGAAATCTCCGCATTGGTTTTTTGTATAGACGCATTTAAAGAGGTGGAGAGAGGGAGAAGGCAGGAATTTATCAAGCTGAAAAAATTTGTTTTAATACAATCTAATCATATGACACATGTTTTAAGGGTGCTTTTTAACGCTGATTGAGACCAAAACTGAAAAGACATGTATCCTGTAGAAAGTAGAGCTTCAAACAATATCCGAATCTTCAAACTATCCGGATATCCGGATACTTATGAATAAGATAATTGGGATCCGACACTGTCCGGATAGTTCCGGATAGCTCAATGAGACAGTTGGGATACGACACTATCCGGATAGTTTCGGATACCCTGATCCAGATTCGGATTCGAATCTAGTTTGATGAGTTTTGTTTATACTTAGGGTAATATAGAGCAATATAAACATATGATACATGATTTTAGTGTAGTTTTTAATGCCGAATCGAATAAAATGGAAATCAAGACCATGCAATCTTCCGGTAAAAAGTTATTGATTTTTAAAGTGAATATCAGTACGTTTTTACCTGATAGTATCTACTGTACATACATACATATACAGGGTGATTTGCATAAGGTGTCACAAAAGGCTAGGGAGCATAGGTTGGACTAAGACAAGAAAAAAATCGTAATTGCGGGGGGTCTATTTCCCCCCGTTTTGACGGGAGGGGCAGTTTTCGAACAAAAATCACTTAAAACAGAAAAATAAATTAAAAAATAACGGTAATACTTACGGAGTCATGCTATAGCATTTTGAAAAGCCAAAAGTCTATTTCTTAATATTATTTTTAAATTAAGTTGTTTGAGTGAATAGTTTTTGAAAAATAAATTTTCAAAGTCAAAATTTTGAAAAAAAAAATTCAAGCTAAATTTTGTTTCAAAATTGTATTTAAATAAGCATTATTTTTATTTTCAAAACTTAATGCTCTTGTCAATCTTTAGTCAAATACTGAAAACCGCATGGTTCTAGGACTTGACTTTTCAAAATATTAAAAAATAAAGAAACCAGAATCTTAGTAAAAACAAGAAAAAACGAGGTTGATGATAATCAACTGGTTGCTGAAATGATCATTTAGCCGAATTCTTCTTAGTTTTATGAGAAAGTTGCTTCATTTATTTGTTCATATCTTGAAAAGTAAATGTCCTAGATCCATACGGTTTTCAGTGTTTAACTTAAAATTGACAAGAGCATTAAGTTTTGAAAACAAGAATTATGCTTAATTATGTAACATTTTGAAAAAAATTTGCTTGAAATTTTTTTTTTATTTATTTTTCCAAAATTTTTACTTTGAAAATTAGTTTTTCAAAAACTGTTCACTCGAACAACTTAATTTAAAAATAATATTAAAGAACCGAATTTTGGCTTTTCAAAATGCTACAGCATGACTCTGTAAGTATTAACGTTATTTTTTATTTTTTTTTTTTCTGTTTTAAGTGATTTTTTTTTTTTGAAAATTGCTTCTCGCGCCTAAACGGAGGGAAATAGACCCCCCCTCATATACGATTTTTTTCTTGTCTAAGTCCAACCTATACTCCCAAGCCCTTTGTGACACCTTATGCAAATCACCCTGTATATGTATGTATGTACAGTAGATACTATCAGGTAAAAACGTACTGATATTCACTTTAAAAATCAAAACTTTTTAGCGGAAGATTGTATGGTCTTGATTTTTATTTTATTCGATTCGGCATTAAAAACTACCCTAAAATCATGTATAATATGTTTATATTGCACTATATTACCCTTAGTATAAACAAAACTCATCAAACTAGATTCGGATCCGAATCTGGATCCGGGTATCCAACACTATCCGGATAGTGTCGGATCCCAACTGTCTCATTGAACTATCCGGATATCCGGAACTATCCGACACTTTCCAGATAGTTCAGATATCCGATCATGGATCCGGATCCGCTTCGGATATCCGGATATCCGAAATATCCGGATACTTTGAAGCACTAGTAGAAAGTTAAAGTACAACATGTAAAATATTACGCAAACCAGTTTAAAATAATGGTATATTAATGAAATTTAGTATAAATGTTTCATTTAGAATGCGTTTCTAAGAATCAAAAGATAAGATATTAAATTTATATTGGCATCCAAGGATCAAAAGAGTCTATACAAATTTTGGTAATGTTTGACCTCCAACGGAAGAAGCAGTCATTTTTGCTTCAAAATGAATATAACTTTCTTTAGGGTGCTTGTATCATATTGGTTTTTCTTTTATTAGATTCGGCATTAAAAAATACCTTTAAATCATATATCATATGTCATATGTACTATCTCGATAACACGAAAATACAATTTTTCGTAAGACCTAACATTTTGCTCCGTATAGGGCAGGTCAAACATAAACTCTCTGAAAAAAAAAACACTTTGAATCAAGTTATTTTAATGGACTCTTTTGATACTTGGAAACCATGACATATATTTAATTCACAGATGTTATGGTAATATTGATGCACTAACATCTCGCCCTCAAAATAACACGCTTTCACCAAAGATATTTTTGGAGACTCTTTTGATTCTTGGTAAACATGACAAATGGAACATTTATGCCGTTATCTTAAAATGGTTTTGGGTAATATTTTACTTGTTGTACTTTAAAAAAGTAATAAAAAGTAATAAAAGAGACTTTAACTTTCTACAGGATACATGCATCTTTTCAGTTTTGGTCTCTTTAGAATCAGCGTTTTAAAGCATCCTAAAAACATGTGTCATATGATTAGATTGTATTATAACACAATTTTAAGCTTGATAAACTCCGACCTCCCATCCCTCTCCACCTCATTAAATGCGTTTATTCAAAAAGCCAATGCGGGGATTTTGGGGGAGTTTGGATATGTTGTTGAGGATACAATTCTGCGTCGATACCAGCAATAAAATTTCATGAATTAATTTGTTCCCGGTCAGATCCTATCTTTCTTAGACTAGTAGTTGCCTTAACAGGATTCCACAGCAAAAAAAAAAAAACATCTTGACTGTCACTATTGAGACTTGGTAAGTTTGCGTTCCACGCCGTCTGCATTTCACAAAGAGTACCCTGTATGTGATATAAAATTTTGTTCGATTAAGCATTCAATGCATTTCCCATAAGAGAAAACCAAAAACAGCTCTTAGAAAAATTAGTTTTACCAAATTATTTTGAACGGACATACATAACACACTTACAATAGAATAATAAAAAATTTAAGTTTATTTGCGGTATTTTGCAGATAAAAATGTAAACAAACCTGTGTTGTTGTTGTGGTTTTCTAAAATGGAATGGAAGGAAAGGCTTGTAAGGAACGAGAGAAGTCTATGAATTTAAATGAAATATTATTTTTAAATATTTTGTCAGTGTAAATAAAAATTTAAGAAAAAAATACTTGATATTGAATACTTGAAATTCAATTTGGCAGTTGTCGAAATGTCAAAATCTGAGGGCGCAGATCGATTTAGGAGGGTGGAGCACTCTAAGTCCAGTGGAAACTGAAAAATTCGCACTTGACACTTTGACAGTTCACAGTGGTGACGAAATGTCAAAAATCCGAAAACTCACACATTTCACTTTGATAGTTGATAGTTAGGGGCAAAAAGTCAAAAATCCGAAAACAAAAAATGGGCACGACTGGATTGCACAAAACTTGCTCTCGTAGCTAACAACTTTAACGTAGCTTGAAAAAAACATGTACATATTTATTGGTTCCATATCATTATGATATCATTAAAAAAAAAAGTTTTAAAAGCTATTTAAAATATAAATGATTATAAAATAGTTATTTTAATAGCTAAAATAGATAAAGCTCAAAAAAAAATATGCCATCTGATTTGTTTGATAAAAATGTGAATTTATGAAAAAAAAAAATCAAAAATCGTTAGAGTGGTTTTTTTTTAAATTAATTTTTTAAAAAACCTTGAACATATTTTAAAATAAAATTTGGTATGCCAACTTTAAGAACTTAATAAAATACAATTTTACACAAAATTAAAAAAAAATTCATTGGCCCGTTTTCAAGATATTGAATTTTCAAACAAAAAAAAAATTCAATATTTTTTTAAAAATCCAAAAATTATTTTTTCAAAAATTTTTATATGCGAAATTGTTAAAATTAAAATTATTATTTTGGTTGAAATCGGTGTAGTAGTTAAAGAGAAATTTGAAAACCAAAAAATCGGTTGTATGACACGTACTGTTAATAACCGTTCGAAAGATTTTTTTTTTCTGTCAAAATATTAACTTTAATGATTTATTTACATAAAAGCCTTAAGGCCAAAGTTTGAAGAAAATCGTTTCAGCCGTTTAGGCTGCAGGTCGAGATACAGACAGACGGACAGACAGAATTGCGAGACCCACTTTTTTAGCGTTCTCTATCATCGTAATGTTAGGGAAAATTCTTATCTCGAATTTTTTTGCTGTACGAATCCTAAACTTGCCCTATACTACGTATATTGCATCGTGTATAGATGATGGCGAATAGTCAAAAAACCTATGTCCTGGTTCACGCTCTAACTCCAAAATAAAATGAGCAAATTCGAACTAAAAGTCTGCACTATACTTAATGCAGAAATATAGAAATCTATGCCAACTTGACATGAACAAAATTAAATTATAAATTTATTTCGTTTTCGTTTGGTAGTCCGTTGTTACGCCTTTTTTATTGTTTCCATTCCTCTCACATATGGAAAATCTGGAGTAGAAGGAGCAATTAATAAAAAATAATTTTTCTGGAACAAACATTTCATTTATAAGTTTCGATATATTTTACGGTTGATTTTCAAACTCACATACTTAATTATTCTATTGCAATTATTATATGAATACCCTTTCATATAAAAGTAATTAGAAAAAGTAATGTTATTGTAGACTCTTTTTCGTTTTCTATTATGGGAAATACATTGAATGCGAAATCGAAAAAAAAATTATATATCACTTACAGGGCTCACGCTTTGACTGCTAGGTGCCGTATTACCAAGTAACAATAATGACGACGAAAAATTTTGGATTCGCTTGCTCAGCTTTTGACGGAGTTTTACTGAACACGCCAAATGATTCGATTTGATAACTTTGAGTATCTTATTTTTTGCATAAGTATTCGATTTTTTTTTTTTGAAGTGAAACTTCTTTGCGCGCTTTGAGAGTGAAATTTTTTAGGTTGAATTTTTGTGAAGCGAAAAAATGTAACGCCACATGTGCAATACTGGATCATTGATTAGCTAAGTGGTGGGAGGAAGAGTAAAAGTAAAATTTTTATCGATAGGCTAATATTTTATAGTGCAATAAGTTTGGATTTTTTGGTAATTTGTTTTGTAGGCCTACTGAAGTCAGATTTCAATTTTTGTTTACGAACACAAACTTTGCAGATCTTAGTTAGTCAGACAATTACGAATTCGGAGAGTCCGCTAAAATTTTGAATTATATGTATATAGACAAAGAGCCCACAGCAGATTATGGGTGTGAACGATATCAAAAATTCACTACTATTTAAAAAAAAAAAAACATCTTAACTTTTTATATGCTGTCACTCCGTGGTTGGGGCGTTTGCAGGAAATGCTGCATTAAAAATGCGTTTTTTTTCGAAAGCGCAGATAATTGGAATAGCAACTACAACATTATATTTAATTAAAGAACTGAGCGCCCTCGACATGAATATGAGGGTCCAAGACATTTTCTATGGGGCCAAATGGCTGCCTGACGCACTCAAAGAATTCAAAAAATCGGTTTTACAGATAATTGTGATAGCAAAATAATTCATTTACCCAATGATGCAATAGTTTCTTCTCATCCCAAAAATATGGGTCCACGACTTTTTCCATGGGGCAAAATGGCTGCCAGGCGCACGCATAGAAAATGTCTTGGACGCTCATATTCATGTCTAGGGCGCTTAGTTCTTTAATTAAATATAATGTTGGTATACCAATTATCTGATGTTCAAAAGGGTAGTTATGTGCATTCAAGAGGACACAAGCGTCCACAGGTTTTTCTCAAAATCCAACTCTGTCTACCAACTCCTACTCTCACCTCCACGTGGTGAACATCGGGTGTCTAGTACCTCAGCTGGAGACGGGGTTTAAATCCCCGTGGAAAGCTGTTGGGGACAGCCAACGAGAGAGGGGGGGAGGAGTGTTCCCACTAAGGCACTTCTCCTTTCATCAAGGCGGCAGCGGACGAATTCTCTAGATGGAATCAACGGTGGCGTCTACAGTTCCAGTTAGGTTGAACTACTTAGTGAACACCTTATATGGGCTACTACGACATATTTGTAGCTCAGGCCTATAAGGAGCGGTTTATCCGGCTCCCTACCCTTGGAGTTATACGAAGGGTCTGGTCCTCCGGGTCGGGGGTTGTGCGTCGGGGTAACTTCCCTACCACTTAAAAAAAAGTTGTTCCGAAACAACAACAAGCCTCGGATATGGATGATTTTAAAGTTGACGACCCCAGCAAACGAAACAAGGACAATGAATTTCGGATCTGCACGTGGAACGTCCTGTCCTTATACAGAACATGTGCAGCCGAACAATTAGTGGAGAACCTGGACAGGCTAAAGGCTGACGTAACAGCCATCCAGGAAGTGCGATGGGATGGAGAGGGCGTACGGAGACTGAAAACGTGTGACATCTACTACGGCGGGTGCTTGAAGGAACAGGGTCAGCGGCTCTTGGGTTGTGGTTTTGTGATAAGGGGAAGACTTAGGCAAGAAGTCTTGGGCTTCCGAAGTGTAAGCGAGCGCCTGGTCACAATCCGCATCAAAGGCAAATTTAAGAACATTTCGCTGATTTGTGTTCACGCCCCCCATGAAAGGAGAGAAGACTCAACCAAAGAAGCATTCTACGATCTCTTGGAGACAACGTATGATATGTGCCCGAAGTAAGACGTGAAGATCATTCTTGGTGACTTCAACGCAAGATTCGGAAAGGAGGGCATCTTTGGTTCGATAGTCGGAGGACACAGCCTACACGACGAAACTTCCGGCAACGGACACAGGCTGGCAGACTTTGCGGCGGGGCGAAATGTCATCATCTCAAGCACCTACTTCCCACACCTCAATATACACAAGGGGACTTGGCGGTCGCGTGATCAAGTAACCGTCAACCAAATCGACCACGTTGCGATAGACGCGAGACATGCTTCCAGTATCTTGGACGTCCGAACGTTCCGAGGGGCCAACATTGACTCGGATCACTACCTGGTGGTAGCTAGACTACGTATGCGGATATCCATGACGCGACAACGCAGAGCAGATGCTGTGAAAAGATTCGATGTCGAGAAGCTTAAATCGCAAGAGACTGCCAGAACTTTTGCAGACCACGTAACTCTTAATCTCTCAGGAGGTCCGCTACCAGCATCAAGTGCAGAGGACCAGTGGGAACACTGTCAACAAGCCATTAGAAGTGCCGCCTCTGATGTGCTGGGCTTCACTAGGCGAATACAACGAAACCCCTGGTTCGATGAGGAGTGCCGGCTAGCGCATGCAGCTAAGGACGAGGCCTACCAGGCAATGCTGCAGACTCGAACAAGAGCTGCTGAGAGAGTGGCCCGGGAGCTCTACGGGCTGAAACGAAAAGAGGAACGCCGACTTCTCAGGAGGAAAAAGAGAGAGCACGAGAAGCGGGCGGTAGAGTCTATTGAGGGTTGTAGCGGTAGGGGAGATGTTCGAAAATTTTATCAGAGGGTGAAGCGATCCACCCAAGGATTCAAGGCTAGAACGGAAGCCTGCCGAGATGAGAGTGGGAATATGGTAGTAGACCCACAGTCAGTGCTGAGGATCTGGAAAGAACACTTCTCTAGACTGCTTAATGGCGAAGACAGCCAAGATGCCGCTAATAGGCAGAACGCTCCATTCAACTTGGACGATGATGGCCAAGAGTTCCGTCCACCCGACCTAACCGAAGTTCGGCTGGCGATATCCAAACTTAAGTCGTACAAGGCTGCAGGTGCGGATGGCTTACAAGCCGAACTATTTAAATCAGCGGGAGATGAATTGGCTAGGAGCATACACCAGCTCATCTGCAAAATTTGGTCGGAGGAAAGTATGCCCGATGAATGGAACCTCGGTATAGTGTGCCCCATCCATAAAAAGGGAGATGTTCTGAAATGTACCAACTACAGAGGAATTAGTCTCCTAAACGTCGCTTATAAAATCTTGTCGGCCATCCTGTGTGACCGCTTAAAACCTTTTGTCAACGATCTGATCGGCCCTTATCAGTGCGGTTTTAGGCCAGGCAAGTCAACCGTCGATCAAATGTTCACACTCCGACAGATTTTAGAAAAATCCCGGGAATTCCAGATCGATACACACCACCTTTTTATCGATTTTAAAGTCGCGTATGATAGCGTGAAAAGGGACGAATTATACAGAGCCATGTCGAGTCTCGGCATCCCTGCCAAACTCGTCCGCTTGTGCAGGATGACGATGGAGAAATCTCGCTGCTCCGTCAAAATTGGTAAGAACACCACCGATTCCTTTGATGTTGAGAAAGGATTGAGGCAAGGCGACGCGTTATCATGCAACCTATTCAACATCGTTCTTGAAGCCATTGTACGCAACGCACATGTCAACACCAGCGGTACAATCTATCAAAAGTCCGTTCAATTGCTTGCATATGCGGATGACATAGACATTGTCGGCAGAACGAAGCGAGCTGTGGCAGGGGCATTTGCGAGCATTGAATCGGAGGCGGCTAGAATGGGATTGGCGGTTAATGAGGACAAGACGAAGTATATGCTGTCATCGAGAGAGGAATCTCAACATCGTCGACTCGGGCAAAATATCACGATGGACAGATATAACTTCGAAGTTGTCAAGGACTTTGTCTACCTGGGCTCCACTATTACATCGCAGAATGACATCAGTGCAGAGATCAAGCGAAGAATTACTCTTGCCAACCGCTGTTTCTTCGGTCTAAGAAGGCATTTAAGTAGTAAGGCCCTCTCTCAGAGAACCAAGGAGACTTTATACAAGACCCTAATCATCCCGGTCCTGCTTTATGGGTCAGAAGCATGGACACTGAAAGATTCGGATAAAAATCTGCTAGGGTGCTTTGAGAGGAAGATTCTTCGTGTGATTTTCGGTCCGGTGTGTATCGAAGGAGTATGGAGGAGAAGATTCAACGACGAGCTATACGGGCTATACAGCGACGTTGACCTGGTCAAAAAGCTGAAAATACAGCGGCTTAGATGGCTGGGGCACGTGGAGCGTATGGACAGCAACGCACCTGCCCGACGAGTCTTCGAATCCAACCCCGATGGGGTACGCAGCAGAGGAAGAACCCGTAACAGGTGGCGCAATCAAGTGAATGACGACATCAAAGCACTCGGTGTGCGCAACTGGAAGCGGCTAGCTAGGGACAGAGCTGGCTAGAGGGGCTTGTTAGTTGAGGCCGAAGCCCATCCTGGGCTGTGAGCGCCATCAAAAGTAAGTAAGTATACCAATTATCTGCACTTTCGAAAAAAACGCATTTTTAGTGCAGCATTTCCTGCCGCAACCACGGAGTGCCAGACTTTCATATTTTCATATAAAAAGTTGAGATGTATTTTAAAATAGTAGTGATTTTTTGCTATCGTTCACAACCATAATCTGCTGTGGGCTCTTGGTCTAATGTGGTTGAAAAATAAATAAAAACAAATTTAAGTTGTCTTATACAAATTATCGATTTTACAGAGATTTTGAGTGTAGGAATTTTTGGAAATAGTCGGAAAACCTACTCTCATAAGCTAATTTATGTCTATTAAATGTTCACCTTTTTTTACTTTAAATTTTCACCATTATTACCTATTTATTTTCAAGTTAACAACCCCAACCCATCGATCATTTTGATATAGAACACATAGCTGCGTCTTACGCATATAAGCTTAATGTCCCTTTACATATTTTTAGATCGCCACGTTTCACTTCTGCCACGAGTACTGAGTTACACGCGCTCTTTTTTTGTTTTTAAACATTGTAAATAACGGCAATGAGTAAACATTTAAATAAAATTAATATTTTTTCGTATATTTGTACTTTGTTGAACAACAATGAACTTATTTTTTTTTATCACTTACAACTGAAATAAATTTATCGTCATTTATAATATTTTAATGTACATTTACTGACAAAATTCAGTGGTTCAAATGAATTTAGATAACCGGAGAATAATCTTTTTTGATTCACTGACGCAAAAGTTTTGTCGATTAAGTATGATGTTAAAATTATTTTTGAATGATACTAATAAGCTGAAAATACGATTTTGCAATGTTCGACCTCCTCTAAGACTTCAGTACCCATAAAGTGGCAATGGCACAGTGGATAGTGTTTGACTGCTAACCTGGACGTTTGAGTTCGAGCCCCAGTCTAGGAAGAATTCTTTTCTATATTCCCCAGTTGCAAGTGGATGCCACTCGTGGAATTTCATGAGATAATCAACATCGAATTCTCAATCCACTTTGCCAACAAAAATTCTTTCCCTTCGTTCTATTTCTTTTAACTATACTCTGTTCAGTTTGTATTTTCAGTACAGGCAGTACAGGGAAGATAGGGTGTTTGCCTCTCACCCTTACTTTTACGGATTTCAATAAGCTATCTCTTTTTTTATAAAGCTTTTGCACTTCCATGGTTGCCGTATCGCGCATTATAAATTGGCATATTTCTCTCTCATTCAAATGTCAGTGGGTTATCAACCTTCTGATTTAGATTTCATAAACAGAAAATATAATTTTTTGCCAAGCTCGCAAATTAAACTTATTTCCTTTTCTTATTCGCTTTTAAAATCAAACTGTCGTTTCGGAAGCGTGAACGGGTATTTATATCCGCAATAATCCCACTGTTTTTTTTGAATGCGCGCAGGTCAAGTTAAAATAAAAAAGGGTGTTTTTTATATGGGGTTTTTCAGGTGTACTGGTAAACTGTTGCGTTTTTCATATAAATAAAAACCAAACAATGTATATTGTGCTTTAAAGTTTTATTGCTTTGTTTGTGTTGTGTATGCTTATTTTTTTATGAAAATAATTTACAAATATCATTTGCTTCAGAGCTAATGCCACTCTCAGAATGCATTGATGATGGAAAATGTTTAACATTTCGTTTAAAGTTAACAAATTTATAGAAGTGACGAGGATTTCTCTTTATATTTGGCGTGGAGAGGGAGATTTCGGAGAGCCTCAGCAAAAAATCTCAGTTTGGCTGTAAAAATACTAAGGAAAAAATGTTTGACGGAGCCAAATCTCTGATATCTCTCTTTCCTGAACGAACCTGTTTTAAAAACTTATGAGTTATAAAATATTTTATCGTATCTTTTAAATTCGTCGTTAAGTTTAAGATACATTTCATAATCGTTAGAACTAGCGAATACCAGCCATTTGTCAGGCAAGTTGCTTTCAAGTTATTTACTGGCTACGTTCTACTTTTAAAAGGATAGCCTTTCTAGTTTTCTGAACTTATATTTTTATAAAAATTGCTTAAAATATTGCAGATCGCACTTCAACGACGAAAATGTAAATAACACCACAAAGACGCAATCTCACATGGGTTGACCTTTAGCTGAATCATAAATTTCGGGTTTGTTTTTTATTTCTATTCCTTCTAACTAGTGCCGTGCATTGCATTTAACAGACCTGAGGTCTTACAGGCATATAGTTAAAATTATTACAAAAATATAATTTCAAAATTTTCGATTTTTGTAATAATAATTCTTAAAAAATTGGGTTTTTGTTGATGTTTTTTAATCCATCATCATAGTAGCCATTCTTTAATGGAATTTGACAGTTCGTACGTTGACAGATTTTACTTTAAACTTCTTTGATTTTCTGTGCAATTCTGTGATTTTCAGTCTAAAACCGTTCCCGTACTCAAAAATTTGGCAGTTTTTGACAAAAGACAACGCTCACGAGAGTAAATAATTTACCCTACCTTTGATTTTCTGTCGGAGAAATTTCTTTGGGCAGAAGCACAGCATAATGATATTTTGAGAGTAAAAAATAAAAGAACGAAAGCCAAACATCGTGCCGTACTGCCTGGCACATTAGGAACACGGAATTCGGTTGAATTTGGGTTCCCGTACTTTTGCACAGTTTTGATATTTTTGAGAATATTTCAACGTTGCTCTCCAAAATCTGACAATTTATTTTCTGTGCACCAAGTAAGTGATCGGACCTATTATGTCGGTTTTTGGGTTTTTGTTGATGTTTTTTAATCCATCATCATAGTAGCCATTCTTTAATGGAATTTGACAGTTCGTACGTTGACAGATTTTACTTTAAATTTCTTTGATTTTCTGTGCAATTCTGTGATTTTCAGTCTAAAACCGTTCCCGTACTCAAAAATTTGGCAGTTTTTGACAAAAGACAACGCTCACTTTTGCACAGTTTTGATATTTTTGAGAATATTTCAACGTTGCTCTCCAAAATCTGACAATTTATTTTCTCTGCACAAAGTAAGTGATCGGACCTATTATGTCGGAAAAGGAATATTTCGTTCCAAATGTCACCCAATGGGCGTGAAATCGCCTTTTCCGGTGCAAAAGTTTAGGTTTTTTCAATACATCATCTTTGTAGCAATTCTTCAATTTAATTTGCAGTCTATAGCTTGACAAATCAGTAACAGAATGTTCCAAATTTCTCCCGAAATCCTCAAAACTCTCAATTTTCCCAAGCAAAAAAATCTTTCGTAATTAATTAGGTACCATTTTTTATTTTCAAAATTCAATGCTTTTATCAATTTTTAGTCAAAAACTGAAAACGACATGTTTCTTGGACTTTTACTTTTACTTTTCAAAATATTAACAAATAAAGGAACCAACTTTCTCATAAAAATAAGAAGAGTCCGGTTAAATGACCATTTCGCAACCGGTATAGGTATCATCAATTTATTTTATTTTTCACAAGCTTCTTCCATAAATAGTTTTAATTTAAAACAAAAAACTGGAATTTTTCTTTCCAAAACCTAAGCAAAAATATGATCGTCCGAGGTATAAGTAACCAATTGGACTTATTTTTTCATTGGATCAACACAAATCCAAGGTTTAACAAATTTCTATTAAAAATGTGTTTAAAGTTTAACACCAACAACAACTAGATTAATGATTCATTCATATCATCAGGTCGTTTCGAATTATACACATCAATGTAATTCTATCAGGAAATATGAAGAAAAAACATGACAATCGACGACTCATTTTCAAGAGGTGTACAAAAGCGTGCATGCAACATGAACAGAACAACGACATCCGCTTTACTGCTTCTTGTTTATCAGAAAAAAGAGATTCCTTCGGAATCATTCACAACAAAGCATTGAGAAATTGAAATCAGGGTGTTAGATCTTCGGTGTTGTTTTCTTCTCCTCTACTACACTTGAAGATACTTGTAGTCTAGGACAAGAAGGCGCGGGGGTGGGGGGGAACCGCGTTATGTTTCATTAGATTCCCCCAGTTTTATACAATTCCAATCTACACGGACATCGGAAACTTTGTCGTACACTACGACTGCGACTATGACATTATCCCAAATGACACACAATTATGTTTGTCGACTTTTTTAATTGTTGTTCGTATGTTCGTGCCGTCGTTGTGCGTTTTGTTTTTTTTTTCTTTAATTTGGACTTGAAGAGGCCGAGCGAGGGTAAATGACAAATGAAACGAATTCAAGAATTTTTGGAATGAATTCAGTTAATTTGAAGAGATGTACATATCAACATATAGAGACGACCAATTAAATAAGAAAATTGATTCGATTACCAATGGATAGAATCTGAATCTATCCAGTTACACCTTAGCTTTGTAAATATCATAAAATGCAACAAGTTACACCCTAGGAGGTCGTCTATGTCGTCGTTGTCATTGTTGCTCATTCAGTTTCTTCATGATCCAAGGGTAATTGTTGCGGCGCGAGGCAGGTAAAAGGAAGTAAAAACCATTGAAACTGAACAACGAAAACGAATGTTGAATCTGTTGCTATAGTTGCCGAAGCAGTGCAATTATTTGTGATGAATAAATTAGTAGACGAGACGAATTTTGTTGTACTTTGATAAATTTTGTAAATTTCTTTTGTTGGAAGATTGTAGCTTACCAATTCCAAAGCGATGTTGATCATCTGTATCCAGCCACACGCTCATTTTGAAATTTTTTTTTTATTTATTTTTTTTTTTAATGTAAGGATTTTTCCTATTTTTCTAAATATTTTCACTTCTTTTTGGCACAAAACACTTAAACACATAAGAAATACACTCAACAATAGACGAATAGTTTCAATATTAAACGAATAAAACACCAATTTTTTAATTTTAAAAAGTTTTTGTCAACAAAAAATTGGTAGACGTTGTCATCGGTCGCGGCCCCACGGACATTTTTTCGAAAATAAAAAAATAAAAAATTTCAACTGATTACAAACTTTACGCATACATGGTAGTATAAGTGCGCAGTTGGGGAGAGGCTTTTGCTGGAGAACAACAACAACTTCATACCTATTTGAAATTTCTGACAGATTGAGTTAAGGGTGTGTGGGTGGGTGTATTCAGCAAGTGGAGTTGTGTAGGAGCAGGAGGACGCTACAAACAAATGGTTTTGAATGCAATGCAATGGAGTGTGTTCAGCCGGGCAGGGTTTTGTAGGTATAGTTTAATAGGTAGATTAGAATGTCCCGGTCTACATTGAACGATTTTTCCAGAGCCGACAAAAAATTGTTGTTGTAATCGTGTGCGATTGAGAGGTACAGCCGACATGATTCTTCCAGTTTCGGCCGATTTTTCAATTCAGCACTGATAAAATCATTCAATGTAAACCGATTCACATCACTAGCGTACTATACATACCTCAAAATGAACAACATAAAAACCTCACCCCGTCGCATATGAAACGTCAAATTCCTTAACAAAGATCTTTGAAATAGCGCTCATACATAAGTCATTGGCAACCAATAGTTTTCTTTGACATTATATCACTGCTAGGAAATTGACTTTTCTGACTTCAGTATTTTTGACAGAGGATTATGAAAATGTCTAGAAAAATGCCAATAGAAACTGTTAGCAACGTCAACCCAAAAGACAAATTGCTTTGGCACCACATTTTTTCTTGGCACCAGCACCAACTACCAACTTAACAAATAATAAAACGAAGATACAAAACACAAAGAGAAGAAGAAATTCGAAAAAAGAATCTTCGAGATCGCCAACCGCCAGAATGTATCTGAATCCACGGCGAACGACTGTAATTTTTTGAAGTGCTGCTTCTTCAAAGCGCTTCTTTAAGTAAAAATATTTGATTAATACTTTGTAATATATGAGTAATGTTTGCTTGCCAAATTTGATTAATTAAGGCTCTCCCAAACCAATGCGGAACATTCGTTGCGGCAAATAAACATTCGCATGTCAAAACTTATTTACATGGTGATATATGAGAGTGACCACACCAACGCAGCGGAGAAATATATGAATTCATTTTGACTGACGAATGTTTCTTCGCCGCAACGAATGTTTCGCATTGGTTTGGGAGAGCCCCTTTAAAGTACTTATAAAGTATAATTTGTTCCTGAGTTAATTTATTCCATAAGATCATTCTCGCCAACAGAATCAGAAAAAAACATATATTTTCACATTCAACTGACTCATTCGACTTCTTTAAAATTTACAAAAGAAAACGTCAACAAAAATCCACAATTAAAATTTTCGTGGATTATGTTTGTCCACCATTGTCAGGCCATGAACGATATCCATAATCCATTCTACAATCCAATCCACAATCTGATTTGTATGAATATGTCTGGCTATCGTTAATGGCCTATGGAGTCGGGGTGTTATGGAAAAAGTTAGGGAACGCTCCCAATGAGTGCGTCTGAAGCTAATAGCGGGTAGCTGCTAGCGGTTAGCGCCGCTTAACGTCGGCATCGGCAAACACACAAAAAAGAATACACAAAAACTACGGTACAAAAGAAACTGCAAGCAAAAACATCTCAATCAGCTATAAATAAATATTAAATAAAATTAAATTTTCGTTTTTAAACATTTAGAAGCTCGACATTTGCTGCAAAACACATTTAATATTTTTAAAACTATCAAATCAACTGTGTAAAATACATACAAATATATGAAGAGTGCAGATTTGTTGTGAAATTAAAATATCCAATCAGCTACTGCGCTTTGCGGAATTTTGTTTGTTCATTCATTCATGTTCATGCATGTTTTGGTTTCCTAGAACTATTGAAGCAAATTTATAATTTAAAACCTAAAGAAAATAAACATGGGTGTTCATAAAACTTCAATCCAATTTCCAAATGAATCTGGGTCGATGAAAGACACAACTACCGAATCGACGTTTGGTAATCAGGCAACAGGTTTTTCTACGCAATTTGGTAGACAAACTAATACAGTTTTCGGGACATTTGAAAATCAAAATAATCAACAACAGAGCACGAACAATAATAACTCGGCTGCATTTGGTTTTGGATTACAGAATACTTTTGGAAACAATTTTTTTCACAACCCAGGTACTTGTTCTTTTTATATTGGTAACAATGCATAATAACAAAAATGTTTATTAAATTTTGTAACCAATTGTCTAGATACTTATGTATGATAAAAAAATATTGAATAGGTAGGTAGCTATTTAAGCTGGAAAATGGCAGTCGTGTAAGTTCAGTACCTATTACTCTGAGTCACTTTTTAAAATGCATGTAGGAGTAGATAGGTCAGTCATAGTTAAATTGTAAACAGTTCAGTTGTTTCGTTAGCCCTGAGGGGATTCCCACTGGTTCTTAAGAAATGGGGTCTCCTAATTGTCCCAACTGCTCACTACCATCTTCCAGCTGTATATCTCTTGTGGCGTGTTCCTTACACTTTTGGAAAGAATCTTTTATTATTCCCATCTATAAAATGAAGGGTGTAAGAATGAAATTTCAAACTATTGGCCTATTGCCAAGCTTTACTGTATACCCAAATTATTCGATATATGACACTATGCTCCTTCACTGCAAACCTATCTTCTCCCATAATCAACACGGATTGTTAAGTGGTAGATCTACGACCAGTAACTTTACTGATTTCGTGTCCAATATAATGACGGAATTGCAACCCACTTCAGCAAAGCTTTTGACAAATTTTCCCATAATGTGATTATTTTTAAACTTAAAGCTTATGGATTTCCACCCTCGTTCCTATATAGTTCGTCCATTTCCAATCTTATCAGCTCATCATCAGGTGTCCCCCAAGGAAGTTAGTCAATTCAAAGCGGAGTTGGGTTCTAATTAAGTAAAGTCTGGGGCCGTACTATGAAACTCGATTCTACTATTGATTGTATTCGAAAGTTATTTGCGATTCTACTTTCAAATGGAACGACTTACTTACTCAAATGGAACGACGGTAATGCCAATATACTTGCCAAGATATTTCTGAATTTCGAACGATTCTCGCATTATGTTTGAAATAACTCAAACAAGTCTCGCAATACGTTTGACATTATTACAAAAAAAAAAAAATGAAAAATTACATAAACAAAAAAAAAACTTTGGAAACCGAATTAAACGTGAAACAATAAAATAATAAGGGTATTCATGTAACGAGATAATTTTTCGCTTTGTAGAAAAATATAATTTTACGCAAAAGGTTACATGAACACCACATTAAAAATTTTTGCGTAAACAATAGAAACAAACAGCTAAGTTTGTTCAAATGTCACAAAGTTTCTAAGGGTTTTTTTCCACGCTTTTTGCTTCAAAGGACAATGGGCAAAAATGTATGGAGCGTAGGCCTAGCACCAATAAGAACGGCCTTCATATCATATATAGAGACGTGTTTATACATTCATTATCCGTTAACCGTTTGTCTAAATTCGCTGTGTGGCAAAAGTTATTTAATTTTGAATAAAATTTGTTTTAGGGACAAAATTCCTTTTTTCCATAGTTTTTCTTTAATATTTTGTGTATTTTTCGCTCGATTTAAGCCATTTTCTTGGAATTAATTTATTTGAACCCATGACACACTACTAGAAGTTTTTTGGAATTTTAAAATTATGTTTAGGGGTCGCAAGCATCAATTTTATGCAAAATGCAGTTTTTGGAGTATTTAATTTGAAAAAATACTAATATTGGTTCTTAAATAATATTTTTGATGTCAAAATCATCTCTGAAAAAAAGCTAAAAATATCAATTTCTTCCTCATTTATCAGAATAAAAATAGGTATTGTTTTTAAGGTTCATTTCCAATTCGTAAAAGTAAGACAAAACAACTCATAAAACGACCCTCAAAACCACCCTTATATATTATAATAAGGGGTTGAAATATTTTTAGCTTATTCCTTATTTAGTATCAAATAAATTGGTATTAAATTTATTATGAGCTGCTCACAAAATATTTTGTTTGCTTTTTATGGTACTAAAAGATTTTTAACTCAGTCAGTTCCTTACCGATTTTAAGTTTCGTTCGGGTTTTCAAAGAAGATTTTTAGTCTCTTTTTTATGGTATATACAAAAATCACTGATCCAGGTCCTTGTCTTACACAAAAGCACTAAATAGTCCAGAATCAGTTTTTGGACAAGTAGAAAAAAACATATTTACACTAAATCTTCGTTTTCACTATCGTTATTTTAGATAAACTGTTAAACTCGTACTTGATTTTGTAGCTTGAGCAAAAAATGTATAAAATAAAAAAAAGTGTAACAATTTTTTTTGAAAAATCACATAGATACTTAAAATCGGTAAAAAACTGACTGAGTTAAAAATCCTTTAGTACCATAAAAAGGGAAAAAAATGTTCTATTTTCTTTGATCTATTTAGGAACAATTTCGTAAAAAATGTACAACCATTTTCTTCGTTACTATAAATAAGGAATAAGTTAAAAAAAAATTCAACCCCTAATAGTGTATAGGTATGGTTTGTGGGTTATTTTGTGTAATTTTTACGAATTGCAATTTAAAAACTTGAAAATAGTACGCATTTTTATTCCGATAAATGAGATAGGTATAAACTGATATTTGTTTTTTTGTTTTCCAGAGATGATTTTGACATCAAAAATATTATTTAAAAACCAATATTTATTTACAAATTAAATACTCTAAAAACTGCTTTTTGCATAAAATTGATGCTTGCGACCCCTAAACATAATTTTAAAAATCTGAAAAAATTCATATAGTGTATCATGGGTTCAAAGAACTTAATTCCAAAAAATGGCTTAAATCGAGCGAAAAAATAGACAAAATATTAAAGAAAAACTATGGAAAAAAGGAATAGTGACCCTAAAACTCATTTTAATCAAAATTTAATAACTTCTGTCACACAGTGAATTAGGACAAACGGTTAACGGATAATGAATGCATAAACATTTACCTATATACGATATGAAGGCCGTTCTTATTGGTTCTGGGCCCAATTTGCCCATTGTCCTTTGTGAGATAAAATTCTATATTTTGCAGAAAATTTTTCCCATACAAATTTTGACAGTTCATTTCTACCGATAGAAAATTCTATCGTTTTAAGCTTTCTTTGGGTTTTCTGCGTTTGCATGTGAATACCCCTAATAACAAATAAAGAGTGTCGCAATTTGGTTAGAGTCGGACGAAAATTCAGAAAAAAATTCAACAAATTGAAAGGTGGTGGATTAGAGATAAATCTAACATAATGGAGCTCAGCGAGAAAAGGTTTACTTATTCACCCCTATTACGGTTGTCGTGTCACTAAAACGACACGTCCCTGGAGGCGGCAATTGATATTTTACTAAAACTAATTTCGTCATAATGATGAGATGGTTGGAGATAATGTCGAATATTTGGATTTATTTAAACGCCAACTGTTGCCTCTAGAGCCTTGTCGTTTTAGTGACACGACAACCGTAATAGGGGTGATTGAGTATTTGTTTAAAGGTATTTTTAATCCAATAAAATAACTTTATTTCAGCTTTGTTAAACACTTATGGTACATATATGGTGCATTTATTTGCTTAATTGTTTGGATTTTTCTCTGACTTCGAGTGTTTTTAAATAACCCTTCGACAAATCTGTATACTTGGTCATATATTGCAACATAATCTGAAACTGCGACACTTTTGTGTTTGCACATTTAGATGGTGCCCTGGTACAAAAAACATACAAATTATACATCATATTACTAAGTTTATGAAATATTTATGAATTATTAGTTCATAACTTTTTTTTTACTTACATTCTGAAAAAAAACTTCTTCAGTAGACCTTTTCGCGAACACATTTGATGTAGAATGATTATTTGCGAACTTTAGCAAACCGTAGTACCAATTTTGGCAGTACTAGAACTATTCTATTTTCGTTTTTAGAACTTACTTATTGAATAACAGATTTCCGATTTCGAATTCGAACAGTTTCACTTTAGAATCGAGTTTCATAGTAGGGCCCCTTATCCAACGCTTACAACCGTAAAAAAATATAAAAATATTTCATAGTTGCCAATAATTTTTAAAATAAAATTCCCTAATCAATTTTTAAGTTTTCCAAATTCCAATTTCTTTTTAATTTTTAATCGATTCAAATAACACTGCTTACCTCATATTTGCATTTAGGTTAAAATTCTCTTGTTTTGATTTACCTGTAAACAAAGCCATTAAGCCAAAAATGAGCTTCATCGCTGAAGAATATGGATGAATTTCGAATTTTAAATGGCGGGTGGTATTCTTTTATGCATAGCTTGCCGTATTGCAGACTAGAAGTACTTTTCAGCAAAGGATCCAGTTGAAATGAAAAGGATAGTTTGGTAAAACATTATCTTCTTGTTACAGTTAATTGTTGGGACACCAGCTTTGCCAGTATGTTTTTTTTTTTATTGGTGTGGGGGAAAAGCATAAATACTCTTCCTGAATGCAATATGCTAGATAGTATAAATATACGCAATATACGTAGTATAAAAAAATAACGGTAACTGCCAGACAGTTCTTAAAAAAACTGATACTTTGCGAGAAATTTTCAAAAATACTGGACTTTTCCCCTTTCACCCTACAAAATTGAAAGTCCTTGTCTAAATTTAAGGTTTTGATTTAAAAAACAGCGTAAGACATCAAAATGAAGCTCTTCACCAAAATTCAGCTTTGTCGGAGTTGTATTTGAAACGATATTTTAATTTTATCGATATACTTGAACAAAAATGTTTTATTTTTAACCTGTTTTATTGAGTTCAAACGGTTATAACTTTCTATCTGATTACCGCTTTAGCAAGTTGTATACCTTTTTAAAAACTACAGAAAAACGTGAGATTTTTGGAAGATAAAACCGGTATTGTGTCATACGAATTTTATTCATGGAGTTCTTAAGAAGATTGAGGTCAAAAATTAAATTTGGTCAAAGTTCAAGTTCATCTTTTAGTTTGTAGGCAAATGGTGATGTATATGAACATTTTTTTATTCAGTAAAATAAGTCAAACTATTAGCCAAATTTTTAGTGTAAAAATTGTAAAAAACAAAAGTCAATTATGGACAGGGTGAGCAAAAAACTGGTTCAAAGTAAAGTTTGTTTAAAATTTCGAAAAATAGCGGTTTCTCGAAAACTATTATGATTCGGTATGAACAAGTTAACAAATTCTGAAAGGTCATGACCTGGCCTATCACCATATCACCCTGTATAAAAAATTATTTAATAAAAAAACCGCTCTAAAGATTTTTGAAATTTTTTTTTCATGAATTCATATTTATCAAACAAATCAGATAGCATACTTTTTTTTAAGCTCTATCCGTTTAAGCTATGAAAAAATAATATATTAATTTATAGTAATAATTTATATTTAAAATTATTTTAAAATTTTTTTTTTACTGATATCATAATGTTATACAACCACTATATACGCACATTGTCAATTTTAAGCTACATTCAAGTTTACGCTACGAGAGCAAGTTTGTGCGATCCAGTCGTGCTCATTTTTTAATATTGACTTAGGCCAACTCCCGTACTATATGGAGAGGTCGAAATCGATTTTATTAACAGCCGGGAATGCAGTATATAATCTGTTAATATGTACATATGCACTACTTTTCTTACATGCTAAATAACTGATAACTTGAAAGGTAGAACTTATTTCAAAAACTAACGAAAGAAGCATTCCGAACAGTCAAAAGGGAGAAGTTAACCATATTGTACTCTATTGAAATGAAAAATCTTGCTCTTTTTTACATTCCGTCTTTAGCGAGATGTCAGTTTTTCTTAAGTGCAGTGCTGGCAGCCACTTCAACCTAACCTAACCCTAACATATGACGGGACCTTAAGGTTGTTTTATTAATATTGCATACGAACATTTTCAAAAAAAAATTATTTTAGATTTTTTTTTAAACATTTAGAAATTTTTTTTTTTTTTTTGAAAATTAAATTATTTTGAAAACAGGTTAGTATTTATGTTTTTGAAATAAGACACGTTTAGATAACTAAGGAGACTTGCGAGTAGGACAAGTTTTCTGGTCTGTAATTGGCAGGTCTGGTGTTGCCAAAATGTTCTGCTATGAAATTATAAATCAGTTCAACTTTTTATAAATTATGTAATTTTAAACTTTTCTTTTTATAAATTGCATGTGAGGTCACGTTAAAGTAAATTGAAAAACGGAATTTGGTATGATGTTGAGGCTTCTCAAGAAGTCTTCGAGCGTGTATCGAATGTAAAAAATAAGTTAGTTATCTTGAGTAAAATGTCCGTTCAATGTATGCAGTTGATTACGTAGAGTCCCTTATGTCTCCTGAACGAACCCATTCATTTTGTATAGTAATAAATATGTCAAAATGGCGTACCAATCATTTGGTTTCAAAAAGATTTAAAAAATTGTATGAAATATTAAAAAAAAAACAATTTTTTTTATCCACAGGATACTTTCAACAGCATAATTTTGGATTTGGTTGCACGATGTCAGACCACACTACTTACATTTGTTTCACAGGGTTCGGTGAACCTAACCCAAATTATTGTTTTACCAATTCTATAGACACTATGAAGAAGGTAACATTGGTTTTCCAACATCCAGATACAATTTTTGGAAGCAGCATTTCCAGTAAGCCACGCACCATAATTGAAATCGAGACCCATCCAATAAATAATAATCGATCTTGGGCATCGGGTTATGATTTTTCATTTAGTGTTGGCCAAGTTGAACAATACAACAGCATATTTATTCTGAAAAGTGCTAGTCCTATAAGTAAGTTAATCGTTTTGAATTTAATTATTAATTATATTTTTTTTTAATCGTCAATATTTAATTTTAAGATTATTTTTATTATTCAATGAAAATGTAATATATAGAAAGGGTGGGGGTGGTCTACAAATGTTTAAATTAGTGAGTCATACTTTATGACAGGCTCCCACTATGCATAAACGAAACTAGCTAATTGGACGATAATGTTCGTTCATTCGATGTTAGTTGGTTGCTCTCTTGTGAATAGTACTTAATACACTCTAAACACAATACGAATTATTTTTAATTAGATCAGATATTATTTTGTGAAAAGCGCAACCCTACGCTTTGAAACATGGTAACAAAAATGAGTGTAAAATTCAATTAGTCCAGTAAAATTAGACATCAAAATCGCAATGATGATATTTTGTTAGGACCTGTTGAGGTAGTCTATCGGCGGTCGCAGCTCTCAAAAACCCATGCTCGCTGCATTAAATATTCGAAAGTAAAAAAATAGATCTTTTACTTTATAACTTTGAAAATATGCAATTTAAGAAAAAACTATCAATTAGAAACGTATGTTATAAATAAATTCATATACAAGATGAAGTACAAAATTCATGCATGTTATATTTTTGTTGCTCTATAGCCATAAAGCACAACAAAAGTTCTATAAAACTAAATTAGTTTGAAACGCTCAGCAAACAGGTACAAACTATCCAATTCTATCATAAATGAGAAGAAGACAAGACTTATTCCTAAAATCCAATTAAAACTAACTAAGTGCAGCGCCAAATGTTTCCGTCAACGCTGTGGTTAAAATAAGACGCTTAAGTCGTGCTCGAAATTCTGTTCTATGTCTTCGGTACCATGTGTTTTTGTTTGTGTTTTCCGTTTAAATTTTTTACTGAGTTGCTAGTCACTCTCAAAAAACACGGCTATTATTGTAGCGAAACTTCTTTATTGAAGGTGCAGTTTGAAACTTGGTATAAAAATGAGGAGACATATTGCGACTTTAAAGGGGAAATATCTTTGACGTCATTCCCAACATTGGCAAAGTTAGGTGTTCCATCCGCGTTTTTGGTCACTGTAGTTATGGCAATGAAAGAAATAGCTGATATTAACTTTCTCTAAGTTTGGGCAGGGCCGGTTGGTGTATTCTTCACTTTGTTTTTTTTTTTTAACTCCTCTTTTGTTTTAATTGTTTTATGCACTTGATTGTAACTCGATTGTATTTTTGTCATAATAAAGTTCCACTGAAAAAGACAGCAAACTCTGCCGAAACGTTGGGAAAGTTAATGTTACCCAGCTGATTCGTTGCCATAACTACAATGACCAAAATGAAATACAGTCAAACTTCGATAACTCGGAACTTTTATAAGTCAAATTTTGTATAACTCGAACTTTATAATAAATAAATATTATAACGATACTTTATGATAGTTAAGGGTTCCAATTTCGTTCTATTGGAATGACGTTGAATACCGAAAAATGAATCAAATTAACTAACAACCTACAAAAAAATTAACTATAAAATTCATTCTTCTGGCATTAATATTATCAAAGGTAGGAATTTATTGGTGACATATTTAAATTTAAGATTTAAATAAGCAAGCGGTGTTATATGAGGTGCAATCTTTGGAGCATGAATTTGTACATTCTACAGTTCTTTAGTACACAGACAGTAATATTACAATCTTCTATATATTAACTCGTGGTGACTTAATTTTGTAATACATTTTAAGCACACTTAAACAAATCGAACCATAGTAAAACCTATACCAATGGAAAGGTAATTTTGAGTAGATGTGCCGAATGTAAGTTTTTACTTTGAACATTGCGTTTAACGCAAGTAAAACGCAGTTTTAATTTAGGTACAAATCGCCTATGCATTACAACGCAGTCACAATTGATACTTTCAATTCCACACCATGCATGTATTAGTGCGCGCAAAATGTATCTATATGAGTATTATGTAAAAGTTCCACACCGTATGTATGCATGACACAACTATTTGTTGTATCATGGTATTAATGCATGTATTGAGCAGTTGGCTTTTTGTTTCTTTCACGGTTGTTCTGATTTCGGAGCAAATTAAAAAACGGAAACGAAAATTAAATCCGTGCGAATTGAAAAAGGTTGTTCTGATTTGCAGTCGAATTGAGTTTGCAGTGTAGGCAACTTAAAATCAACAAAATGTTTTCGAAATCAGCTGTGAAGATGTCAAACAAGTTTCAATTTTAAAATTATTAAATTTCTTTAATTAAAGTACCTACCTAATTTTTTTTATTATACCTATACAAAAAAAAAAAACATTTTGAAGCTTAAGTTTGATTACTGTTCATTTCATGTGTGGTTAATTAATCCATTCCCATTATCTTACACGAAGTTAGAGCATTTTACAATATTAGAAGATGGATGTACCAGTTTGGATTTTACTGGATGAATCAACAATAGAAAAGCGAATTGCTCTCCTGCTCTTGTTAAAGATTTATTCAGGCGTTCAGATTGAACAAGGAGTCATTTAAATACATATTAGCAAAATCGTTGGAACTCTGATCGATCCCTTATACTTATTTGTGTCCTAAATGGATCTCTCTTTGGGAGTCCTAAAGCATTTAAATATTTTGTCAACTCTTTCCACAATCTCTCCACATCCTCGGCTCTGTTGTCTGTCTTAACCCAACCTCTTCCAAGGTCAAGATACTTCTCCATAAATGCAACTAACATCGCAAATTCTTGCTGTGCGGTATGCTTTTCCCAAAGTTTCATTTATCTATATATATAAAAGAGAAATGTCGTCCGTGTGAGCGCGCATAACTCGAGAACGGATCGTTCGATTTTCACGATTTTGGGCTTGATGAAATCGTATTGGCCCAAGGAAAATCCCGAAAAAATTTTCAGGAAAATTGGAAATCAGGGATCATCCTCTTTTTAATGTATATCTGGAGAACGGTGTCTTCGATTTTCATGATTAAGGGCTTGATGGATTCGTATTGGCTCAAGAAAGGACATAGGCCACTGGAGGAAAATTCCGGAAAATTTCCAGGAAAATTGGAAAACAGGGAACAACCAGTTTTATGGGCATAACTCGAGAACGGTAACTTCAATTTTTACGATTTAGGACTTGATAAATTCGTATTAGTTCAAGGAAGGGCAAAGGAAAATGAAGAAAATCATGGAACATCCAGTTTTTAGTGCATAACTCGAGAACGGTTACTTTGATTTTCACGATTCAAGGCTTGCTAAATTCGTATTGGCCCCAGAAAGGGCCTGAAAGCATCGGCTTTATTGCAATATGTGGAGAAATTGCAATTGAAAACAAACATGCGAGTCGCTTTATACGAAATGACCAGTTCGCTGCAGATTTTTCCAGGCAATTTATTGGCGATGGGCAATGGCGTGATACCAGTGGACTTAGTCACCGGCCTTATTGAATTTCCACCGAATTTTTGCCACTACAACAACGCCGGAAGAGCTCATCGCGAATGTTTTTCCGAATTTCATTCAAAATTATGGTAACCATGATTGGATAAGTTCACGAGCGATTTTGGTTGCGAATAACAAGAATGTCGATCATTTGAATTTCGTCATTAAAAATCAAATCGCCGGTGAGCTACATTTTATTCCGTGGATTCCGTGATGGATGAAAACGAAGCCACCAACTATCCCACGGAATTTTTGAATTCTTTGGATGTTCCGGGCTTTTCACCACACAATTTAAAATTGAAAGTCGGCTCAGTTATAATTTTGCTGCGCAACCACAATGCACCAAAACTTTGTAACGGGACGCTTTTGATTGTGAAGTGCATCGAAGTTGTTCTCATTTCACGGATTCCGAACGATTTGCCATTCGTATTTAAGGGACCAGTTATAGCGATCAGTAAAAACCATCAGTAAAAGTTGAAACAGTTGAAAACTGGAATTTTTTACGTACGGGCGGTTATAGCAATCAGTAAAATTATATTAGTAAATTAATGTCAAACCGAGAGCCGCAATCTTTTATTTTATTTTCAGTAATTTTTTTACTGATGAATGGAACAGCGAAAAAATGGAACATAGAAAACTGAAACGAAATGTTCCATTTTTTTGTGAATTGGCAATCAGCTGTTCAGTAAAACGAATTTCCATCAGTAAAATAAATAAATGTTTTATTTAACAAAAATTATTGTTCCTTGGGATTATTTTTTGTCATGAAAAAATATTTTAATCGATTTGCCATCGATTAGTAGGTATCATTTTTACGTTTCAAATCTTTTTAAAACACATGAAATTATGGAAAAGAAAATTTTTACTGATGGTTTTTACTGATCGCTATTACTGCCCCTAAGTGTGGTGTGCTCACGTATCGGCAAACCCACCGCTTTATACGTGTACGCGCCTGAAAATGAAACGAACAATGGTGTTTATCATAAAGCTCTTCAGTAAAGAAGCGGAAGGTTGTCCGACACGCCAATCATTTTGGTTTCATTGAAACACATCGACATTGATAATTTAGTGTTCTCTATTGTATTTAATAAAACTTTAGAATAAAGAATTTTAATTGACGGAATTACATGAAACATCGTTGTGCACCATGCTCGGAATTATTATTTTCTTTACATAAATGAATTTAGGCATAACGAAGTTCGCCGGGTCAGCTAGTTTTTTTTATAAAAACAGGTTGAGTTAATTTATTTTTTATTAAAAAAACAATATAAAAACTTACATTTTTGTTCCACCGAATCTGTTTTCGCCAACAAAAAGACAACCCAATTGAAAACGTTAATTAATTGGCGTTTTGCAGATCTGTCTGTTTTTTAGAACACCCTGAAAAACGTCAAACAATACGGAAAACAGAACTACAAGAATTCGAAAACGGTCGTTTTTGTAATTCGAACGAAAATTAGAACAGGGGTGTATATTTGGTTAATTTTAGGGGCCGTACACACATATGTAACATTAGGGGTATTCATGCAAACGCATAAAACCCAGATAAAGCTTAGAAACCATAGAATTTTATACAAACGTTTATATAAAAAAAAAATGGTCTTAAAGCTTTCAAAGGGTTTTATGCGTTTGTATGAATACCCATATTTTCAATATTATTAACAGCTTTCATATAGGTAAATGAACAATATAACATATTTTTTTCAGAACTTTTAGTTACCGTTAAGCAATCATCAATGAGTGTGGTAAACCAACAAATTTCTTTAACTTTCAAATCTGGTCAAACACAATATAAACCAAACAGTCCGTTAGAAACTATTGTGGAAGTTCCTTTGCCATTTCCTAAATATAACCCATTTTCTAATGAAGACTTTAAGTTTGCTGTTGGTCCAACTGGTGCCAATAATACCTTCGAAGTTCAAACGTCAAAAAATGCCGGTAAGGAAAGTTTAATATTAAAATTCCTTTTGTTTTAAGTGGAGTAAATGAATGTTATTGATTTATAACTTAACGAAATTTTTGTTTTTCAGTTTTTAAAATTAGTTTTGCAGAAACAGGGAAATATAACTACAATAATAACCAGCTATTTGGCAACCGACAAACCAGAACCGGTTCAGTATTTTTTGATCAAGGTCGACAAATTAATCCCTTCCCCATTACAAGTGGTCCATTATTTGGTCAAACATCTTCTGCTGCTTTAGGGGCAAATCAATCTTTTGGATGTTCAACAACTGGAAACCACCATGGCTTATTTTCACATCAAGGCGGCCAATCAATAAATTCCGCCAAAACAGTAAATGGTTCATTATTTGCAAAGTCACCAGAAAACAATGAATTCGGTGGATCATTAGCATTTGGTGCCAACCAATCATTCAACAACATTTCAACGGCATGCTCAGCTGGGTCCGGTGCGGAAAAGTTAGACAAAAGCAGGTCAAATACAGGAGCCTTATTATTTGGTCAAAAACATAAACGTAGTAATAGCAAGCAAACAAATGAAGGTAAATCCTCAGTATTTGGACAGTTAGTAGATTTGAATACTATACCACCAAGTGGCGTATTTTATGACCAACGTCTGGTAGATTTAAATGCATCTCAAACTACTTCCAATCAACAACACAGCAGTCATAACAATACCTGTGCATTTGGTACAAATCAATCATTCACAAAGCAAAAACGAACTTCTATTCAAGATAACATGAAAAAAGACTTGACATCATCGGTTCCTTATCAGCCAACACTTGGTAGCGATGTTTTAGCAAATCAATTAGGTTCTGTGCAAACCAAAATGAATTGCATCACCGCAATGAATGAATATTCAAATAAGTCTTTGGAAGAACTCCGAATTCATGACTATTTATTGAACTCATCCTGTGAATCATCAACAGAAAATAATATAACAACAGATTCTGGTAAATTAGTAGAAACAGCTAATTCAAATGCAAACACAAAAACGTGCCAATTCACTAGTCCAACTCACAATGCAATGATCGGAAACACAAATCAAGCATTTTTCGATCAACTTCATCAATTGATTCCCTATTTAAATGCAGGTTCATTTTGCAAATGTGTCCGTTCTTGCAATGCAGCGGCACCAAAAAACCAAAATAACAATTCTGTATTATCTAACAGCAACAGCAGCCAACAAAGAACAAACACTGAATCTATTGATCATCTGTATGTAAACACCCAAAAATCTCGTCTCAATGATAATATGACCCTTGATGAATTTTACGAAGACGTCTTTAAATATTTGGAATATATTCAAAAACAATATCGCCATCTGGAGAGCACTCTGAATAATAAAAATGGAAATAACTTACCAGAGGACCATTCAAACAAATCAGAAATAGATAAAGAAGCAGAAGAATCAAATACAAATTCGAATCAAAACACACAAAAGGCACTAATGCCAGCTTTCGGCTGCTCAAATTTTTCTACTGTGAATACCAGTTTGAATGAAAACAGTTCTTCAGGCTCTGAAAATGATGCAGTAACTGATACTTGTATTTTCGATAATGCAGAGCCAAAGAAAAGTTTACTATTTGGCACAGGTGGTGGTGTCAGTAGTAACAGTAAACTTTCAACATCCAAACCACTTGAAGCTGATGTAACTGAGAAAAGCTTGTCAAAAGAGCCTTTCCTGTTTCCAATAATTACTCGAGGAAATTCAGATGATGCAGCCAACAAAAATGACACAAATAAGACCGAAGAGCAGTTAAAAGAATCTGAAATACATGAAACTAAAGAATCGAGTAGAAATTCAAGTAAAACATTCCCAATGCCACTTTTCGGCTGCTCAACTTATTCTGCCCTAAATGCCAGATTAAATGAAAGCAATTTACTCGTATCATCAATAAATCCTGGTTCTGAAAATGCAGCATCGGCTATAAGAAAAGTTTCTAGTATTTTTGGTCCGAGTCCGTTTACAACTGCGGCCGCCGAAACTGTAACCTCTTGTATGACCACAGGAAATGCAACAAACGACAACAACAATGTAGAATCAACGAAAAGTTTATTTGTTGGCACAAGTGTTGATAGCAAGAGCAATCTAGGAGCATTCAAACCACTTGACTTTTCATTTGGAATTAATTCTGCAAAATCTGATGAAGCCGTTAAAATAAAGGAAACAAATAAATCACTTGGTGATCAATCGAATGATATAAGAACATCGACTTCGATAGGAGAGCAGATAACACCAACTGATCCAAGCAGTATGTTTACTCGCTATATTATTCCAACTAATGTAACCAGTTCCAGCAGCAGCAGCGCGGTGTCACAGCAGAATTCAACAATATCTTATCCATCGTTTTTTTCGAGTAAACCTGACACTGCCTCCATTTTTCCAACTAAAAATGTCACATCTAGCAGCACAGTGGGAAAGAAGTCCACGTCAATTTTCAAATTACCAAGAAGCAGTATCACAGCAGGGAACAATTCAATAAAACCTTTTAGGCCTGCAGCTCTCCGAAACAAAATATTTGACAACAAGTTAACTGCTCCTGTTTTATCAACTACAGATACTACCACTTCCAGCAGCAGCAGCAGCATAGTTGGGGAGAAATCAACAGGAGTTTTCTCATTAACTTTACCAAGCAGCAAACCTGACAACACCTTTAAAGGACCGTTTTTTTCAACATCCAGTAGGACAGTGGTGGGAGAAAGATCATCATCACTATTCTCATTAACTGCTCCAAGTCAAATGGCTACTAAAGATACCAGTTCCATCAGTACCGTGGAGGATAAGCCAACAGGATGTTTTTCATTTAGTATCCCAAGCAGTAAACCTGACATTATGTTCAACGTCCCTATTTTTACCACGTCCAGTAGCACAAAGGTCGATAATAATTTACCAGGACTTTTTTCAGTTAATGACCAAATCAATAAATCTACTAACAGTGAAATGAATAAAAAGACAATTAATGTTGCATCAGCTAAAGAAAATTTTCAAAATGAATCAGATAATGGATGCTCTTCTGGTGGAGGAAATATAATCAAAGCAGAACCCTCATTCAAGTCGTTCATATCAAATGAGTAAAATTTGTTTGTTGTATTCATTTATCAATCTAGTAACATTAATTTTTATTATTCCTAGTAGCAAAACTCATGGAGGATCATATGAAGAGAATATTTCTTCAACTCAGAAAAAAGATGAACCAATGGATGCTCAAGGTGGTTTCGGATCATCGCAAGTCTTTAAAATGGTAATATTGTTGTTGCATTTTAAAGTTTTCTTAATACTTATTAATTTGATTTTTGTATTTCTTAGAAAAAAATCAGTGATATTTTAGCCGACATAAATGAGAGAGAAGGAGAACATAAAGAATGTGATGATACTGACAGTGATATTTCAAACTACAGTTTAATATCTAATGGTTTCTCAAACGAGGAGGGCAAAGCAAAACCATCGTATATTCAAGCTGAAGTACATCCAGCTGGAATTGTTATGACACGATATGGGTATGCAAAACCTTTTTAAGTTATTTGTCTGTAAGTTTGATTGGAGTAAAATAATCTTCTCATGCAGGCAATGTGCAACAAAAAGTATAAACCATTAATCTAACTTGGCTTATTTTCATGTTTCGACTGAGATAGTATTAAGTGGAGACACGGAATGGATGTATATCGAAAATATGAATATAAGGGTTATATAGGTGTATAAGGGTGGTCCGAATTTCGTTTGTTGTTATTTGTTGGCATTCCCCTCGATAATTTTGCTACCTCTATCAATTGTGTTATCTCTACAAAATTTCAACATCCTAAGTATAATGCAAGATGGTGCTCAAAACGGTTTACTTTTCTTAAGTTTTTCTATAAAATTCGTACTTAAAATGTTACTTTTATAGGATGAATCAATTAATATCGAATAATCGATTCGATTATGTTTTTGATAAAGTTATTTTTAAACTTGAAATTTACAAAAAAAAGAAAAATATTCTTGGAGTAATCGTAGTTTCTTAAATTGATAATTTTATTTTGTATGTTTCAATTTCATTTAAAATAGATATGATGTATAATTGGTTGATGATAGCTGAATTAAGAAACATAATGGTGTGATTCTAAAAACGAATTTGAAAATCGGTGTAATACATTCACTGTACCTCTTTGGCTCTTGGAAATATTTTGCGGAACGACCCCAATTTGAATCTGTAGGCCTATTCTTAAAAGCCCGGCGGATCGCTTTCATTAGCGGATTTGTATTTTCATATTCTCAAAAGCGCTTTCGCTTTCCAACTGAATGCAATTATTGTTTGAATACGTTTCTGAAAGCGTAAATTGAAATAGTAAATTAAAAATAAAAAAGTTTTCTTTGTTTTTTTTTTTTTAATAATTATGTGTCTTTTAATTGTTATTTAATTGAATTAACAAATTGTTCTCAGACGACATTAATGCCATCTCTTTATTTGTATTCAATATGAATTATGTACTTATACTTTGTTAGAGATATCTGACGAATAAATTATCTAATCTAATCTTGTTTGTAGTGGGTATTTTTGTCTTTAAGTTAAGGAGTTAAAAACATACCTCTGTGCAACAATTTTCTGTTTTTAGTTGTAAGAAAATTGCGGTATATTTTAGTAAAAAAAAAAGTGGAAAATGAAAATTGAAAAGCATAATGCTGCATGTCTGCTTATTCAATTTGTCTTTCTTCGATACATTTGGAAAACTTTTGCGTACATATGTACCTTTGCTTGTGCTTCAAATACGTGAATATTTGACACACACATTTTGTTTAATTTCTGCTCTTCGAATAATGTGCGTTCCGAAATGCCAAACTTATACAAAGTAAAATGATTACAAAGCAGCATGTATGTGTAGCTGATGCTTATCAATAGAGTATTGCTGCCGCATCAAAACTTTTTGTTTAATATTTTGGAACTCAGCCAACCTCTTCGAGAGATAACACGGTCCGGAAATTTTTCCCGTAAAAGATCGATGGTTTCGTTGCTTGTGTGGCACGTAGCAACGTCTTGTTGAAAGTAAATGTTGTCCAGATAAAAACCATCCAATTCCGGCCATACAAAATTATTAATCATCTCTCTATAGCGCAATTCATTCACCGTAGCTTTTGCTCCAGCCTCATTTTCGATAAAGTAAGGTCCATTGACCCCGCCGGACCATAAACCGCACCAAACAGTTACTCGTTGAGGATGGAGAGGCTTTTCAACAATAAAAATTCGGGTTTCCGAGCCCCAGATGCGACAATTTTGCTTGTTGACGTAGCCACCGAGGCGGATTATTTTCATGCATTTTTTAGACAATTTGTATCGAAATTATCTGGGTCCGTACAGTTCACAATGAACTGATTGTTACATTCCGCAAGAATGACCATTACACTGCCCAAATGTTTTTATGGTCTAATGCATAAAT
This sequence comes from Melangyna quadrimaculata, assembly GCA_949320155.1. NCBI lineage: Eukaryota > Metazoa > Arthropoda > Insecta > Diptera > Syrphidae > Melangyna > Melangyna quadrimaculata. Next base: position 408,027,336 of record OX439483.1, read on the forward strand.
TTTAAAGTTCGGTGGCACCGCAAAGCTTACTTTCCATTTCTGAAAACAAATATTGTCCGTTTATGATTTCGTCATGTCATTTTTGTATGGGATTTTTCGTTTCACATCAGCAGCGTACTAGGCTTAACAATGATAACAAATTACGTACAATTTTTCAAAAATGATAGCTTAAACTGGCACCTCATATTAAATATGTTAGTGGTATCTTGCGGAAACTATTTTGCAGTCAGCCCAATTCTAAATATTCCCCGGGAGATTTGTTCCCCCAAAATTAAAATGCTCAAATATATTTAGGTACATTTTCCATTTTGTAGACATTTAGAATGCCAGCTTTTTTATCGTAGTATTATATGTCATATTCGAAGTTTGCTTAGAATAAGGAAAAGGGAACAAAATTCTCAGGAATTTTTAGTTTAGAATAAAAGAGTAGGGAAAAGGGAAGCATTTCCCCGGGAATTTCTATTTAAAATTGGGCTGAATGATAAATAATAACCCGTAGAAGTTTCACCTCAAGCTCGTATACATACTGATACACTCGTCTTTTTTTTTTTGCTAGACATAATAATGAAAGACGGAAACAGGGGTATTTAAAAAATCATTGATTTTTTTTAATTAAACATTACAATTTTGAAAGATTTCTATAACTGGCGCCTAAGGAATTGGTCACGCACTGAGCGACGAGCTTTATCCCAGAGCAATTCTAGTTCACCAAGGCCTGTTGTGCACTTATTTAATTTAGGGCCCTATTATGACTCGCGAGTCGAACCTTCGACTTAAGGCGAATGTTTTTAAAATCACTTATGTCGTGGTTTTAAGAAAATCAAACTGGGCCGTTTCAATAGAGCAACATCTCAATTCAACATGTTTTTGAAATTTTAGCTAAATAAAGCTATGTGAGCCATAAACGGTAATGCCAAAAATCAGATTCGCCAAATATTTCTTGCGACTCGCGATTCATAATAGGTGCCTTAGTGTATTTGTTGTTGGGCTTTAGGTCAATAAATAAAACAAGTTATTTTATGTTCGCGACGTTTCGTCCATGTCTATGGACATCATCAGGTACAAACAAAAGAGTTATAAAAAATTACATTTACATATATATTAAATAAAAACAAAAAGTTTTTCCAATCGGAAAACAAGACTAACGGTTCGCGTACACTGAAACCGATTTACCGGCCGATTTCGGATCGGAGCTATACTGATGAACGTCTCGGACGTTAGTCTGCATACACTACTGCCGTTCTCGCCCGAGCCTGTTTTTAACAATGCCGATTTTAAAGGATACCAGTCGAAGTGTGAAACGTAAAAAGTAAACGTGGCTCTATTATAACACAATAAATCAGCTATTCACTATTAATTTTATCTTATTTTAATTTCATTTTATTCTGGCAAGAAATAACTGAAAAACTGACGTAAAATACAAAAAAGTTCGGATTTGTCGATTGATCGGTTATTAACGGCCGACATCGGACGATGTCGGTTGTGGTGGTGTACGCGCTCTCTTCCTTTTACATACGTTTGATTCAAACGGCCGAGTTCGACCGACGACGGACGAGCATAACACGGCCGATAACGGATTATGTGTATGCGAGCCGTAAGCACTCTGAAGTAAGACTAACAAAAATCTTGTTTCATTTATAATTGACCTAATAAACCGAGAGCCCATAGCAAATTTTGAGTGTGAACGATAGCAAAAATTCCTTTTGTTTTAAGATAGGTCTATACATATCATATGCAAATATGAAAGTCTGGCATATTGGGGTTTACAATATTACCCCCGTAATAAATAAAGCCTTTAGCGTGTAAAACTTCTCCTACTACTACACCTAACTGAATTGATTATTCTTCTTCATTTTTTCAGTTACCACACCTTACCATCACTAAAAGATTTAAAATCTTATATCACCGAAGACGGAGCTTGTGTTGTACCGAACTTTACAATTGGTCGTAAAGGTTATGGAAGTGTTTATTTCAACAAAGAAATCAATGTGGCTGATCTTAATATAGATAATATAGGTAAGTATTTAACATAGTTTTTATTTTCCCCCAATTATGGCTGCCAATTATTATCAATTTATAATAAAAAAATTAATTAGTATTTATATGTATACTTTTTTGTCTTGTCTTCTTTACATCACCTACCCTTTGATAATGTACAACCGTAATAGGGGGATTTTACTTTAATATTAAAAATAAATATTAATTTTTTATTATTATTTTTAGTTCATTTTCGCAACAAAGAAATTATCATTTTTCCAAATGAAGAAGACACGAACCCAGGAGCGCTTGCTGACCTAAAAAAATGTGATGTTCTTGTTACTCTCGAACAAGTTTGGCCCCACAATGAAACCAAGCATGAACCAATAAAAGACCCTCATCATTTGGATACAATTAAATATGAAGATAAATTGCGTTTGGTTTGTCATAGAAATGATGTTGATTTTGTTGATTATCGCCCTGAAACTGGAAGTTGGCTATTCAAAATGAAACAATTCACCAAAAATAATATAAATTGCTGGGATGTTGAAGATGTTGATGAAAAAGAGAGTATTTCAACTGGAATCCCAAAAATAAAGTAACATTGAAAATACATTTGCGTGTTTTGTTTTAATTATGCATTAACAATATTTGAATGTAGAAAATTCGAGCAACCTGATAAAACTGAAGAACAAGGACCGCCTGCAAAAAAATTCTCTTTCTAGCTTAAAAGAACGCTATGGTTAGAGTCTATTTAATTTATGTACTACTTTACTTTATGTAATCATTAATCCTTAAATAAATACAAATTGTTTGTTTCGATGGAAAATTCATTTTGTAATTTAATTTCTTGGCGGATTGATACTCATGGTCAATATTATAGATATGTCTTTCATAGATAACTCGAAAAATCGGGATTCCATATTGGAATTTTTCCCGAATATCTTTTGCCAAATCTAACTGTAATCGACGCTTGTCCTAAAATGTCACTCACTGGTGAACGAAAAAGATTGGTATTAAAAATGATGCTGTGACAATAATTTTATTTCTCGAATACAAAGTTAAAATTTTGAATTAATCTTATAATAAGGTAATGACTTCAATGATTAAATATTGTAAAAATGTTTCAAATATTTGTTTAGTGTAAAATAAAACAATTTAATATAATAATATGTACATTAACATAAACATTCACTTAAACTGTCTTAATTGTTTAAAATTTTATAAACTATGATTTGATGCAACAACTTTTAAGTATGCTTGTATGTGACCCTTTGCGTCATTCTTTACATCACTTGGTAATTTTTTCATTTTCTCTTTCAAATTATGATAAAATTCTCTGTCTTCGTCATCAGACGATGTGCATGAATATTTTCTTCGCTTAACAGCAGCACGCTCAGGCTCAGTTGAATTATGCACTCGAGCTTCATTTCTTTCAATATTTTGTGCAAATTCTGATGGAGAACATTCGAAAAGTTCTTCATAAAGCGCCTCGTCTTGATCATCATTTGCAACCTAATTTAACGAACAAATTTTTGAAGAAAAATAAATTTATTGATTTTGTATTGCTTTTTTTTTTAAATAAAAATTACCATAGGTTCTTCGTGGAAACTGGAATCTTCTATGATATCATCAAAGCTTAAGCATCCCGACACTGCTACAAAGTTTGGGGAGTCCCTGAAATAATGGAAAAAAGTTTTCATTTAAATCCAGTGTACATAGATATTTACAATATGATAAGTAGACAACAAAGTCGCACATAACTGACAGTTTAGGTGCTGAGTGCAACTAGCGAATGAAGGTAAAATGCAAACCGTGCACAATAATCTCAGAACGAGACCTCACGATGAGCTATATAATAAAATCAAAAGAACTTTAATTTAATTTCAGTCTCGGAGAACAAAATAAACAAGAATACTGGGAATGCAGAGAACAACGACATTAAAATGAGAGAGTAGACGTAAAAATGGGAGTTGCCTGAAAATATTTAATGGTGTTTCCGATTGGAAAATTCAGACCAAAAATAAATAAATAAATTGGGTTGCGCGACGGCTCGAGAAGAACCAGGGCCTAGTGACTAACAACTCGCAACCATTCCTTTGTGCGCGTGTCGACAGGAATCGAAGGGACTTACAATTTTATGCCGAATCCGAACGGCTAGACGAGAAGGACTCATGCATGACAAGTGATACTCTTGGAGGATTTATCAGTAGCCATTAAAAAAACTTTCTAGTTTTTAGGTGGACGAGGGTGGAAAGTGAACCTAGATCTCCAGCGTGACAGTCCAACGCACTAACCATTACGCTACGGGCTACTACGGGAAAATTCAGACTTCAATCTAAAAATTTATTATTTTCGTGGCGAACGGAACACCGTTCGAAATTGATTTATTTTTGTCATTGTATTCGAGTAGTTGTATATCTGTTTAATAAGCTTCCATTTTATATCGGAAATGATTTCGTTCATACATATTTGGAACGCAATTATCATTTAATTAAAATAGATTCAAACAATTAAAGACCAAATATGTAAAGTGACAACTTAAAATTGTATTGGTTTTAGTGCTCGGAAGGGTAAAAACAAGATGTGCAAAATCGATTTTAAATCAAAGAATAAATTGATTTATTTGCCGAATGGAATGCAAAATCTGCGTTTTGACAGATTCAAATTAAAAATAAATACATTTATTTTATTCAATTTCATTAAAATGAGCAAACTGGAAGAATCGATTTTTCCAATTTAGAGTTTGAGAATAACCGAAAACGAAGTCGGTCAGAATTGAGATCGGATCCTATAAAGGGGAAGGGAAAATGTAAAACACAAGTGTATAAACTACGAACTTGCAAGTAATATTATGTGTTTGATTTTTTCTTGATTTGCTTATGAAATTTTAACAAAAATATTGATTTTGGATACAAATTAAAAAAAATTGAAAGTTAACAGACACTTGAAGTACATTCCAGTTTGTTGTGACCTTTGAGTTTGAACGTAGTAGTGCTTCTTGTGTGGATTCTGATTTCAAATCAAGAATCAAATTTCTTTTCTCAGAATCGTCAGAAGAGTATTTTTTGTGCCAATGGAATGATTTAAGCTAGAACCTGTGTGAACGCTTCCAGGCGTCCAATGGAATACGGCATAAGCCCAGGTAAGAGCCGATATCAAATGATAAGAGTGAATGTATAACGAAATAATCGTATGAGATCAAATGATATAAACATCCTGAGCTCAGTGTCAATTTCATTGAAAGGTCAAGTAACGACAAAGTTGACATTTTTTTGAACGGCCCTTATTTGAAAATATTTGTTTCCTCAATAATTCTATCTCAGCTACAACCTGTGTGAATTTCATTGAAATCGGCCAAGGGAGAATGACGTTAACTTTTTTGAATTGAAACAATTATAAACATTTAAATTCAAATTCAAATTGTAACGCTTTTCTACGCTCAAGCGGACGGATTCTCTTACTCTCAACCGAATGGAGTATCTTACGAAAATCGCCTTTTTTTTAATTTAACCCCTACTGAGATCATGTTATGTACATGCTATAAAATTAAATGGCGGATGAAGATAGTGTTTCGAAAAAAAAATCAGAGCGAGCAAAAAGCACTCGACTTACATGACGCTCAGATATACTCTAGCTCTGTCCCGAACTCTACTCTGAGCTTAGAAGAAGAAATAGAGGAACTGCCCTTGTTGGAAAAAAGTGAAGCAGTTTTTAAAATGGTGGGAGAGCCCACAAACACAAATGCATTACAGCAGGGACGGAGTGCTCCTTGACGGCAACTCACTAGGGCGCCATCAGAATAGTAATTTTTGTTATTATCCGAAGTTGTTTTAGTGGTATGGTCTTAGAAAAAGAAAGAGTACGTGCGTGAAGCAATTTTTGTCAATCTGAAATATCAAATCGCTAGTGTGACTTTAAAAAAGAACAATGAAAAACTGTTACAAATTAAGACGCATATACATATATAAAAAAAAAGCTTAAAAAAAAACAAAATTTTTCAAGTGAATAAAACAGACACTGTGGTTATCTATCAATAAACAAAAAAAAAAACATTAAGTGCGTTGTTAAATCGTGTGAAAAGCGACGAAAAAAGGCGGTAAGATCATTTCCTCACAAGTGAGTTTTATTATATTTTTCTCAAAGCAAGTTCTGTTAAATGTTTGTATTTATGTAGGTTAATTAACTATCGAACAACATATTATTTATAATGGACTAAACTTTAACTTTAAACTTTAAATTATTACAACCGAATAACAAGAAAAGAAAATGCACCTGGGCGATGTGCGTCTTCGTCGACTTCGATGAAAATTACAAGTAGAATGACAACTGTCAAATGGGCGATGGGCGCGTTTAATTCAATTCCACAACAGGTAGCACAATTGGTGCCGCCTCCACGGTAGCTCAGCGATGGGTGGGTTCAGCGACGTGTGGGCTTTTATTAATCGAATAAACTATTCGATTAATAAAAAGAAGGATACAAAAAAATGATGCTCGATTAAAAAAAGGTGATGTGAAGTACAGGGTGTACTTTCACAAAATGGGCGCCAGTGATTTTTTTTTTGAAAGAAAGGAAATCACAAACTTTTTGAAGCGAACAACAATGACGAATTTTAAAATGAATTTACAGACGAATTTAACTTTTTCAAATAGTTTTTAATGACTTTAAATTTGCTTGGGAAACCTTGCCAGCAGGATTAAAACCCAAGATCTTTTCAATTAAAATTAATACAGACGAATGATTTGAGAAGAACGTAATTCTGGGCCGTTAACACCGAACAAAAGAATTAAAAACCGCGTCCCAAAAATTAATTGGGTTTAGAACTTGGACAAAAACTATATCAATAAAAAAAAAACCACACTATCGGAAGTTATTCACTTAAACAACAATTAACCAAAATAATTCTATCAAATTTTTAACTCTACTTATCTGTCTTTTACTCCTCTATCTCTTCGTTAGTCGCACCTCGAATTCCTTTTTTTTTTTTCTCCGAATGTTTCCAAACTTTATCCTCTAATTTCCTACTTTCCTTTTTAATAATTTTCAAACTTTTTCTCGATCTTTTTTTTTCCTTTCTATTTTCCTCGAATCTTTTTCTTTCTTTCTAGCACAACTAGTTGCTGAGTTAGCTCTCCAAAGAGTGACTTTCCCAGCTTAAAATCTTTCTTCCCTCGACCATTCCATTCACCCACACATTCATACATTCAGCCATACGTTTTCGTGATTGTCGGTCACGGGACACCGGCTTTCTGGAAACATAATTTCATGCGCCCCTGTTTACTAGAATTTCAGTTTGACATTTCTGGTTCTTGAATTCTAACAAAAAAATTATGTGCACATTTTCAACTAAATAATAATATTCTTGACATAATTTAAAGTGTGACCCATTCTATATATGTTGTTTAATAGTTCATCAATCTAAATACAAAAACTTTACAGCACTTTTTTTGAGAATAATATAATAAAACTCACCTCTGAAAGGAAATGCTTTTATCAACCTTGTTTTGTTGATTTCCACACCCCTGAACAATGCACTTCATGTTTTTTTTTTAATTTATAAGAAAATCACCACAATGTCTAATTAATGCACTTTAAATTATTTGTTTTTTCAAAGTAATTGTTATATTAATTTGGCTTTTAACTTGTATCAATTTTTTTTTCTTTGTTTTTTTCTAATCACACGCTAACGATTTGACACTTCTGGTTCTCAAAAATTGCTTCCCTCACGTACACTGTATTGGCACATGGAGTCACGGCACCTAGCAGCCAGCTCGTGAAACTAACAAATGAGATAGATTTCCTTTCCATTTGACGTTCAATGCATTTCCCATAAGAGAAAAACAAAAACAGCTCGTAGAAACATTATTTTAACAAATTAATTTTATATGAACGGTTGTTTGTTTTATAATTGCAAAAGAATAACTAAACATGCTAGTTTGCAAATCAAACGTAAAATATATCGAAACTTATTACTTATTTGCTTTATTTTGCAGATGAAATATGTAAACAAACGTGCTTTTTTGTTGTTGTTTTCCACAATGGATGCAAGGCGTCAGTCAGAACGATATCATGTGCGTAGTCAGGTAGAAGTTTAAGGGGCTAGAGTTTCTTATGGATTAAAATAAAACATTAATTTTCCTTTTTATTATAAGTAAAGAAAGAAGTAGAAATGTCAAAGGTCCATTTAAGTGATCGTAAGAAAAAAGATAATACCAGGAAATTAAATGTTGCACCAATAATTGCGGTTTGCTGTTTTTCGATTAGTTTCGTTCACTTTTGCTTTCGTAAAAATAGGATTATAACAGTCAAAAGTGCTCACTTAATTTAATGTAATAAGCCAACAAAAATTAGTTTTCCAAATTATCAAAAGGAGTCACCTTTAATGCACTTAAGCGATATAAATCTTCAATTTATTTTTTTGTATTAGGTACGTGCAGGTTAATATAAAGTTAAAATAAATTATAGGGGCATCATTTGATTTCCCTGTGTTCGTTTGTTTTATCCGACCACGTCAGTTTCTTTCTAAGAATTATTTTTTAACGTAATTTCGGGCAAAATTTTATCCTCCATTTAAGAAAAAGGCTAGCATACTTTTAAAGTAAATTCTTCTTAAAAATAGAACTAATTAAGAGTGATCGAGCATGACCTTCATTCATACCTTGCCTCTTTTGTAAACCAAGAAACAAATATGTAAATAGACAATTGAAAAATATTTTTTTTTAACAATTGCTTTTCACAAGAAGATTTTTATTCAAATAACTTAATCTTACGAACAAATATATTTTTTTAATAATCGTGACTACGCCTCTGCCTTTCTCTTTTTCTAATCGAGTACTTTTGTTGTTGTTTCTGGTTGTAAAGGTGGTTTGTTTACATTTTTCATTTAAAAAGCAAAGCATTTTAGATATCTATTTTAATATATGTTCGGGTTGATTTATAAGCTTACACGTAATTTGATTCTATTTCAATCATAATATGGATACCCGTTGATATAAAATAATTTGGTAAAACTAATTTTCATCTCGCGCTTTTTTCGTTTTCTCTAATGGGAAATACATTGGACGTCAAATCGAAAATAATTCTATCGCCTTTTGAAGCTTAAGCGCTTGAGATGCAGGTGGCGTGGAAAGCAACTTACCAGGTGTCAATATGTGACAAATACCTCTTCCTCTATTTCTTCTTCTAATGCCGGATTTACACGAATGGCAAAGATGCCAATATTTCTGCCAAAAAAATGGTAAAATAATGGCAGAAATAATTTTTTTATGACATGCATTTACACGAGTTCAAATAATGGCAGATTTCAAAATACTGGCAACATGCCATAAAAGAATGAGCAAGTTCATTCTTATCTAGAATGGCATAGTTTCGTAAAATGGCGCCAGTAAAGTGTTTATACATAGTCATATTAATGGCAGCATTTTATGCCAAATTATCTCTGCCATTTGCCATTTTGGCAAAAATATTGCCAGTATTTAGAGCGTTTACACGATGAAAAGAAAAATGGCTATAATTTGAAAAAGATATAATGGCATTTTGCCATTCGTGTAAATGCAGCATAATGGTGGATTTACATTTATTTGCATTTGGTTTCTGCACAAAAAAAGGGATGCCAAATACAAAATGTATATTTGTTAGATAGAGAGAAAAGATCAAAATGCAGAAGAACTTCATTTCTGCATTATAGGAAAGTGCATTATATACAGAAATGAAGAACATGTTCATCTTTTTGATGGTTCTCTTTCACTCGCTCGGATTTTTTGTATACATCTGTCCTGCTCTACTTTTCTGCATTATGCAGACGAAGATACATGTAAATCCAGCATAATACTCTGAGCGAAAAAAGAAAAACCAACCCTTGCTAGGGTCTGTTACAACATTATGGTGGATTTAAATGTATCTTCGTCTGACTTCTGCAAAAAAAGGGGATGCAAAATTACAATGCACATTTGTTGGATAGAGAGGGAACACCAAAATGCAGAAGATCTTCGTGCATGAAGATTATAGGAAGTGCCATAATGCAGATATGAAGACGAACATGGAAGAGAACATCTTCTTGATGGTCCTCTTTCACACGCTCGGAGTTTTGGCATACATCTGTCCCGCTCTACTTTTCTTCATATTTGCAGACGAAGATACATGTAAATCCAGCATTAAGCTTTTGTTTAAACAAAGATATTTGATACGATTGAAAACAATTTCGGATTTTTCCTATGAATATTTTCAACGTAGTGAATGGAATCAACGAATTGTTTAACGGTCAGCTCATCTAAGAATTAGAGAGTCCCCCAACTAGAGACGATAATGATAAAGATTGTTGTTTTTAATTACTTACATGCTTGTTTTGATAAATGGCCTCAAGAAATCCATTTCGTCCAAATACTGCCATGAAAATTTTCTGTCAATCGAATGGCTTAAAATTACTCGAGTATAACCGTTTTGGAGTTCTAGCCATCTTTCCTTACAGCCAGGAACTGCAAACAAAAATATATAATCATGATAATACATTACAAACATTTCACACTGATTTTTCTTACTTGACGTTCTAAATTTGTTTGCAATTTGCTCCCAAGCTTTTTCAACTTTGATTTTGTCTTTATGATCATTTTCAGCCCAATTCCAAAGAAATTGCTTTTCTTTGACAGCATTAATAAATTCAACTGTAGATAGTTCATTAATTGTATTTGCATGCGTTTGTAGTTTCTATTGAATTGGGGAAAATATTTTAGATTTATTGCGCTAAAAAAGTTTTCAGTTGACCTACCACTGATGTTGGACTACATGAGTCTGAATCATTATTGACTTCATTACCGATTTCTCCAAGTCTAAAATTTTAAGAATTGATTGAGTAATGTGAAAATAATAAAATAAACTCTTACCTTTTTACTTTCAAATGTGGTCGCAGAAATGCCATATCGTTATAGTATTTCCATTTACTATTCTCTTCCGGGCTTTCATCGTTATTCAGATAAACAGCAAAGGTTTCCCTTAGACTATTCCATTTTTGCTTAGAATCATCAACTTAAAAAAAGATAAAGACCAATAATTTTATTCAATTGCCAATTAAATTAAATAATTTATTCATTCATACTTGATAAACCAAATTCCTTTGCAATCTTATTCCATGCTTGTTGTCTTTTGAGTGCATTTTTATAGTTTATATCCATCATATCCCATAAGATTTTTTGTTGTTTGACTGCAAGTATAAAGTTTTCAATCCAACTTTCATCTGCATTAGGATAAATAGATTGACTGTCTGAGTTTATTTCAGTTGTTTCGACAGAAATCTGTGGTAATTATTAAAAAATAGTAATTTAGGTTATTGTTATATTTATGTATAATTATTATTAATTATGTATATTTAAAAGTTACATTTTCTATTGTTACAGGTGTTGATTCATTTAGGGGAATGTCAGTTTCAGGAGCATCCAAGTCTTTATTCGCAGATCTGAAATTAAAATAACTCATATAAAAACATGCAATGAAAAACAATAGTTTACAAATTATCTTATATTACGGGAGGCGACAGTAGGTTTACCTACATTTCTCATCGCGGCTATTAAAAAAAAAAATGATGCCAACTCATAGCGTTAACAAAACACTGGTCGGACAAGGTTTTTCGGGTTGCTTGATAGAATATGAACATTTTCGGCTGCATTTTTGGCTTAGAAAATTAATTTTTATAAATGGGGTATCAAATGAAAGGATAGCCTTCTTTACAAAACCAATACTTTTGTTGGTTCTTGCGGTGAGTCCGACGACTTTTGTAAGTTATGTAAGTATTTACATGCACCGAAACGACGGAAGCTCCGATTAGGTCTTCTCTTTTCAATTTATTTAATAATGTAATTTAAATGTTTAATGTATTATTAATTGTGATTGGAAGTGATTAAAAATAATCTTTCCGTCGGCTTTTTTTGGTCACTGTAGTTTTTGCAATGAAACAATTAAGTTACATTAGCTTTCCCGACGTTTCGGCAGGGGTTGCTGCCTTCTTCAAGGGAACTTTATTTGGACAACAAGAAAAAATATATTGTTTACATTATAATAACAATAATTGAAACAATACAAAATACACTCACTTTAATAAAACTGTGTTTAAATTTAAACTGACATTTAAAATTATTGTATCTAATAATTGTAATATTATTTACAAAAGTAAAGAAATAACCACTTCAAACGAAGTTTAGTCTATGGAATTTAAACAAGGAGTAAAGAAACTGAAAGAATACTGTGTTATGATGAGACAAGAGAACAATAGATGGCAGAGATGTTTTGGGTGTCTTGTTTTCTGTTCATGTTGTTGTTGTTGTTGATGATGTGTAATGTTTCTAGGGTGTATCGTTTCGAAACATGTTTCTCTGTCTGTAGGACTTTGACACCTTCAAAATCTGGAGAGTGGCCGTTTTCGATACTGTGGCTCGCCAGGGCTGTCTTTCCAGGATTGTTTGATTTGATATCCGATTTATGATTAGAAATTCGCTGTTTAAGAAATTGTTTTGTAGTTCCGATGTAACACTGGTTGCATGGTTCATTAGGTTTACCCTTACAATTTATTTTGTAAATGACATCAGTAACTTTATCCTTATCCGCTTTCGTTTTAAGTTTAGTGAAAAGGTGACTCAGAGTTTTATTTGATTTGAAGGCCAGGTGAACATCTGTTAGTTTTTGATTTATCACTTCTTTAAAATTCTCAGTCAGTCTTGGGATGTAAACCATACTTTTGTAGTAACCATTATTCGGGTCTTTAGTGTCTTCGCTTGGAATTTTGCAATTGTGTTTCTGAAGTAGACCACGAATTATAGAATTTGGAAAACCATTGTCACTCAGGATTTTTTTATTTTTTTCTCATTGGCAGAGTGAAATTGTTCGTCGCTGAGTGCGAAAACTTTACTGACGAGATTGGATGCAGTGTTCATAACTATGTGCCTCGCTTGGTTAGACCGAAAGTTGACTAATCTTCCCGATGCAGTATGTTTTTGGTACCAGTCAAACAATAGACGGTTGTTTTCACGATGGATTTTTACGTCCAAAAATGCTATTGACCTGTTATGTTCCATTTCCACAGTGAACTGGATTTTCGGGTGGAATCCGTTAAGGATCAGCTGCACTTTTTCAATGTTGCGTTTGTCCATCACGGCAAAAATGTCATCTACATACTTAGCAACAAAAGTAGGCCTTTCTTCCATTCCACTAAAACATTCATCTAGTACGTGATCAAGTACTAAATCTGCAATCGTGGGTGACAAAGGGTTGCCCATAGGCATGCCAAAAATTTGTTTGAAAATGTCATCTTTAAATTGTAGATAGTTATTTTCCTTGAGGCAGAAATCAAGGATTTCAAGAAATTTGTTCAGATTAATTCTAGTGTTTTCACTAATTATTTCCCATTTCTTTTTTATAATGGTGATGGCTAGTTGTATGGGAATGTTTGTAAAAAGTGACACTGCATCATACGAAACTAAAACATCATTGTCTTTTAATTTTTTTTTTTTTTTTTTTTTTTTTAATGTATTATTGTTAATTTATTATTGTATTTTTAGTTTAATGTATTATTGTTAAAATTAAAAATTTATTAACACATGTATAACATATCTGTCTCGCTCTGTCTAAATAGTCAAAACAAATGTAATCACAAGTGCAAGTAAAGTAAAAGTTTAAAGTCAATAAAAATAATTTGCTTAAGATGGCATGTAAATCTGCCGAAATGCATTCAAATTAAATTAATGTGTTTTATTTTATATTTAATAAATTAAGGTACATTGGTAAATTGGTGAAGTCATTAAGGCGTTATCTTTATGAAAAACTTCAATAATCACTTATGTAAGATCAGCTATTTTTGCCTAGACTACTTTTGGATGGCTGACAACCTCACTAATTTTTTTTTGCGATATAATTATGTTCATCCATAGGAATCTGCTATGCTATAGGTAAAATTTGGGTTTGTAAAAAAAGTTAAAACTACAATGATAGGTAACTCGAAATAAGTGGGTCCGGCAAATATGTCTGTCTATCTGTACCTCGAAGATACCTGAAGCGATTTTCTTTAAGCTTTGAGTTTGGACTCTAATGTTTTTTGGAGATTCCCTAGAGGACAAATTGAAATTTCATTTTTAGCTCCGATAATAACAGTACCGGCCATACAACCAATATGCATACACTTCTTTATCTCAAAAACGGATTAAACGATAAAAAAAAAAATAAATGCCGACTGGATCCCACGAACTTGCTTACGTAGTTTACAAACTAGAATGTACATAGATATTGACTACGAAGATATAAGAATCATTTGCCAATAAATATTTTAATATCGTTAACGAAAAAATAATAAAAACATGATAAACTAGCAATCTTGAAATTTTACGAGTTAATAAACCAAATTTGTAAAAATGTTAAAAATTATTTTTTTTTTTGGATTTAATATTTTCGTAAAAAAAAAATTTGAATGACGAGATATGAGAGAATAAACGTAAATAAGTATAAAAAAAGCATTTTTTAACCCATAACTTTATTTCCATTATTCGAATTTTTTGGTTTAAAAAACCTGGTATGCAGTATTATTATAACTGGTCTAGGGGTGACATGTACAAAGTTTAATCAAAATCATAATTATTCCTTCTTCTTGACCTTTCTTAAAATGTTAAAATTTAAAATCTTTAGAGCCGATAATAAAACCGTTGTATGGCAGCTACCATTTCTAGATGAGCTAAAACAAAACGCTTCACTTTTTTTTTTTGAAAAGAGGTCAATATACATTTTTAAAAATTGTTTTTTATTAAATACTTAAACTTGTTAGGGTCAGTTGGCATGATATACCTTTTTGCAAAGCCAGAAATCACGTGTTTCATTTTCTTTTTTAATAAATTTGATTTCATTAACAGTTTTTGAACAATTAATTTTAAAATTCAAAATAAAAAAAAAAAAAAAGAAGAACAAATACAAATAAGTACTGTCATCGAGTCATTTTAAGTTTAAATGAATTTAAGAATTATTTTCATAATTTAAACTTATCTATCATTAAAATAAAATACGTATTTATGAATTTATTAGTAGGTATGTAAGGTATGTAACATTAGCAGCTCACAAACTAAGTAAGTTATTAAATTTAGTTAGGTACTAAACTTTAAAAATAGTTTCTTCTCTTTCTAATTTGTGCGAAAGAAACAGAATATTATTATTGTAATAAGTTAAACTGTCACCCACGTACTTTTGACCTTCATAGTTTGTTAAAAGTTAAAAAGAATTAAGCGCCGGTTGATCTAGTTAGATTTGCTACAGGTAAATTCGTGTAATTTTATTTTTCAATTATTTGTTAAATTAATTATTTTAACTTTAGATTTTTAAGCGTCTTTAAAAAGTTGTTCAGAGCATTCTGGAAAATTTAATGTTACATTCCGATACCAATTTGTGAGTACAAAAGTAGAAAGACTTTATTAAAAGACATTTCTGATAACCTGTTCATTACAGAAAATAAAATTGAATTTATACTGCAGAGAAGAAGTTTTCATGGTTTCATTTTGATTAAAACCTACTTCGCTGGATTTGGCAGTTTGTTGGATATTTTGGATATTCATACTATTTTTGGATTCAAAATTAAATGCTCTTATAATTTTTAGTCAAACGCTGAAAACCCGGATGGACTTGTACTTTTCAATATATTGAACAATAAATGAACCAACTTTCTCATAAAACTAAGAAGAATCCGTCTAAATGATCATTCCAGCAACCAGCTGATTATAATCAACCTCTTTTTTTCTTGTTTTTAATAAGAAATTGGTTTCTAGAAACATCCGGTTTATAGCGTTTAATTTAAAATTGATAAGAGAATTGAATTTTGCAAACAAAAATATGTAGTACTAAAGTAAAATGTTGATAAAAAATAGTTTGAACATTTTTTTTTTCAAAATTTTCAGTTTGAAAATTAATTCTTTAAAAACTGATGATACTGATCTACTTTTATTTTTTGCATTCATTTTCGTGATAATGGCACAAACATGTGCGAGAAGAGTTACCTACTTTTCATAGTTAAAATCTGTAGCGTAGGGTAATTGGTATGCATATATGGGGTAAATGGAAACATTGCGATTATGATATTTTTTGGCAAATGCATGTCTGTTTTTCAAAGAAAGTTCCTGTTTGTTTACTTTTACCAATACGAATATTCCTAGCACTCAGTAAACAATAGTGAGGTGTCCCCATTTACCCCAGTATTTTAAAAACATTGGGGGAAATGGAAACAAGGCAGCGTTAAGGCAAACACTACACTACCAGCCCATTTAGGTTTTAGATCATTATTTAGGCTTCATTATTCGAATTTCTGGTATTTTCTTATATATGTAATATCAGTTTTAAAAGTTACAAAAGTAGACATTTAGAATTTTTTTGAAAAAATGGTGTCTTTAATAAAATTTTGATTTCGATATCACAAAATATGCCTCATAATCAGATTTTGGTTATACCCGGAATTTGTTGTCGGCTATTGTACTACATATTTGAAAAACTAATATTTGAGAGTTTTTTTCATTAGGCATCACAACAACATAAACCAATGCAGATTGCTTTGGCGACGACGCCTTGAACGCGGCCATTGATACATCACGAAAGTATATTTTTTTTTGTTACTGAACGAGTACTAACATTTCCCTTCAAAATTAATAATGTTATAACGCTACCTGCCATACACAGTTTTAAACTTACACATTTGCTTTGAGATACGGTAGCAAAAAGTCCAATTCTTTAAAATTTTTCCACGTATCATTGTCAGGATATTTAGCAAATTCCCGAATAAAGGCGCTCCTGAGTGTGGCCCATTTTCTTTTGCATTCCAAAGCTGAAAATAATAAAAAAAACTAAATTATACCCCAACAAAACATATTGTACACAAAATAAGGCATACAATACAATACAAAAAATTGTACATACAATGAATACTTAGGCCCAGTTTATGAGTGTGAGATCATACGAGTTCGCAGTTAAATTCGAGTTAATACTTCAAAGTTGGTGAGAGTTAAATATTCGAATTTGAGAAAAACTGGGCCTTGAATATTATTTTGCAGAACTAACCTGACAAGCAAAAATGAGCAGATATCTCTTTCCATGCTTGTAATCTATATTTCTTCATTTTACACCTTTCATCACTAAGATCCCATAATATTGTATGTTTCTTTATTTCATTCACAAATTCTTTGACCGTAAACTTTTTAAAAATATTTGATTGGGACAATAGCTTTTCATCCTATTGTGGTAAAATTGTCAAAAGTTAATTTATTAAAAAAAATAATGACAATTTTTATCAATTAAGAATAATTACCTCCAATGAACTTGAAAAACTATCATCATTTCTTCTTTCGAATTCAGAATCGCCTACAAGACTTTTGCCCCTGAAATAAATTTTGCAACAAGAAAGTTATTAATCAATGAAATATATCCATATGTATGTATATTTCTTCTGGCTTACTTCTTATATTTTACGTGTGGCCCCAGGAATTTTAATTCTGCGTAGTGATTCCAAACTTTATACTTTTCTTTTATTGGTTTAAAATAATTTCGAACAAATGAATCTCTGAGTGCTTTCCATTTCTTTTTGCATTCCTCAACTGCAACAAGAAAAAAAAAAACAAAAACTTTGATTATTTTTTGAATTTGGTTTGAAGCGAATATAATATTTGCATGGATATAAGACCAGTTTGTGGTAATTATATAGAGGATAGATAATACAAAAATATCAACTGCAACAAGGAAAAAACAAAAACTTTGACTCTGTTTGAATTTGGTTTGAAGCGAATATAATATTTCCATGGATATAAGACCAGTATATGGTAATTATTTAGAGAATAGATAATACAAAAATATGTATTATTAAGATTGTTTATGCCACGCCCACTGAATATAAAATCACAAATTTTTAATTTTTCCCTTTGCATGCATGTCAAGTCTTATAGATGTACCAAAATTCATCGATAGTCATATAATTGATAATCAATTCTGAGAAATTGGGTGCCACGCCCCTGAATGATAATCTCAATCATTCCAATATGTCCTCTTGTATTAACCACATGATCTACCAGTCTACCATATTTTATCATTCTGCAACAATCCGAAGCGTCCAAATAACTTATATTAGGCTTGTGAAAATAGGCGGATGTCACGCCCTCTGAATGTAAAATCTTAAATTTTAAATTTGTCCTTCGTTGCAATTCAAGCCATATCACCTTACTTCAATAAGAAGTGCTCCATATAATTTATAACCATTCTGTGAAAATAGGCGGGTCCCTAAATGGAAAATCTAAAATTTTCTAAATGTCCTTTGTATTCACTATAAGACCTATCAATTTTATTATTCTGCAGCAATCGGAAGTGATTTACAAAATTGATATCAATTCTATGAAAATGGGTGGATGCCACGCCCCCTGAAAGTAAAGTCACAAATTTGAATTTGTGTCCTTTGCTTCCACTTCAAAATTGTACGGTAATCAGAAATGCTTCAAATAATCATATATATTATTTCTGTTGTCAATCTCTTCTCATGTATAAAATAGTCAAATCCACTTAAATAGGTATCACTGAATAGGAATTTACACATACTCTTGAAATTGCACAAAAACTTTATATTATACCACACTATTTTCTATAAATTTCGGAAATTTCAAATAAATCAATAAATGAAAAATTTGACATAATAGTAAGGGCGTTAAGCCAACCTTGCACTTTATTCTGACGGGATGAGCTTTGGTACACTTATAGTTCACATCCTTAGTTTACTTTTAAGAAGAAATTTCACATAAATTAGCCTATTCAAGAATCAGACATATGTCAAATTTCGTGTTACAACATGGTCAGAAGGCAACCCTTATATCTCCGGTCTGACAGTGTTACCACCGTGGAAACACTTCTTAAAAGTAAACTTAGGATGTGGACTATTAGTGTACCAAAGCGTATCCCGTCAGAATGAAGTGCAAGGTTTGACCTAAAATATGACCCTAACGCCCTAACTATAAAAAATACATCACCTTTAACCCATTTAATGAGTGAAAGAGAAAAATATGTATTAGGTACTTCTGTAATTCAAAATTTTCTTTTTTTTTCGCTGCACCTTAAGTGAGTGGGGAAGACACGTTCTTTAGTTACACCATGCATGAATCAAAGCAACATATTTACTACTTTTGTAATGTATAATCCTCTTTTTTCGCTTGCACATTGAGTGAGTGGTGGAGAAACATATTTCTTACCTACTTCTGTTGTTTGTAATCTTTTTTCTCATTATAAAAAACCGAATGCATTTATTAGGTATCACTAGATTGCATGAATGAAAGAAAAATATTTATTTATTCTTTAATTTAAAATCTTAGATGAAGAAATAGAGGAACGGGCATATCGAGGAAAAAGTGAGGCTTTTTTTAAAATAGTGTGAGTTACACAAACACAAATGCATTTACACAGGGTCGGAATGCAGTGAGATAGCTAAATGCTGGGGCCCCCTAACGAATTTTTAGCTGTGTTTTTGAGAGATATATTTTTGAGATTTAAGTGTAAAAGTAAAAAAGCTTATTAAATTAAATAAAAAAGTGAAATAAATGTAAATAGGTATAGTGAATACATGCAATACTTGATTGAAAAAAAAAATATATAACATTTGCGGTGCAGCGAAATCCTGTAAAAACATCATGTGGAATATGAGACACAATCAGCACGTGAGATGCAAAAATTGTAAACTCAATATTATAGGTGTTCTTACACCTTACACAAATTATTGCAAATATTCACTATGTTAACTTTTATTGCACGTTTTTATTTAGTGTTTTCACTACTTTAAAGTTTTGAAATCTCTAAACACTTTCCTCTAGCTCGGCAAAATGACAGTGGTGCGTTCTTTTTCTATAAAATGTTAACAATTGTTGTTGTGTCAAAAAGAAATTTTAAAATGTCATTGTTAAAAGTTTTACACTGTGTAACATTTCGCTTAGGAACGAACAATGTTAAAAATATTGTTGGTATGTCAATCGAAAGGGGTTGACGAAAAAAAAATCGAAACACATTTAGAATGAAAATAATCAAAGAAATTTTTATATTGCATCAAATTTTATTAGAAAAAATATTATGATCACTTAAATGCATATCTATAATATTTAAATTAAATTCTTCTAATATGTTCATATCAATAATAAAAAGAATGTATTTATTTTGTTCAAACATTCTATTTGAAAATGTAAAGCCTGCCGGGTGCCACGCTTCCTTAATGGAAAACCTGAATTTTCTTTGTATACACCACAAAACCTACCGTTGTACCAAATTACGGTTTTTGGGACTTTTACAGTCTTATATTTCCGGAACTGCTTATACTCAAATTGGGCGGGTGGTCTGTGATTGATGAGCTTAGCAAATGATGCGAGTTTGAAGTTTCTGACTTAATTGGTACTGAAGTTAGAGGGGGGTCGAAAATCGCCTGAGTTTGATCATGTAAAAAGTGTGTAGTGCCAGAACTTTGCTGGGCACTAACGTACCCTTTGATCACAATTGTACAGAAACTAAAGAATTGTAAACAATAAAAAATATTCTGCTTACTTCAAAGGTAATTTTTTTTTTCAACAAATTAATGTCAAATAAAAGCATCCAAAAATTATTTGATGCGCATTTCAGTTAACTGGATTTCGGATGCGTTTAGGAACTTGATACTTTATTACTTATTCATGACACGTGATACACTTGGAGGATTTGTCAATTCCTCGCAAGAGGCAGTAGCCCTGCAAAAAGCTTTTTAGTTTTTTAGGGGGACGAGGATGGGAAGTGAACCCAGACCTCCAGCGTGACAGTCCAACGTACTAACCTACGGGCTATAACTCAGTTTACTCCGATAGAAAAACTTACCCGAAGAATTAAAATGAGCAGCTATCTTTTGCCATTCTTTGTTTCTTAAATCGTGATTATTATAATTCTCTTCATTGGTGTTCCATAAAACTTCGTGTTGCTTTACTACATTAATAAATTCTTCAGCCCAATTAGTTTCTGGTGTTTTTGGCTCCACATCATGTTTTCCTATTTCCTTCAAAGTTTTTAGATTTATTTATTAGCTCATAAAAAAATAAGAAAAAATTACCTCAAACGCATTTGAGTAGCCATCTTTTGATAATTCTTCTTTGATATTTTCTACTTGCTGTTCTGCTGCTTTAATTTTGAAGTCTTGGCCATCAGAATCTTCTTCTTCTTCTTCTTGTGGTTTTACACCTCTGAAAAGAAAACAATTTAATATGGCCTGCAATATGAAATAAGAATTTATCGTAGCTTACTTTTTATATTTTAAGTTTGGTATAAGGAATTTCATATCTTTGTAGTATTTCCAACATTTATCTTCTTCTCTTATGGGTTTATAATAACTTTTAGTAAAGGTGTCTCTAAGCGCCTTCCATTTTTTTCTGCACTCATCAATTTCTAAAAGTATGAAATCAATTGAAAAATATTTATATTTGTGTGTATCGTATTTTTTTGAAGAGTTTCATTATTAGTATGTGTGGTATGATTTAACTTACTTGGCAATGAAAAATGCTCAGCTATCTCCTCCCATGCTTTGACTCTTAATTCGTATTTTTTATAGTTCTTGTGGTTCAGATTCCATAAAAGTTCATGTTGCTTCATAAGATTAATAAATTCTTTCACATGCGATTCTGCTATTGTCATTGCAGTTTTATCATCATCAGCTTGTGATTCCTTTAATATTCTCAATAACTCATCAAATGAACATTAAAAATAAAATTCAGAAAAACCACCTCAGATGAAGAAATAGAATTTTCCTCTGCTTCAATTTTGACATGGGATCCTAAGAAATCGTCTCTGTAAAAACAAAAACAGTAATTCAATTTTAAAATCGTTACCATAACATTTTTACTTTTTTTCTCTTAAATGTGGAGCCAAGAACTTAAGTTGATTGTAGTATTTCCAGTGTTTATCTTCTTCTCTTATTGGTTTTAAGTAATTTTGAATAAATAAATCTCTAATTACTTTCCATTTCTTTTTGACAGCTAATACTGAAAGGAAAAATTTATAATTAAAATGTTAGAAATATATTAATTTTTATGGATAAAGTGAACAATTTACAATTCATGCGTTCACATCATATTAAGATCTCATTTTTCGTGCTTTTGAAAACTTTTATAACTATTTTCTTCTTAATTTGTTCTTAATAAATAAAACAAAGTCGGGTTAATTACACCATTTATAACTCAAGGTCGGCTGGACCGATTTAATTTGTTGGATTCGTCTCCGCCCCGAATAATGCTAGGTTTCCACTTGTCATTGAAAAGACGCAAATTGACAAACTTTCCAGGACAGGGTGGCTTTTACCAACACAACAACCAAAGAAAGTAGTAGTAGCGAGCAACTATAACTCACCCTGTCTTGGAAAGTTTGTCAATTTGCGTCTTTTCAATGACAAGAAACCTAGCATAACTATTAAAATATCGGAGAAAATCACCTTAAAAAATTATACAGAAAATTAATCTTCTTTTGTATACACATGGATATAATCTCCGAAAGCTAACGACTGATTGAATGAAAATGTTAAGGATATCTTTGGTATAAGTCGAAGTGTGTTCCTGTGAAGTTTGGTCAAAATCGGTTCAGCAATTTACCAACAAGGCGAAGAAATCCACGCCATTAAAGCGAACTTGGGCAAAAACAAAAAAAATATGTCAGATAGAAAAACATGTTTGATGCAGCTGCAATTTATAATAATTCATAAAAACTAAAATAGGTTTGAGACAAAATGGACACAAATTGAAGTTTTAGTTGGAAGAAAATAAATTTACTATGCTAGGTTTCCACTTGTCATTGAAAATACGCAAATTGACAAACTTTCCAAGACTACTACTTTCTTTGCTTTTTGTGTTGGTAAAAACCACCCTGTCCTGGAAAGTTTGTCATTTTGCGTCTTTGCAATGACAAGTGGAAACCTAGCATTACGCGCGTCAAAGCGATACGCTCTTGAAACATTGCAAATTATTTTCATCAGCAACAACATGGACATGATGTAAGCATGCTGCTTACTTGTCTCAGACTAAAGCCCCTATGACACTACATTTTTTTTTTTTTTTCATTTTTAGCTAATTGAGCCATCACACTGGCTTAATTTTCAACCAGGGTAACCTGGCAGGGTAACCTGGGGGAAATGAATGTTTCTTGGTGAGGGAGATGAAGAGTGGGGAATGAAAGGAGAAGAATATTGATCCTTGTTTCGAGCGGAATAATAAAGTTTAATTACTAATACATACCCAGTTGTTTATTTTCTAGCCATAATTAACATCTGTTATCATGTTGTTTTCAATTCTAAACTACAGCACTCTCACAACACATGCTAGACCATGAGCATAATGTAGATTTCGAGAATGTCAGAATACTAGACAAGGAACGAAGAATGAACACACGATTTACCTTGGAAAGTCTTCGCATCCAGCTAAATATAAACAAGACGATAAACCATAAGGAGGACATTGATGACATTAACGCCATATATAGTGTTGCCATAACATAATCTGTGATACAAACTTTAAATTTGTTTGCTTATTGATTGTTTTAGTGTTTTTCAATATGTTAATTTTATTCAGAAAAATCAATATATCAGTAACTCAAAATATATATTTTTTTTATATAAAAAACAAAATGTAATTAGAGGAAAAGTAAGTCAAAAGATCTGTTTAAACTATTAAAAATAACTATTATAACTTCTCTATTAAATATTTAATAACAAGTAATTAAATTTGTATTTTGTTTTTTAAGAATTAATACATTTTAAAACCCCTGATGAACCCAGAAAATAACTGGAGAAACGTTAAGAAAAAAAGGAATTAGTTTTAATTAATTGCATTAATCTCGATTGATCATAAAAGCCCAATTTATTTAAAAATTTAAATTAATTCTTGTTTGTTAATTTTAGTTCAAAATGATGGCCCCATAACAACAGTAATGTGAACATTAGAATTATGTTTTTCAGATTCTAGCAGCTCTTTTTACTTTTCAGTAATTTAAAAATTATTTCAAAATACACTGTGACTACAAAAGAAGTATGTACTCGACTCATGAGAGGACTAGTTTTTGGTGTATATTTAGATTTGTGGCACATTGTACTTGTGAAAACATTAAGTTGTCCCTTTCTTAAAAATATTAATTTCTCTTTTTCTTTCGGCCGACACTTTAACATCATTTAGAGCCGATTTTTCAATTATCAGTTTAACTATCAGACGAATAAATACTATAGCAACAGGAACACATTTTTGTTTTATTCAAAGAATAAGCACTATCTGAGAATTCTTTTTATACTCTGCTTTTGTTTGTATGTTTGTGTAATATAGTATACTTGTTTAAGACGCCAAAACATTGTGAAAAACAAATGTAACTTGTTTGATTGCCATATTCATTGTGATCAAAAAAACCGAAGGAAAAATTAAGATTTTCATCTTATTCCCTTTTTAAGAAATAAATCTTTATCTTAATAATATTATAAATGTGAAAGAATTTTTGTGTGTCTGTTTGTTCCACTTTATCTAAGAAAATACTTTAATTATTGGAATGAAAATTTGTGGTAAGAGAGCTTTGATGTAGGGAATGAACATAAGCTAATTATTTATTTTCAAAATTTTTAAAAAGTGCAACAAAAAACAATTAAAATGCAAAAAATAGGGTTTTTATGAAAATGTTGGAGCTATACCCTATAGTTTAGACTATGAGATGGACATTAGTTAATGAACATTAAATGTTTCGTATTCATGATTCATTTAAGACGTTTTTCGACAGTTTTTGTTGGACACCAGTGCATTAAGTAACACGCTTCGTGGGTTCTGAGACTCTTAACTCTTTTTTTGGGTCGTTGCACTGCTTAGAGTATGTTTAATCGTCAGGAAGGTGCCAATGTCAAAATTTTTTTAAAATTTTAAAAAGTGCAACAAAAAACAATTAAAATGCGAAAAAAAGGGTTTTTATGAAAATGTTGGACATTAGTTAATGAACATTAAATGTTTTGTATTCATGATTCATTTTAGACGGGTCGTTGCACTGCTTAGAGTATGTTTAATCGTCAGGAAGGTGCGAATGTCAATATTTTCTTGAACCTTATATGTCAGGAAGGTGCGAATGTCAATATTTTCTTGAACCTTATATGTCCGGAATGAATTATGAAAATAAAACGTTTCTAACCCCTAAAAAAGAAAAAATCAAAGTTTCATTTAACCATTGTCATTTAAATCACTTTTTTTGCATTTAAATTGTTTTTTTTTGTTGCTTTTTTAATAGAAAATTATGCCTAATAATATTTTTTATTTTTTTTTTTAAAGCAGCTGCTTTTCGTAAAGCTGCAGCTGAAGTTGACAGCCTTGAAAAGGATTTTTTAAAGTATAGTAAAGGATTTAATTTCTTTTTTAGCTGCAGCATTTTTTTAAATTGGAATAAATGGTTCCCGTTAATTTCGTCTGATGAAAAATCATCGACGAGAGCTTGATCGACGAGAGCTTGGATGCAGGGAATGAACATAGGCTTATTATTTATTTTCAAACATTTGAAATAGTGCAATAAAAAACAATTAAAATGCAAAAAATAGGGTTAACATGGAAATGTTGGAGCTTTACCCGATAGTTTATATTATGAGATGGACATTAGTTAATGAAGATTAAATCTTTCGTATTCATGATTCATTTAACACGTTTTTCAACAGTTTTTGTTGGACACCAGTACATGAAGTGACCCGCGTTGTGCGTTCTAAGACTCTTAACTCTTTTTTGGGTCGTTGCTCTGCTTAGAGGATTTATAATTGTCAGGAATGTGCCAACGTTAACATTTTCTTGGACCTCTGGTGGGTGGCCTTCCAAATGCAGGCCACCAAAGGCATTGTTAACCAAGAAAAACTGTTTAAAAATGTCAGGAATTAATTAAACGTTTTCAATCCTTACAAAAGAAAATTCAAATGCAGGCCACCAAAGGCACTGTTGTCCAAGAAAAACAGTTTAAAATGTCAGGAATTAATTAAACGTTTTCAATCCCTACAAAAGAAAATTCAAAGATTCATTTAACCATTGTAATTTAAATCACATTTTTTCCATTTTTATTGTTTTAAACTTTTAAAACAAATACTAGCCCAATATGTAAATCAAATTTAATAATAATAAATTCTTGACTATTTTGTCATACATACAAATCATTAACATTTTATTCTATGATTTTGTTTATTTTTCTTTTAAAAGCAGCTTCATTTTTTAGTAAAGGACACTCTGTTTTCTTTTTAAGCACATTTTTAACGTTGTTGATCGTGAAATTGTTTCATTTTTCGAATTTATTTTTTCTGATAAAAAATCATCATCAATTTCTTGGATAACAGTGCCTTTGGTGGCCTGCATTTGGAAGGCCACCCACCAAAGGTCCAAGAAAATGTTAACGTTGGCACCTTCCTGACAATTATACATCCTCTAAGCAGAGCAACGACCCAGCCTATCATATCGACAGAAAAAATGTTGGAAATTGTTTATCTGCAACAGATAAATTAATACACTAGAATTAATTTTGAAAATTGTATGCATATAATTACAAACCGTTTTTATTTAACATATAAATTCTTTTTTTTTTCTTCAATAATTTTATTTTATTTTGAGTGAATTTTTTTTTATTTTTGAGATGCCTGATCTTTAATATTTTCTTTAATATTTTTTCTCAATTCAAAGTAGTTAGAATGGAAATTACACTATAGTGCTGATAAAATAAAACGTTAAGATACAATTGGCATTACCGATACTATAATTTGGAGATGACTTTAAACAATGAACCAACGCATGAAAAAAAAAGAATCTCAATTCATCAAAAGTCCATTATTTACAGCAGTATTAATAAAAAAATGCTTATTCCATGAGCTTACAAAACCATGGAATAAGAGTTAGTCCATGGAATAGAATTTCCTATTAATAAAAACAAAACGAAAATCTAATAGAATAAGTACATCACTTTACCGAACACAACTAATAATTCTGTCAGTTATTAGGCTTGTTCAGTGACGTTGTTCCGAACAGTTTGGAAAAGTTTAGAACAGAAAAGTACAAGTTTTTGCTGTTCAATGCGAATTTTCTGTTCTAATTTGCTGTTCAGTGAGGCTGTTACGAACAGTTTGGAACAGAATAGAACAGGATTTTCTGTTCTTACTTTTTAGGTAGAACAACTTAGAACAGGTTTGTGACACCTGTCAAAATCAGCTGCTGGCACTTGAAAGTTGATATTTTTTTACCAAATTTCGTGGTTTTACTTTGGAAACAAACAAATAAATATTTAAAAAACAACATAAGTTACATTAAATTGTGTAGTTAAATAAATACTATTTCTAATTGTTTTTAATAAAAAGTTTTTTTTTCTTGCTTATCCACCAAACTCGAATTCTTTTTTTGACAATTACATATATCAGACAGCTGCCTGTTCTATCCTGTCTGACATTTCTGTTCTACTCTGTTCTGTTCTAATCTGAAAAAACCTCACTGAACAATCCTATTATCATTTTGTTTGACACGTCTGATTTGTATTCCTTCGCTAAACATAACATTTTGTACTTAGTCCATGGAATAAGGTTAACCCTTCCCTATTCCACGTTTATAAATTTGGCTGTTAGTGTTTACTTAAATATTTAAGTCATACCATGTACGATTTACTATTAAAATGGTCAAATGCACCATGTACAGGTACACCATCTTCGTCCAATTTATCACCGTACAGTTTTACATACAAAAATATCTGAAGCGAGACTTTCAGAAAAGCCATTTTCCTAAACTTGAACAATATTATTGAAAAAAAATAACTGACATTCTCCAACAGATATATAACGGTGTTTCAAAAAGAAGTATTTCTTCAGTTTAATGTAAAATTTAATTTAATTCATACAAAAAGTATCTGTCTCTCAGAAATGCCATTATCCACGCTCCCGAACAGATCTGAACAAAATTAGCACTTCACTAATATAAATATAAGTTAATAAAAAAAACGGTACCTATGTAAAATAATTTTATGCATCAAATTTTCAAGTATCAATTTTATTAGTGTATTTATTAATTGTTTTTTTTTTCAGATTAAAAGTAGCCTCTGAAAAATGCTTTCCTCAATGTTATTTACTTTGAATAAAATTCGAACTGGTAAATTTTTAAACAGAATAATTACAGATCAATTTATTTGCCAAGGGTGTTGAAAAAAGAAGTATTTGATCAGTTCTAAGGTAAATCTTTAATTCAATCATACAAAAAGTATCTGAAGCGATTCTTCTAGAAAAAAAAATTAAATATTAATTATTTACAGGATTCTGTCCTCCCGCTGAAATATGCTTTGCGCAATCAAATAAATCAAATTATTGAAGAGCAAATTATTTGTCATAAGGGTGTTTCAAGCTAAGTTTTTTCTACATCATTCAAAAAGCGTGTACTTCAAGAAAAACCTGTAAATTAAATATTTTCAATATTGAAAAAACAAATTCGCAAACTTAATTCATGCGTATTATAAGTGATGTCAAAATAGGCACCCAATTAACAACGTTGTGTATCCGGAAGCTTTAAAAAAACATCAGAAAATCTATTTTTGAAAACTTTGTCGATGAGATAGCCTTATTGAGCGAGCCCCGGTTTGTATCCCAACAGTAAACTAATTTTCATTCTTAAGACTGCGAAGCAACGCGTAGTAATTAATTAAGCTAGTAATTAATAAACCGAAATTGTACAAGGAAAGCAAAGACAATAAACCATAATTAAATTCGAAACTAAGATCGAGGGAGAACATAATTTCATTTGTTTTTCGTTGGTTTTTAATATTTGTTTTCAATTCTAAATTTTTTTTAAAAGAAAATTGCCCTCTAAACGGGTGGGAATGGAATCCCCTTCCTATACAACTTTTGGCTAGCCTTGAACCAACCTACATGCACAGGCTTTTTTGTTGGGATACTATGCGAATCACCTTAATAACAAGAATATTTTTATTAGGGATTTTATAGACAAACTTAAAAAAAAAAATAAGCCGCTTGAGCACCCTCTTGCATAATACTTAGGAAGTTGAAGTTGTACAGATAACACAATTGATAGACGTAATAAAATTACCGGGTGGGAATACCAAAAAATTAAAAAAAAAAAAATTGGCCCACCCTAATGTATTATGGTTTCAGACCATACAGACATCCACCAATTATTTATAAATACAAAAAAAAAACAGTACTTACAAATTTACTTACCCGATAAGCCGAAATCAAATGCAACCTCTTTCCATACAACACTTCTTAATTTATTATTATTATATGTTTTAAAAGTCGAATCCCATAAAATGCGTCGTTTTTTAATTTCTTCAATAAATTCTTCATTGCAAAAAATATTTTCTTCCTTCTTTTTCAGTTTTACCGGCTTAGTTTCGTTGTTGTCTGAATCCTAGATATATTTTATAGATAAGTTAAATTTTGTAAATTATCATTTTCATAAAATAACGAGTGATTTAAAATTACCCAAACAGATGAAATGCTATCTTCATCATCAGATTCCTTCTGGTGTTCAAAAGATTTTACAAAACTTAATCTAATAAAAATTAAATTGTCAAGGAGGATTAAAAGATAAAAAAAAAAACAGTAAAAGGAAGTGAAACTTCTTTGGCTATCTGAACTGCGATTCCACGTATTATATTCTATTAAATTATATATAGCCAAAAATGTCGGTTGAATTGCGAATAATAAATACATTTTAGCATAGCATTTTGTTTACGGGAACTGTATACTAAAAATAAAAAAATAAATATTGATTTTATGAGTGTAGGTTTTCCAAATTTATATTTACAAAATTCCATGAAATGGTAATTTCATGTTTACGTATAGTATTAGGCCAACACTGCAAATTTGTATTTTTCTACTAGCACCCACCTCATTCGCTCAACGTTTTGTTTTTTCGTTACGTTTCTGATACAATGAAATTCTACATTCAAATTTTACTTTCAACGCACCCAAAGAAGGTTCACTACACAAAACTAAATAAATCAATATAATGCTAATTACTGTCTGCATTTTAGAAACGGTGCTACAAATAACATTTGCTGAAAATAAGTCCAGTTGTTACTATTCGCATCTGGATTTTTAACATAGGTTCGAGCAAAGAGATCCCTCAGTGCCTTCCATTTTTTTTTAACTTCTTCAACTAAAAAAAATAGTTAAAAATCATTTTAAAACTAAAAACAAAAAAAAAGAATAATTTTATGAATTAAAATTACCTGATGATTCAAGTGAATGTGCAATCTTTCTCCAAGCCTTCAACTTTTTATAAATACTTTTATAGTTCTTGTTATATGAATTCCACAATAAGGGATATTTTTTTACTTCTGCAATAACTAGTTCAGGAAAATCGGGTTTAGTTCCCGAAACGACACTAGAAGGCGCTTTATATGAATCATTCTGTTCTGCAATGGGTTTGCTAGGGAAGAGATAAAACAAAATACAAAGTATAGTTTGAATTATTAAATATCGGTAAAAACAAATTAAAAATACATAGGCATTTTTTTAGACCGTATTTCGTACGTGTAGGATAATAGGATAAAATAATAAGAGTGCATAAACAATTAGTTTTTTTTCGGAGGTTCATAAAACGAAATGTTTTTTGAATAATTTCTCAAGACTTTTTCTCGACTTATTAACGATTTTCTTGTTATTTACCATCGTTTATTTCATTCTCTACGGGCAAAACCCTTAGCAACAATATCGAATTTCCATATTTATCAACTATAAATAATTAATAATTGACAATTACAAAAGGTTAGGTATTGAAGCTGTCGAGCCACTCCCTCACCGAACCACCGGTACAACCACCTCTTTTCATCCCCGTCTAGACCCAATCTAGAAGCTTACTCAACTTTGATCTTTGAGCTATATTTGCTCATTCTTATGTCTTGGATTTGGAGATTTATTTTTGTCAGGCAATTTTGTTATAAGGCTGTTGTTGCAAGGCAATAAGACTTTGTTCTTTTTCCAAAGCTAATTCTGCTGGAGTATTAGCATGGAAAGGATCGTGAAATCAAGCTAGTTTTTCAAGATTTTTTTTTTTATATGTATTTTGTGGACCATTGTTCAAAAGGGTAGTTATGTGCATTCAAGAGGACACAAGCGTCCACAGGTTTTTCTCAAAA
Organism: Melangyna quadrimaculata; assembly: GCA_949320155.1. NCBI lineage: Eukaryota > Metazoa > Arthropoda > Insecta > Diptera > Syrphidae > Melangyna > Melangyna quadrimaculata. Next base: position 408,058,456 of record OX439483.1, read on the forward strand.
CCCACCTCTGTCTACCAACTCCTACTCTCACCTCCTAGTGGTGAATATCGGGTGTCTAGTACCTCAGCTGGAGACGGGGTTTAAATACCCGTGGAAAGCTGTTGGGGACAGCCAACGAGAGAGGGGGGGGGGAGGAGTGTTCCCACTAAGGCACTTCTCCTTTCATCGAGGCGGCAGCGGACGAATTCGCTAGATGGAATCAACGGTGGCGTCTACAGTTCCAGTTAGGTTGAACTACTTAGTGAACACCTTATATGGGCTACTACGACATATTTGTAGCTCAGGCCTATAAGGAGCGGTTTATCCGGCTCCCTACCCTTGGAGTTATACGAAGGGTCTGGTCCTCCGGGTCGGGGGTTGTGCGTCGGGGTAACTTCCCTACCACGTAAAAAAAAAGTTGTTCCGAAACAACAACAAGCCTCGGATATGGATGATTTTAAAGTTGACGACCCCAGCAAACGAAACAAGGACAATGAATTTCGGATCTGCACGTGGAACGTCCTGTCCTTATACAGAACACGTGCAGCCGAACAATTAGTGGAGAACCTGGACAGGCTAAAGGCTGACGTAACAGCCATCCAGGAAGTGCGATGGGATGGAGAGGGCGTACGGAGACTGAAAACGTGTGACATCTACTACGGCGGGTGCTTGAAGGAACAGGGTCAGCGGCTCTTTGGTTGTGGTTTTGTGATAAGGGGAAGACTTAGGCAAGAAGTCTTGGGCTTCCGAAGTGTAAGCGAGCGCCTGGTCACAATCCACATCAAAGGCAAATTTAAGAACATTTCGCTGATTTGTGTTCACGCCCCCCATGAAAGGAGAGAAGACTCAACCAAAGAAGCATTCTACGATCTCTTGGAGACAACGTATGATATGTGCCCGAAGTACGACGTGAAGATCATTCTTGGTGACTTCAACGCAAGATTCGGGAAGGAGGGCATCTTTGGTTCGATAGTCGGAGGACACAGCCTACACGACGAAACTTCCGGCAACGGACACAGGCTGGCAGACTTTGCGGCGGGGCGAAATGTCATCATCTAAAGCACCTACTTCCCACACCTCAATATACACAAGGGGACTTGGCGGTCGCGTGATCAAGTAACAGTCAACCAAATCGACCACGTTGCGATAGACGCGAGACATGCTTCCAGTATCTTGGACGTCCGAACGTTCCGAGGGGCCAACATTGACTCGGATCACTACCTGGTGGTAGCTAGACTACGTATGCGGATATCCATGACGCGACAACGCAGAGCAGCCTTTGGCCGGGCGTGGTGTTTGAAATAGAGATTTTATAAATTTTTGATCAGGGGTATAGCACTTCAATAATTTTTTAAAAATAGATCACGATGCTTTGTGATTTTCCCCAAGTGCCATTATCTTGATGATCCCACTAATAGAACTCAAGATAAAAGCTTTTTTAAGCGAACCTTAATCGTCTTTCTTTGGAGTTTTTTTTTGTTGACGTCTTTCGATGTATAAATCTAAAAAAAAAAAAACGATAAGGCTCCCTTAAAATACTTACATCTTGAGTTCTATAAGTCGGATTACAAAGATTAAGGTGTTTGGACTAAGGGAAAATGACAGAGCCTCATGATTTTGATTGGGAAAAATAATTGAAGTGATAGTACTCCTGACAAGAAATGATTTCGATATCACATAATATGCGATGCCCCTTTAAACCCTCATACTCATATTTTGTCGGCTATAAGACTATGTACATATTATGTATATGGAAATTCATGAAGAAATTTATGAGCTACTAGTCTAGGAGCTATACCTCCTTCCCGTAGGCACTTGAATGTCACCTCGGTTTGAGGTTGATTTTTTATGTTTTCCGGGTGGGGAATCCGAATCCGGAGTTAGTTTTTGCAAAATCCGGTGCGAAGTCATTGTTTTGAAAACAAAAAGAGTACTAACGTAAAATTTTGAAAAAAAATTAGTTTGAATTTTTTTTTTTTTTTTTTTTGAGTTTTAAAATTAATTTTTCAAAAACTGTTCACTCGAACAACTTAATTTGAAAATGATATTTAAGAATAGACTTTTGGCTTTTCAAAATGCTATAGCATGACTCTGTAAGTATTGCCGTTATTTTTTAATATTTTTTTTCTGTTTTAAGAGATTTTTTTTTAAATTGCCCCTCCTGCCTAAACGGGGGGAAATATACCCCCTCCCATACGATTTTTTTCTTGTCTAAGTCCAACCTACCGAGCCTTTTGTGACACCTTATGGAAATCACCCTGTATAAGCACAAGCTGTTATTATATTACAAAATTGGAATGTGGAATAAATCTGTCATGCCTTAAAAAAATTTATATCTTTAAAACTAGACGCTATAAATACAAAATTGAAAAATTCTTTTATTAGTTAAAATCAGGAGTATAAAATAAAAATACTTGTTTTATGCTTTATCGTGCGAAAATTAGAGTAAATTGGGCTTCTTTAACCATGTAAATGTGAAAAATCTTATCCTAAGTCTACGTTTCTGTGTATATCTCCGAGTCTAATTATTCCATCGAGACAAAATATAAATGTTTGTCAGAATATAGAGAATAATTTCTTCTATGACAATTTTCACGATAACTCTGACCGTTTACCTAAACAACACGTTCTTCCGTCTCGCGCTCCCTCAATTGAGGGCGCGCCCTCCCTTCTAAGAAACAATTGGTAATATCTTGGGCAATTATCAAACAAATTTCTTCGTTAGAAAATAAGGAACAACATTTACTCGGAACATTTTTTCCTAACATTAATAACTTTTATTGCATTGTTAATAACAATGACTTCGCACCGGATTTAGCTAAAACTAACCAGGGTTGCAAATAGTTAATTACATTTGCAATTTAATTACATTTTAATTACCGATTACTTTTGTAATAAGTACTTAAATAAAATCTAATTACCCATTACATTTGCAATATGTAATTAAAAAATATCTAATTATCCATTACATCTTCAAAATGTAATGGAAAAAAATTTAATTACCCATTACATTTTCAAAATGTAATGAAAAAAACAATTATCCATTACATTTTTAAAATGTAATTAAAAAATATCTAATTATCCATTACATTTTTATTATGTAATTAAAAAATATCTAATTACCCATTACATTTCTACTATGTAATTAAAAAATATCTAATTATCCATTACATTTGTACTATGTAATTAAAAAATATCTAATTACCCATTACATTTCTACTATGTAATTAAAAAATATCTAATTACATATTACAGTTGTAATATGTAATTAAATAATATTTAATTACATATTACATATGTCATAGGTAATTAGATATTTTTTAATTCCATTTCAAAAATATAATGGATAATTAATTTTTTTTCCATTACATTTAAAGAATATAATGGATAATACATTTTTAGAATGTAATGGAAATTTTTTTTTTTTCATTACATTTTGAAAATGTAATGGATTTTTTTTTTCATTGATTCCATTACATTCTGAAAAAGGAAATGAAAATTTTTTTTACCATAACATTACATTTTGAAATGTAATGGAAATTTTTTCTTCATAACATTTTTAAAATTGAGTGCTAATTTTTATATACTACATTATTGCACTATACCAGCGTTGTAAAATATTTAACTACCCGATTACAAATTATTGTTTACTCTTTTAAATATGTAATTAAATAAAATCTAATTACTCATTACATTTGTAATATGTATTTCAAAAATATCTAATTACCCATTAATCTTCAAAATGTAATGGAAAAAAATTTAATTACCCATTACATTTTCAAAATGTAATGGAAAAAAAATTAATTATTAATTATTAGTAATTAAATAAAATCTAATTACCCATTACATTTGCAATATGTGGTTAAAAAATATCTAATTACCCATTAATCTTCAAAAGGAAATGGAAAAAATTTAATTATCCATTACATTTTTGAAATGTAATTAAAAAATATCTAATTACCTATTGCATATGTAATATGTAATTAAATAATTTTTAATTACATATTACAACTGTAATATGTAATTAGATATTTTTTAATTACATAGTAGAAATGTAATGGGTAATTAGATATTTTTAAATTACATAGTAGAAATGTAATGGGTAATTAGATATTTTTTAGTTACATAATAAAAATGTAATGGATAATTAGATATTTTTTAATTACATTTTAAAAATGTAATGGATAATTAATTTTTTTCCATTAGATTTTTAGAATGTAATGGAAATTTTTTTTTTTTTGTTACATTTTGAAAATGTAATGGGTAATTAAATTTTTTTCCATTACATTTTGAAGATGCAATGGGTAGATATTTTTTAATTACATATTAAAAATGTAATGGGTAATTAGATTTTTTTAATTACATATTTAAAAGAGTAATGGTTAATTTGTAATCGGGTAATTAAATATAATAAAACGCTGAAACTAACTACGGATTCGAATTCCGCACCCCCGAAAACATAAAAAACCACCCTCAAACTGATTTGGCATTCAAGTACCGAAAATTTGTTTTTTTTTGTTTTAATATAATATCCAACTTCTTAAATTTACTACGCTCCTTCAAAATGTATGAGGTCTAGAATTATTGCGGACCAGTTGATAATAAATAAAAGCTTACCTATTTTCCTGTTCAATGAATGGTCTAACAAAATCTAATTGTTTAAAGTACGTCCATGAACTTCTGTTATCGGGATGCTTTGCACATTCGCTAGCCAAATAGGCTTTAATACAATTCCACTTTTTCTTGCAGTCGTCAGCTAAAATTGTTCTTTTTTAAGTTTTTCGTCTATAGCTAAACGGTTTTTTTTTTAAACCTTTTCATCAATTAACTTACCCGGTATGTCCAATGTAAGTTCAATTTCATTCCAAGCATGATCACTTAACTCGCTGTTATTGAAGTTAGGATCATTGCAGTTCCATAAAATTGGTTGCCGTTGTACGGCTTCAATGAATAGTGGTATATGGTTTCCGCTAGTTGTTGAATTAATTTGGTCTTCGGTCTTTATTTCAATTGGATCAAATGATGGAGTAGCTTCCGTATCAGTTTCTTCATCAGACGCAGCGGAGCTGCAAGAAAAAGTATTGTTAGGTCATTCATACATAAAGTGCGGCGTAGTTCGGTGTGAAACCTTTTTCTTTTTAACAGCGGAACCAAAAAATTCAAATCATTTGCATGTTTCCACTTTGAAATTCCTTTGCCGGGCGGCAAATCCTCATCAATTGCTTTCCGGTTTTGACGACAAAGCGCTGCCCGAAGTGCCTTCCACTTTTTTTTACATTCACTAACTGAAATATATAAACAATAAAAACTGCGGAAAGTTGTGTTGTTTATTTAGTAGGTACTTGGAAGATTAAATTGGTTGCTTATTTCTTCCCATGCATTTTGAGTTTGTTGTCTATTGTTATAGGCTAGATCATTGGGGTTCCATAATATTTCTTTAGCTTTGACTGCATTGACGAAATCCGTGGTTGCCGTTGCCATTGTTAAAAAATACTTTACCGGTTTTTGCTATTTATTCATATCATTATGAAGAATTGTTTAACAAATTAAAACTTTTGCGAATATCAGCTGCATGCAATTGCAAAATAAAACTGGAATTCAAGATTCAACACTACACAAAATCAAAAAATGGTTGCTTTTGATTGACGCGTCGCCATCGCTGTTGGTTGCTGCTGCTGGGCTGCTGCTGCATGTAGGTGTTGTCGTTGTGCACCGCCTGCTGCCTACCGCGGTGGCGCGTTGATGTCAATGATTGCGTTCAAAGAAATTTCCAAATTGGTGAGTGTGTACGGCATAAGGCCTAGTACATACTTCCCCGTGAAGTGAACATTCGCCTGTGGAGAAAGTGAACTTTTGACATTTATCACTGGTACACACTTGTGAATGCGCTCGTGAACGATTGATGTTTGAAACTTCAATGCATCAAATGCCTACCACAAAATAAAACTTTGCTGTGTAAATTCATTAGGGGTATTCACGATCTGGTGCAACGAGCCTAGGTCCCGGTCTACATTGAACGATTTTTCCCGTGCTGAATGGAAAAATCGGCCGAAACTGGAAGGAACTTGTCGGTTGTACCTCTCAATCGCACATGATTACAACAACAATTTTTTGTCGGCAGTGGAAAAATCGTTCAATGTAGACCGGGACTAGTAAAAGTGCGAAATTTTATTTTTTTTAAGTAGATCGTGAACGCACTTTTCTTATATTCTTGCAACACTAAAGCAAATGTCAAAATAAGTTTGACATTTGTTATTTGTTTTTGTTTCGAACATATCTGAAAATTTCAATTTGATTTAATTTAAATTTTGTTCATAAAAACGGAAAAACGGAAAAAGAAAATATTACCAAATCTTAATTATCGTCCGAATTTTAAATGGAAAATAATAGTAAAAGATGATGACGACGTCACATCAATACAATCAAGATAGCAAATTGGATGTATCCAATGAACATACCTTTGTTTCTGTTTAACGTAATCAAGAATGAGTGAGCTGTCAAAAACACAATTTACAAATTTTACAATAGGGGTATTCACGATCTGGTGCAACGAGCCTAGTAAAAGTGCGAAATTTTATTTTTTTTAAGTGGATCGTGAACGCACTTTTCTTATCTTCTTGCAACACTAAAGCAAATGTCAAAATTAGTTTGACATTTGTTATTTGTTTTTATTTCGAACATATCTGAAAATTTCAATTTGATTTAATTTAAATTTTGTTCATAAAAAGATGCCAAAAAAACGGAAAAAGAAAATATTACCAAATCTTAATTATCGTCCGAATTTTAAATGGAAAATAATAGTAAAAGATGATGACGACGTCACATCAATACAATCAAGATAGCAAATTGGATGTATCCAATGAACATACCTTTGTTTCTGTTTAACGTAATTAAGAATGAGTGAGCTGTCAAAAACACAATTTACAAATTTTACAATGTTGTATTTTTCTGTTGCAATAGGTTTCGGGTATTGCTAAAGTGCGAAACTGTTGTAAGATTGCACCTTGTATAGGGGTATTCACGATCTGGTGCAACGAGCCTAGTAAAAGTGCAAAATTTTATTTTTTTTAAGTGGATCGTGAACGCACTTTTCTTATCTTCTTGCAACACTAAAGCAAATGTCAAAATTAGTTTGACATTTGTTATTTGTTTTTGTTTCGAACATATCTGAAAATTTCAATTTGATTTAATTTAAATTTTGTTCATAAAAAGATGCCAAAAAAACGGAAAAAGAAAATATTACCGAATTTTAAATAGAAGATGCTGCAGATTATTGCAATTATGTGGGTCGAAGGTATCAATAATTAAAGGTATATTTAATTTTCAGACAATGGGGAAAGTGAAGAAGAAGATGCTGTGATGACGACGTCACATCAATACAATCAAGATAGCAAATTGGATGTATCCAATGAACATACCTTTGTTTCTGTTTAACGTAGTCAAGAATGAGTGAGCTGTCAAAACACAATTTACAAATTTTACAATGTTGTATTTTTCTGTTGCAATAGGTTTCGGGTATTGCTAAAGTCCGAAACTGTTGTAAGATTGCATCTTGTATATTTTGTTGTTGTAGTGTTGTAAGATTTTACACTTTTGCACTTTTACAATGATACTAGGCCAGTTGCATCGGATCGTGAATACCCCTTATATTTTGTTGTAGTAGTGTTGTAAGATTTTACACTTTTGCACTTTTACAATGATACTAGGACAGTTGCATCGGATCGTGAATACCCCTATTACGAAAGAATCTATTGTTGCATTTTTTTTAAATTTTTCAAGTTGTTTCACATTCTAAAAGTGCGCTACGCAAAGAATAAACTGAAAATAAATGAGGAATGCGCACAAACTGAAACATTACACATTTTATTTTTCTTTCATCCAACTGTCAAAGTCCGTGGACGAAAACTCTACACTTTGTTCTCCACTCAGCTTCACGAGGACGTCTCTCCCCTCAAAAAAAGTACTTTTGTTTCTCCTAAAAAAATAATACTCTTCTATCCTAAAAGGGAAGAAAGAGTGCGATGTATACAATGCACAAAGTTTTGTCTCATTTCGAATGTGCACACTGAACAACATGACAAACAAAAACATTTATTTTATCGGCGAGCGCGAGTTATAAACGGTTGTTTTTTGGTTGTTGTTTATATAAGAAACAAAGAAATTATATTTAATTATTGTCGTTAAATTTAAATAGAAAATACAAATGTTTTTATTAGTGTTTTATACTTGGTTATTACTGCATTTCAGATTCATCAGGCTCAAAGGAAACCATTTTCGACGATCGTCGTGTATTTTGATATTGCAGCAAATTCTTCAATTATTGGAATGGCTCCAAAGTCTGAGCAATTTTTTTATTTATTTTGATAGAACTAGCAATAAACTGGTGACGAAAACTATTCGTAAAATTCAATTTATCATATAAATTATTTCATATATAATTTCAAGAAGCTCAGTTTCAGAAGAAACAAACTACTTCTTTTACGTACTAATTTCACCAGTTATATCCGTACTTCTAGATTCAAGAACTCAGTATGTAGTAGTACGGATATAACCGGTGAAATGTATACGCATAAGAAGTACTTTTAAAGGACAAAGTTTCAGTGCTTTCGCTATGGTTTTAAGAAACTACTGGCGAATAAACATTAGAAGTACCTCCAGTAGTGCTTCGCTGATATACATTTGAAGTTCCTTTGCCAGTACTTTAATGGAGGGGTAATTTACTACATTTCGCATGCTAGAAAGAGATAGCTGCTTCATGTATTCTCATGTATAGGAGGTATATAACTGAGTTTTTTCCCGAAACCTTGTCTTTTTTCAGTAGTGGAAAAGAAGTATTTCTATTACGTACATATTTCACCGGTTATTTATGGAGTTCTACGTTTGCTGGGCAGACTCTATTGAACTCAATTGAAAAAAGAAACTTTAAAGTGCCAGCATTTTTAAGTTGGGAATGATAATTGGCAAAAACTTAATGCAGAAAATGTGTTTGTGATAAGGAGAAGAATGACAGACAAGATACAGCTATTCAGTGAATCGTAACTTTGGTCCACTTCTGTTATAACACCCCAAAACACTATATCAAGATCGCAAACCTTGGCTTGTCATTCCGGTACTTCTTCACTTTTGTACTTTTTGGCAAAGATAGGTCTATGTAGTTAACCCTTTATATTTAAGAAATTATGCTTATATTCCGTAGGTAGTCATCCGTCCACCAGCCTTAACAACCCGACTCCACTGGCCATCAACGATGTCCAAAATCCAAACTACAATTTTCCGGTCTACATTGTCCCGGTCTACATTGAACGATATTTTCAGTGCCGACAAAAAATTGTTGTTGTAATCGTGTGCGATTGAGAGGTACAGCCGACATGATCCTTCCAGTTTCGGCCGATTTTTCCCGTGCTGAATGGAAAAATCGGCCGAAACTGGAAGGATCATGTCGGCTGTACCTCTCAATCGCACACGATTACAACAACAATTTTTTGTCGGCACTAAAAATATCGTTCAATGTAGACCGGGACATTGAAAGATTTTTCCAGTGCTGAATGGAAAAATAGTTAGTAACTGGAAGGAACTTGTTGGCTGTACCTTTTAATCGCACATGATTACAAAACCAAATTTTTTGTCGGTACTGGAAAAATCATTCTACATTGCTCGATTTTTCTACGAAGATTTTTCCAGAAATCGTGTGAAATGTAATCTTAGAACGATTTTTTCCATAAGATTTTTTCCTTGTTTTCTTCATTTTTGTATTGCTGTGCTCTTCATTTTTCATTGATACTCACTCACACCATCAAACGAACGGTACACTGACACCGAATACACACAAAACAGCACTAGGAAAATCGTTCAATGTAGACCATGACCTTGTATGTCCCGGTCTACATTGAATGATTTTTATAGCCGATATGTTCCTTCCAGTTTCGGCCGATTTTTCCATTCAGCACTATAGAAAAATCGTTCAATGTAGATCGGGACAAAGAGGATAAAAAGTTAGCTACACACAAGTGAGTCAGAGTCCCGGTCTACATTGAACGATTTTTCCAGTGCCTACAAAAAATTGTTGTTGTAATCGTGTGCGATTGAGAGGTACAGCCGACAAGTTCCTTCCAGTTTCGGCCGAATTTTCCATTGAGCACTTACAAAATCGTTCAATTTAGACCGGGACAAACGACTCTCATTTTTAAAATGGATTTATGTTTGGTGAATACATTCATCACATCAAAATCGACTTGGATTAGTTCATTCAGCAAAATTTTCGAAACATGCGTTTTCGAAACCAAAACTGACAGCACATCTTGTCAATACAAAAAAAAATCCCTTCAAAAAACGTTATAGCGCCATTTTTCTGTTAAGTATTTTCTATTTTCTTGCACGGCTCTATCAACAATTGCTGTTAAAATACTCAGCTTTTACAAAACAAAATCAAGATAATAATATACAAATTGCGTAACTGTAATAAAAATAACTAGAAATTGTTTTCCCTGTGAATAAAATATTATTAATAACGCTGTACCTCTAACCCTAAAGAGTGAACAGTATCCCTCCACTCGTGAGTTTTTTTTTTCAAGTTATATTTTTTTTGTTTGTGTTACTCATAAACCATTAACGATTTTCACCACTTGACGTTGATTGAAAAATATCAGAGTATACAATTTAAAGATATATCCAAACAACAACCACCAGCTTGATTGAAAGAGGGAACACAAATTGAAAGAACGTAAAAAAGTAAGCAATTATGTTTGGTGGAACGAAACCTACTTTTGGGCAAGCTCCCGCAAACACTGGATTCGGATTCAATAGCACAACTACCGCGTCACCATTTGGACAGTCAACATTTGGAAAACCAGCTACTGGTGGCTTCGGACAAGCTCCTGCCTTTGGCCAGCAACAAAACACTTCGTTGTTTGGCGGAGCTCAAAATCCCAATCCTGGACTATTTGGAGCAAGCACATCTACAGCGTTTGGAGCAACAACAACGGCTCAGCCGGCGTTTGGAGGTAATTTCTTTTTCTGTATGATTAACAAATGTGAATTCCTTTTTTCTTATAACCTTTGTGTAAATGTATAAAAAGTACAAAAAAGCAAATACCTTTTTTTCGAAACTTCTACAAATCTTATTCAAATTTTGCGAAACATTTTTGTCGAAGGATATCGGAAAAGTTTCGGCTAATTCTTCTGACGAAGACTTCAAAAACATCACAACGCAAAACGCTGCTGTCAGCACGCAACTTGACTATAAAATCGAGGATTTTAAGGTAGTTCCTAATTCGACTCAGGCGATTTTTTTTCGATTCGATAAATTAAAATATAAACTGAATGTTCATGATTGCACCGGCTTTACTAGATTATCTCAAGTTACTTACCCGCCCCTGTCCTCTCAAAAGGGGAAAGGATTCTCACCCTATCTATAGCGAGAGTTGTTTAAACAACATTCGAGGTTTTAATTAATCAAGCAATATGCAGTACAAAAAGATGAGTTTCTTTATAACGTCCATAGTTCTGTGCGTGGACTTTAAATCGAGTAAGAGCCTAAACAAGCGGATCAATTTCCTACCCATTCTCGTAGATGTGCCAGAACAAAAATTCGATTCACAAATGTCTGTTTTTGTTTCGAAATTTCTCGAAACACTAAAGAATTTAATTAATATTAGATGCAATTCGACTTTTTTTTTTTTGATAATTCAGCAATATCTCGTAAATTGCTGCGCTAATTTTATTAAAATGATCATAGTCTATAAGGTACAAACAAGCATCCCAAAATCTTTTCACCGTGTCTTTCACAAACCACAACTATATGCAGTTGTATTAAAAAAGTTAAATGTCTATGGTTAACCACATTTTAGTGTTGAGCCCAAATATCAGGTTCGTGGGATTCGATCGGGCATTTTATTTAATTTCTTTGTTGTTTTTGTTTACTTTAATAACATTTTTACTTGAGATATATACAATGTAATGTATTTAAAAAAAAATTCAACTCGAGATTGTTATCAAACTTTCTATTACGATGATATAGAAGTCGAAAAAGAAGGTATCGTATTACTCTTTGACTGAATGTCTGTCTGCCCTCAAAGCTGCTGTCTTAATGACTCGGTGTACTTTCTTCAAACTTAGTATATGAAAACATAGAGTTTTTGTGTTCTACACAACTATAGGACTATAGGTTTTTATGATTTTTTAGGGTCAAAAATAATGGCATCTGCCATACAAGTTTTTCAATGATCAGATAAACTATCAGAAGAATAAAGCCTGAACCTCACCTGTCTTGTGTGTTGTGCTGTGGAGTCGCGTATCGCTATAAGTTCATATATTTTATACGCGAGACAGCAACATAACGCACGAGACAAATGTGGTTCTACACATATGAAATACATTTTAGCGAAAGTGACACAACACAACACACGAGTCAAGTGTGGTTCAACAGGAATGTATTTTGTATTTATTTGAAGAATAAGTACTATCTGAAGCCTAGTACTCAGCTCGAGTGTAAATGAAATTTCTATATAAAAGTGACACTTATTTCACTGCGATGGAATTCAAAACGAGAGGTGAGTACCCAAATTTGAAAATGAAATGTGAACCGGTTCAAAATCAATTTCATTTTTTAATTTTTATTTCGCAATGTACGACCACTAGGAAAAACAAATAAAAGTGTGTGCTGATAATAAAATTATTTTGGATCTAACAATAATTTATTTTGGAATCGCTGGTGCTACCGACAGGCAAAAATCAACAAACTGTAAGGTCAAAACAGTTTTCGTTATTTTTTTATTAAAAATTCTTTCAAATTGACAGGCATACAAATCAATATTTTTTTCATTCAATGTGAGTATCAAATAATAGAAAACTGAGGATTGAAAATTTATGTGGAGAATCAAATATGGTTTCAAAAAAAAATATTCACGTGAATTTGAACCGCATTTATTTTTCATTTCACAAAGCGGTGAGTACTAGGCTTGAGGTTTAACTGATTAAGCCTAGTACTCACCTCTGTGTGAAATGAAAAATAAAAGCGGTTTGAAATTCAAGTGAATAACCATTGTGAAACCGTAATAAATTCTCCACGTGAATTTTTAGTCCCCAGTTTTCAAATTTTTAGTACTCACTTTGAATGAAAAAATAATTGCATTTGTCTGGCAGTTTAACAGAATCTTGAAATGCTTGAGAAGACTATTTTAATTCCATAGTTTGGTTTTTGGCTTTTCGGTAACACCTAATATTTAAAAAAAAAGGATCATAAAATCCAAAATAATTCTTTAGGATTTTTTATTTAATTAATACAACTTTTATTTTAATTTATTGACAAATGTCACACTTTTCCACCCTTCTATTATTTTTTCCTAGTGGTTGTACGTTAGGAAATGAAAATTATGAAATGAAATTGATTTTGAACCGGTTCACATTTCGCTCTCACATTTTGGGTACTCAGCTCTCGATATGAATTTCATCGTTGTGAAATAGATGACACTTTTATATAAAAATTTAATTTTCACTTGAACAGAGTACTAGGCTTTATTGAAAAATTCGCATTTAAGCCTTCTACTCAGTTAAAGTGAAAATAGAATTTCTATATAAAAGTGACCTTTATTTCACAACGGTAGTAGCCCGTAGCGTAATGGTTAGTGCGTTCGACTGTCACGCTGGAGGTCTGGGATCACTTCCCAGCCTTGTCCACCTAAAAACTAAAATGTTTTTTTTTCAGGGCTACTGCCTCTTGCGAGGAATTGACAAATCCTCCAAGAGTATTACTTGTCACGAATAAGTGCTTCTCGTCTAGCCGTTCGGATTCGGCATAAAATTGTAGGTCCCTTCCATTCCTGTCGAAAGGCGCACACAGGAATGGTTGCGAGTTGTTAGTCACTAGGCCCTGGTTCTTCATGAGCCGTTGTACCACCCGATTTATTTATTTTTTTTTATTTCACAACGATGAAATTCATAACAAGAGCTGAGTACCCAAAATGTGAGAGCGAAATATGAACCGGTTCAAAATTAATTTCATTTCATAATTTTCATTTCTTAAGCCTAGTACGCACCTCTGAGTGAAATGAAAAATAAAAGCGGGTTGATATTCACGTGAATAAGCATTGTGAACCCATAATTAATTATCCACGTGAAATTTCAGTCCTCAGTTTGAAACTTTTTAGTACTTACTTTGAATGAAAAAAATTATTTGATTTGCCTATCAGCTTAACAGAATTTTGAAATGCTTGAGAATACTATTTTAAATCCATAGTTTGATTTTTGACTTGTCGGTAACACTTAATATTGAAAAATAAACGATCATAAGATCCAAAATAATTCTTAATGATTTTGTATTCAATTATTACAACTTTTATTTTAATTTATTGACAAATGTCACACTTTTCCACACTTCAATTATTTATTCCTAGTTGTCGAACTATAGGAAACGAAATTAATTTTGAACTGGTTCATATTTCCCTCTCACATTTTGGGTACTCAGCTCTCGTTATGAATTTCATCGTTGTGAAATAAATGTCGCTTTTATATAGAAATTTCATTTTCACTTGAAGTGAGTACTAGGCTTTAACGTACGACCACTAGGAAAAAATAATTGAAGTGTGGAAAAGTGTGACATTTGTCAATAAATTAAAATAAAAGTTGTAATAATTGAATACAAAATCCTAAAGAATTATTTTGGATCTTATGATCGTTTATTTTTGAATATTAAGTGTTACAAGCCAAAAATCAAACTATGGAATTAAAATAGTCTTCTCAAGCATTTCGAGATTCTGTTAAGCTGTCGACAAATCAAATAATTTTTTTCATTCAAAGTACAAAAGTACTAAAAATGTTCAAACTGAGGACTGAAATTTCACGTGGATAATTAATTATGGTTTCACAATGCTTATTCATGTGAATTTCAAACCGCTTTTATTTTTCATTTCACTCAGAGGTGAGTACTAGGCTTTAGACTAAAATAAAATTGTCTTAATAAATAGTAAATTAATGCTCATCATAAGTTATAAATTAATACAATGGTAAATATACAAAATTACTTAAATTATAAATTGCATTTTGAGACAAATAGCAAAGATTTGACACTGGCCAAGAATTTATTTCATTCAATTGGGTTTTCGTATGATAACACACTCGCACTTAGGCTTATATTAATTATGGCGATTATCATGATCTCGAGGGGGATCACAACTCTGCCTAAGGTTCCACTTGTGGGGTTCGCCGGGTTGACCTCAGAAAACGTCGACAGGCCTCCCGATTTTGGAGTGTTTCATGTCTGAGGCCAACTAAATGCAGGTGTCGTTGCATTTGTTTCATCCAGGAGTTTTTGCGCCTGCCTTTCTTCCGCGATAGTGTTAGAACGTCTAGTGCTATTGCCTTTTGAACTGGGTTCTCATGGCATCTTCTTTGTACATGACAGTACGAGCTAAGTTGGTCATACTGTATTTTGTCCAAGATGGTATTTTTGACGTGTAGGCTTCCTCGGATTCTCTTGCTTCTTATTCTATCACGCTTTGTAACTCCTGCTGTCATGCGAAGCATCTTCATTTAAGCTGCCGTCAATTTACTCTCATACTTCTTGTACATTGTCCAACACTGTGCACCGTATGTAAGCGCTGGACAAACAACTGCCCTGTAGAGCTTTCCTTTCAGCTTGGGGAGCATTTTTCTATCACAGAAGATGGCATTTTTCTCGCCACTTCATCCACCCTACGCTTACGCGGTGTTTTATGTCGTCATCACAAGATCATTCGCTATTGATCACTGATCCAAGATATTTAAATTTTTCGCACTTGGGAAGCACTGTTCAATTCAAATAGATGTCCGGAATAGGCATGTGTGGATCAGAAAATGGACAGCATAGGTATTCGGTCTTTTTTGCGCAAATGCGGTATCCATTTCCCTCTAGAAAATCCACCCATACATCAAGTGCTCGTGAAAGGACACAGGATCTTCACTTATGATGGCTCCATTGTCAGCAAAGAATAACTGATTCACTATACGGGCCGAAATTTACATCATTAAAGCCTTGTAGTAGTCCGTAGCGTAATGGTTAGTGCGTTCGACTGTCACGCTGGAGGTCTGGGTTCACTTCCCAGCCTTGTCC
The DNA here is from genome assembly GCA_949320155.1 of Melangyna quadrimaculata. Lineage (NCBI taxonomy): Eukaryota > Metazoa > Arthropoda > Insecta > Diptera > Syrphidae > Melangyna > Melangyna quadrimaculata. The sequence goes on from OX439483.1 coordinate 408,074,519, forward strand.
ACCTAAAAACTAAAAAGTTCTTTTTCAGGGCTACTGCCTCTTCTCTACTACTGCCTGCTTCTCGTCTAGCCGTTCGTATTCGGAATAAATTCGGGAACTACCCTTTCATTCCTGCCGACAGGCGCACACAGGAATGGTTATGAGTTGTTAGTCACTACGCCCTGGTTCTTTACGAGCCGTTGCGCCACCCAATTTATTTATTTATTTATTTTTTAAAGCCTTGTACCTAAAATTTTGTTTTGATTTATACACATACAGATTGGGGTTATGTATGTAATAGTACATCCGATAAATGGCCGCCACGGCTTTGCTGGCAAGTGCGTACGCTTTTACTGAAATTTTCTATCATCGTTTAGCATAAATGTGGCTCAATTTCATTAATACACCTCCTAATTTCCTCTTTCAAGCCGTTGTTGGTCCGAATGGCTAATTCTGATTGAAAAAAACGGCCGATTACACGATTAGGAAATGACTCATACTGTTATTGAATTTTTTCTCTGGCTGTATCAATTTGCTGATCGAACAATGGAACAATGGATTATTATTGATCTTCGATTTTTATATTTCATACCGGATTGATCGATGTGTTATGATCGAACTAAAGAGTTCAGATTTTGAACCTTGCTGGTAGCCAACTAACATGAACCAGTGTGGGAAGATTTTGTTCGGATAGTGTTGCGATTGAATTTAATAAAGAATCCGAACAGCTATACCGAACTCATATCCAAATACATTAACATTAAATTAATGTGGACTCCTTGCCAAGTTTGGATTTTTGAAAAGGCGAACTTTGCAGAAAACTTTGCTCAAAAATTTGATATCAACAGAAAATTAGATCTAATAAAATACATACAACAAAACAAAAACATAGAAAACATGACTAAGCCTTTACCCATCACCACTACAAAAAAGTTAAACCTGAAAGACTCAAACCTGTTTACCAGACAAATTATAGAGTTACAGGGACCATCTCGGCTTAAGCCAAGAGCACCTATCTCTGCGCTGCAAAAATTAGGCTCTATATTTGCCCTAGACCGCGGGAAAAAACTCAATTTATGAGGTATATATAATAAACCTTTAAAATTATAACGAAATAAATACTATTTTGTAAATATCAAATAAGTTTATATTAAAAAACATTGATACTTAGCTCAGACTTCAGCTCAGTAGACTATTCATTGAAAAAATTAAATCTCAAATGCATAACAGAACTCGGGTACTGCTTCTGATGCCCTTCAAATCAACATATTCTTACAAAAAACCATTCAACAAATTTCTGATTCCCGCAACACCGTCGTGGATTGAGTATATAAACACCTTTTTTAGAAAATCTATTAAAAAACAGTTATACGTATAAAATACTCAAATACCCCAAACTACAAGAATTGAGCTAATTACTGAACTTATAAGCCATATGTACAAACATTATAATTTTACAAGTAGTAACTAAAGAATCAGTAGTCGCACAAAATTTTATCTAACCATGTACATAATTTGATTTGCTGATTAATAAAAGAAAACAATGATACTTTTTTTTCTTTTAAAGGATTCTCTCAGCAGCCTCAGCAGAATACCTCAATTTTTGGAGCCGCCCAACCTGCCGCACCACAAACATCTCTGTTCGGACAACCATCTACATCTGCATTTGGTGCAGCCAAACCATCTGGCTTTGGTTTCGGCCAAACAGCAGCCCAACCAACAACATCTTTGTTTGGTCAAACCCAACCAACTAGCACAGCTGGATTTGGATCGTTTGGTCAAGCCGCTCAGCAGCCAACAAATGCCTTTGCTAGTGCTGCCACTGCATTTGGCCAACCCCAAGCTACAGCGGGCAATGCAACTGGCTCCGTCTTAGTAAAATATCAGCCGACCATTGGAACAGATACCTTGATGAAAGGTGGAACTCCCAATAATGTTAACACAAAACAACATTGCATCACCGCAATGAAGGAATATGAAGCTAAATCCCTGGAAGAGCTACGTGTCGAGGACTACTTGGCAAATCGGAAGGGTCCTCAAGCTGGAACATCGACTGGCTTTAGTGGATTCGGACCAGCCCAGCCTGCTGCCAATACTGGAGGGCTGTTTGGAGCAAGCACTCAACAGACAACTGGTCTTTTTGGTCAGCAACAACCAGCCCAACAACAGCCTACTGAAAATAAGAACCTCTTTGGGACGAGCATCTTTGGACAGCCTGCACCTGCTTTTGGCGGAGCAGCTCAAGCCAATAACAGTTTTCTAGCAAAACCTTTCTCAACACCAGCAACATCTACAACTGGATTTGCATTTGGTTCGGCTCAACCTGATAATTCAGCTAATAATCCTTTTGGGGCAAAACCAGCTTTTGGCCAGACACAAGCTCCCAGCCTATTTGGCCAGCCGGCAGCTCAGAATACAGCAGCACCTGCCTTTGGGCAGGCTAACACAGCCGGATTCGGTGGTTTTGGTGCTCCAGCTCAACAAACCTCTGTCTTTGGGGCACCTTCAACAGAAAATAAGCCAGCCTTTGGCCTGGCAGCATCTACAGCCAATACTGGATTCGGAGGATTTGGTACTAATGTCAATACCAGCACGGCAGGTGGGGGACTTTTTGGACAAAAGCCTGCTCCAGCATTTGGGAATACTTCAGCGTTTGGAACAACTGCTCCGTCAACTGGATTCAGCAACTTCCAGACCAACCAATCCGGTTCGTTGTTTAACTCGAGTTTAAACAAGCAACCCACAACCGGATTTGGTGGTTTCGGAACACAAACATCAGCTGCTCCACTCACGTTCAACACTGGACAACCTTCATTGTTTGGCAACACCGCAAACAAGCCATTATTCGGAAATACATTACAAACTGGAAATACAACTGGTGGACTATTTGGCGGCGGGCAGAGCATGTTTGGAAATAACACAATGAGTGCATTTGGTACAACAAATCTTGGAGGGTAAGTTTAACAAGAAAACTATTTCAATGCTAAATTCATAGTTTAATTGGCCTGATTATAATTTTAGGAACACAACATTGGGTGCAAATCAACAACAAAACACAATTCCAATTCATCAGCACATTCTCTCAAAAGTCACATCACCCTATGGCGACAATCCAATATTCAAAGACCTAAAGCGAAACGATGAAACCGATGCACTGAGAGCCACAAATCCTGTCGCACAGAAAGCTATCCTAGAATCGACTGGTTCCCAATTCAAAATATCAGCCAAAACAAGCTGTAACTCGATTAAAATTAAACCAGTTGGCAGTGCTCTGACAAAAGTAGGTTGTTTTTATTTTTCGTGGGTTTTGTTGATTTATTTACTTTCGCAAACTTTTTGCAGAAAGCTCTTTTTGAAGGTCTTGAAGAATTCGATAGCAGTGTAGAAACATTCAGCCTAAAGCCGAACGCCAAGCGTTTGGTTATCAAACCAAAACCAAGCACTCCCAATACATCACATAGTGCTGGTTCGAGTACTCCGCAAAGCTCCAAACCTTCTATTATTCCCAGTTCTACTACTAGTTCGAATGCAAACCAACGCAATGAATCATTTTCAGGCGAAATACCACAAGAGAATATTCCACCTGCTAATAAGGATGCAGATACAAGTCGTCGAGAGTCATGGCTTCATCCGAATAATTTGGAAAAAGTACGTCAACAAAATGTGCAGCACAAGTCGGATGCTGTTATGAATAACACCCTTACTGAGCTAGTTCCACGCAAATCATCTGACTTGCAATTTGGAACAATTGAAGAAGCTGGAACTGAGGGACGTAACAATTCGTCACGTAATACAGCTTTATATAAAACTACCTCATATTATGAAACTATGAGCGAAAGCTATACCTCAAATAAGTCGTCATACACGGAAGATCGTAACGATGATTCGGTTTATTTAAGTTCAGAACCGCACCCAACTGGTATTGTACTACGGCGAATAGGGTGAGTTTATATATAGAATATCATACTCGAGACGTCTTCATTTCATGGATTTTTTGTTGTATTTTTTGATTGTTTTAGATATTATACTATTCCATCTCTGGACGATTTGAAGTCATATCTTGCCGAAGATGGATCTTGTATTGTTCCAAATTTCACAATTGGTCGCGAAGGCTACGGTAACGTCTATTTCAACAAAGAAATGGATGTGGCAGGACTTAATTTAGACGAAATTGGTAATAAGCCGTTGGCATGGATTGAACGAATCACAAAACAGTCTCTTTAATATTCACATTGTTTTTTATAGTTCATTTCCGCAACAAAGAGGTAATCATCTATCCAGATGATGATAATAAACCAACGATTGGTAGTGGTTTAAATCGAGAAGCTCAAATCACTCTCGATCAAGTTTGGCCGCATGACAAAACTAAACATGAACCAATTAAGGATCCACAACGTTTGGCCGAGATGGACTATGAATTGAAATTACGTCGTGTTTGCGATAAGAATGATATAAGATTTATTGAGTATCGTCCCGAGACCGGAAGTTGGGTTTTTAAAGTGAAACATTTTTCAAAATACGGCATCAATGACAGCGATGAGGAGGATGACATTCCAACTGATCCGAAGAAAGCTAAAATGAACATAAAAGAAGGTGATCCAGCGGCACTTAACAATGGAAAGGTAATTTGATAGATCATTTAATTCGTAAAATTGTTTTTAAAGGATTGATAAATTGTTTCCGAAAATTGTACGACGTAAAACATATTATTTTCTGGGAAAGAACCCTTGCAAAAGTTTAGAATCTTAGATTCAGCATAATGTTCTAAAAGGAGAATTGATATAAAGGAAATCGAAAGTCTTAAACCTGACCTTTTTACGATATGGTCTTCTGCAGAAAGGTTTCCCCATATTATGGAATGGTTTTAAAAATATGGCATGACTTTCAAAAATGAAAATGACCTGTGTTACTTAATTTTGAACTCCTTACTAATTATTAAAAAGCTGTTAACTATAACTTAACTGCTTATTTATGTTAATTTATAGATTGGAGAAAATCTTGCTGGGGCTGTAGGAGGAGGAGTAGTTGCTACTGGCAAACAAGATCCCAAATCTGCTGCTATGAGTTTCGATGAAGCTGAATTTATGCTAATGGACAAGACTCGTAAGTTTAAATTTTCTCCGTGATATTCAAAGATCCAATAATCTATTGATTATTATATTCTTTTTTTTTTTCTCTTCATAATCTTTTAGAGTGTCTATTCTTACTTTAAAAGAGGACACACTCTTATGTAATGCTAATGACGATGACAATCTGATTTTATCTAATTATTGTTTTCAAGAGTACTTGTTTGTTTTTTTGGGTGGTGCTTAATAGTGATGATCGCTTTTGATGCAGATTTTGTATTGTTTAAATAGAAATTTATTGTAATCATTTAATGACATTATGAATTATATTTGAAAGATTATAGAGTTTCTGTGTTTTCAGTTTAGGCTAAGTTATATGGATTTGCTAGGTAGAGAACATCAACTCTACTTGGTATCCATATTATCTTGGAATGGAAATGAGTGTTAAGTATTTATTTGTAAGTCTTAAATTAATTTATAATTAAAAATCAAAAATCATTAAAGCGAATATATCACTCGCACTTTTGTGTATAGAACTTATAGTGATATCATGATTCAGCTTTTCGCTACGCGCTGTTCGGATACGTTCGCGGGGGTATATTCTCTTCAGCATATATTTTCAGTACAGGCCTTATGGGTGAGCTTTTTCAGACATAGACTTGCAGGCTGGTGTTTGCATGCCACTTAACTTAAGAAATTGCCTGTGAAATAAAAAACAGAACCCCTGACTTCCATTGAAATTGTTTTTTGTAATATTCCATAAACCCACGTACATTCCACCATAACCTGTCACTCTCTGTCTCGCTCGCTTAATGTGTTTAATTTTCAGACTGGGATTGTTTATTTATTTATCTCGATTTGTGAAGTTTGCAATAAAATTGTTTGTTTTTATAAAAATATAACTTAAAATAAGTAATGGATACACCGAAGCGTAGTTAAGTGAACAAGATTCAGAAGAAGATACAATAAATAGAATTTTAGAAGCCATCAGAAAATGGCGCAATAAGAAATTCATTCAACCCCTTGGAGATGATAAATTGTACGGATTTACTTGATTCTGTAGTTTTTTTTCTTTTAATTTATTTATCTTTTGTAGCTTTGTAAACTATTTTTGATAGTCCAAGCCAGCCTTTACGGATTTACTTTCTGAAATTGATAGAAAACTTAAGCTGGAAATAAGAAAACCATCGATTTCCAACATCCTTAAATTGTTGCTCAATCTACTGGATCCTTAATCTTAAAAGAAGTTCTAAGTGTAAAAGAAACTCACATACATATGTATGTCCAAAATAAACAAAAGTGAAATACAAGTGACCTCAACTCCAGAAATAATTGTGTTTTTTATAATAAGAAGATGAAGAAATTTAAATATTAAAATTACTTCTGTTTTAAGTGGAGTGAATGAATAAAATTCAATTAAAAAGTACAAGTGACCTCAACTTCAGAAATAATTGTGTTTCGCCCAAGGTATAACAGTGGGCTCTTCAGTCAGTCTGTTATACCCTACTAAGACACAAATTTTGATCGATGTTTACCGACTCTTATAAAAATCACAGCAAAAAGATACTGTGAATTTTTTAAATTCGTGCAGCCAGAAAATAAATTGATGGCTTTTATTTGTTTTGTCGTTTAAACTTGTTTCGCCCTGATTAAGAATAATAATTAAATATACCTACCTATTTTACTTATTATCAAACATTTTTTTAAATAAAAACACTCACATTTTGTTCTCTACATAATTTTTTACTTGCTGAATAGACTCCGTCGATCACAAAAATGCGGTCGACAACAAGCGATCGGATTTTCGATAATTGTCGAACGCAATCGACAATCACAATACCGACGATCGACAACCGCAATAGGGCCCATTGATTCAAAGTTACCATACGTCCGTGGATGGAAATTCTAATACCTTTTTTCTTTGGTTTTTGGTATGGAGATTTCAGAAACGAAGCTTTCTTAAAGCTTTTGAGAGCATCTTTTCGTTTTATTTTTTTCTGGAGAACGGTTTAAATGCTGCTATACAATATTTGTTGGGTATTTTTTTTTAGAAGAATTAGTACATGAGCAAATTTTTGATGGAGTTCGGTTCATTAATTAATTACAATTTTGAATTGCCAAATAGTTTTGAACTTAATCCCATAGAGCTTGTTTGGGCTCAAGTGAAAAGATTCGTGGCAAGCCAAAATAAGTCTTTTAAACTGGCAGAAGTTAAAGATCTTATAAAAACAGGACTTGCGAAGGTTGACGTTGAAAAGTGTCAAATGTGTGTCCAACACGTTGAGTAGGTAATTGAGCCAAAGATGTGGGAAATGGATGTTTTTACTGAAAGACCCGTGGAAAATGTTGTTATTAACTTAAATGAAGAGAGTAGCAGCAGCAACTACTTGTCGGAGTGATACAATTTTTTTTTTTTTTTAATTCAATTTATTTTTTATTCTGTAATTTATTTATACTTTTTTTCTGCGATTTATGTTTACGTTGAAAGTGATTAGGTTGTGTGGAAAAAGATAGATTTATTTTTATTTGTATTAACTTTAATTTTTTTGTAGATTCAGTTTACGATCTTTTTTTTATTAAATCTAAATTAGCAGTTGGTAACCCTACCGACATTTGAATAAAGAGAAATAAGCCAATTTATAATGCTCGATACGGCAACCATAGAAAATGAAAAAGCTTTATAAAAAAAGAGATAGCTTTTTGAAATCCATAAAAGTAAGGGTGAAAGGCAAACACCCTATCTTCCCTGTACTGAAAATATAAAACGAACAGAGTATAGTATTCTTTTTGAAATGACAAACTAGCTTGCTAATCTAGAAACGGAAACACCAGGCGTCGCCACCGTCGATTTGGACCATGACAGTAATATAGATTTTATATAGAAAGCTCGTATATTATTGTACATACAGTGACTTATAAGCACCAAAAGGAATTATATTCGGAAGTTGCATCTTATTATAAAAATAACACGCCCCCGCAATAAATACATAAGGGCCCTATTTCGAGAGTCTTTTCTACTTTTTTCGATTCTATCAAACTTGAATTAAGTATCGCCTTGCTCAGTAGAGTTATTGAAATAGATTTTTGAAAATAGAATAATAAAAGCTCTTGACTAAACCTTTAGACTGAAATGTAAAATCTCCCCTAAAGTTTCAGAAAATAAGTATACATATATCAATCAAATTCATATTCGTACAGTAGACAACATGCAGTTGTTATTCCAATTATTTCAAAGACCACAAACAAATCCTAACAATGTTTGATGTGAAATCAAAGATCTTATTTACATTTAATATAAAAATACTAAAAAAGTACCATCCCTTATCAAGAAGGGGACATTTATTAACAAAATTCCAATAACTTGTGTTTAAGAAGACAAATTCGTATTCGTACACCAAGTGGTTTCTCGGATACTTAAAGAAAATTAACACAATTTCAACATTTTGATGCATACAACTTATTCTGTATGCCATGTTCTAGTCTATTTAGCAAAGGATTTTGAAAATTTATTTGACGTTTCTATTGAAATTTTACCACATTTCCTAATAACTTCTTTTTTAACACTCTTGCATTTGTAATGGCCACTTTCCAAGGTCGCTGGTGTAAATGGCTCAATAAATCCTCTAAAGGACTAATAGCTGCTTAAAATGGTGATGCTTTCATTAATTTTGGACAATTGTAGACAGGCAAAATGCAAGTGTTATAAACTTTGTTCATTGGGTGATTGTTCTTGTAGAAATTAATTGTCTTTAAATTCCAATTTTTGTGCTCTCTTAGGATTTATTTTTTTTTCAAAATGTCTACATTTTATGTGGTCTAAAATTCTTTCAGTGGTATCCAGCCCAGCACACCTACCCTAGCTGTCGAGGAACCACCCCAAACCATCACATAGCCTGTTTCATATTTTACTGCATAAATCGCGTACTTTGAAAAGAGTTCGGAATTCGATTTCCGCAAAACCATTTACCACTTATCATAACTATAAGATGTAAGACTTTGCCTGATAGTTGAGATGGCTTTTTTGCAAAAGATAAAATCTATGGAATTATGGTCGCTTACCGAGCAACTCTTCTGTTAACTAATGTTAACATTTTTGAAAGTTGCATTTTAAACGCAATTGCAAAGTACCAGAAGTAACTTCACTACAAGTTTTGACAATTCGCTCGTTGATTTTGTATTGATTTCGCCGATATCGATGCGTTTTTGTCTAAGATTTATATATTGCTCAAGTGATTTAACTTGTATTTTGCTTGTTTACAACTGTCTAAAAGCAATAGAATCCCACTATGTTAAGCAGATATTAATCCTTAATATAGAATCTATGGGGTAATTAATACTAGACACTTTGAAAAGTGACCATTACAAATGCAAGTGTTAAAAAGGATGTGTTAAGAAATGTGTTAAAATTACAATAGAAACGCCAACCAAATTCCAAAATCGTTACTAAATAGACTAGAATATGTCATACAGAATAAGTTGTATGCATCGAAATGTTGAAATTATGTTAATTTCCTTTAAGTATCCCAGAAACTATTTGGTGTACGAATACGAATGTGTCTTCTTTCACAAAAGTTTTTGGAATTTTGTTAAAAAATGTCCCATTCTGGATAAGGGATGGTACTTTTGGGTGTTTCATATTAAATGTACATAATGTCTTTGACTTGACATCAAATATTGTTCGGACTTGTTTGTGGTCTTTGAAATAATTGTAAAAAGAACTGCATGTTAGCTACTGTACGAATACGAGTTTGATAGACTGTATGTAGTTTTAGCTAATTTTGACGTTTTTTTGAGGAAATAAATACTTTTTCTTCAAAAGAATATTATTCCATAGTGCGACTAATTTGAAAAATGAGCTCCGATGCTTTAGATTTTAGTCATTGGATGAAAATATGCAGACATACATAAATTTGTACATATATGTATGTTAGATCTTTTGTTAGCTAAAATTAAGGCCCTGTCTAAAGCGTCAAAGTCACGTTAATTTCCTGGAAAAAATGTTGTTCACATTTTGAATTGGAAGGTTGGGGCATTTATTTGTTTTTTAATTAGATCTCCATGAGGAAAACCACATTTTCCAGCGCGTCGTGAATTTCGTGGAATCGCCGAATTTATGGTACATACATATTTATGACTATGTGGAGCTTCGTAAACTCCTTAGGTGTGCAGTGGTGATTTTTGCATCTTCAAAATAATGCACTTTCTCCAAAAGCCATAATATAATAGTTATAACACCTTGACAAACCATTTTGTAATTGAACGTAAAGCTCCTTTGTACCAAATATGACATTGCAGCCTTTTGCAAAACGGAAGGACATTGGAAAAATTGTTGGACGTCCATATACATACATATCAATAAAAGGAATCAGTATCAACTACTAAGACTTTTGTCTATTTTGAATAGACTCCCGCAATATTCCCCATATTTTAATAATTCGTATTCCAGTTAAATTTGAGTTTCTTTCGGGATCCTATTGTTACAATATTTTTTTTTTTGTCAAAAGATTGTACTCGCTTAGTACCCTCGTAACAAAGCATGGTGAACTGTGACGATAGTCTTCAAAAAAATGTGCCCGACTGGATCGCACGAACTTGCTCTCGTAGCTAACAATTTTAACGTAACTAGAAACTGATGATGTGCATGCATATGTATTGGTTTCATAATATTATGATATCATTAAAAAAAAAAAATTAACAAAAATTAAAAATAAGTTACAGTGGACTCTCGTTAACTTGAACATACGATAACTTGAACATTCCAATAACTTGTACAAATATTTTTTCCCTTTACGCATTCTATACCTTAAACAGACCATTTTTAAGACTCAATACCTTGAATTTTTCCCCTAAGTACTCTATAAGTTGAACAAATACAATTTTTGCGAGCTCTGGAACTTGAACAAAGTTTAATATTGAATTTCTTAATTTTTTTAATTTTCGCAAGGTACCTGGGAACCTGGGATGTTGTTACAGAATGCAAACAATTTTTGTTAAGGGGAATCTCAGGAAATTTCTTTAGTATTTCCTTATTCCTCATAATTGGTGAATTTCATTTGAACACGTGCGTAGGAATCGAATTTTTGAAAAAAGTGAAAAATGGGGTTAAAAAAAACAAAAATTAAGAATGTTAACACTTAAACAAAAAGCTGCAATAAATGCAAAAATTAAAAACGGATTCACATAAGAATTTGGTGTTTCAAAAGGGACAATATGCAATACTAAGCGGGATTAAAAAAAATAACTGAAAGGATTGCAAAAACTTTTTCTAGACCACAAGTAAGAAGTGTACAGTTAAAAAAAGCTGAAAATCCAAAAACTGAGAAAGCTCTTTAAAAGTGATTTATTAACCAACGTAAAAAATTGACAATTTACTCCAGAATTACTATACATTTGCTATTTTAAGGCTTGTTTCACAGACATTCGGTTTCATTCGGTTCGGTCTGTAATCGGTTCGATTTCGGTTTCCTTCAAGACCTCTTCACACACAGACGGTTCATATTCGGTTTGTACTCACTAATAACTAAAATTAAATAAAATGTAATACAAAAAAAAAAATGCTATACGGTTTCTATTAGGTTTTTATTTTTGCCGTGTTAGCGTTTCACATATATCAGGCACAAACGAATACAAACCGAACAGAGACCGAATGAAACCGAATGTGTGTGAAACGAGCCTAAAGGCTAAAAAAATTAGAGTTAAAAAAAAAGTATGTCATCCGATTTGTTTGATAAATATGAATTTATGAAAAAAAAAAAAATCAAAAATCATTAGACCGGTTTTCTTAAAAATTAATTTTGTATACAGGGTGTCTCATTAACAATGGTTCAAACTGAAATTGGGGATAGGTCAGTAGGTGGCCTATCAGAATTTGGTAAATTGTCCCTACCGAATTATAACAGTTTTCGAGTAACGCCTATTTTTTTAAATTAAAAAAAAAAAAAAAAACTACATTGAACCAGTTTTTTGTTCACCCTGTCCGTAATTGATTTTTGTTTTTTGATTTTTTTGCACTCAAAAATTGTTAACAGTAGTGCGAATTTTATTGTATAAAATATTTTGCATTGGCATCACCATTCCTACATATTAATATAAATAATACTTAGCTTTGACAAAACTTAATTTTTGCGAACAAAATTCGTATGACTCAATAGTGGTTTTATCTTTTAAAAATATCATATTTCTTAGTTATTTTTAAAAAGGTATAAAACTTACTTAAGCTATGCCTTGTTAGAAAGTTTTAACCGTTTGAACTCAATAGAACAGGTTCAAAATCAAAAAAAAGCTTACATTTTTGTTCAAATATTTCGATATTATTAGAATTTCTTTTCCAAACTATTAACGACAAAGCTAAATTTTGGTGGAGAGCTTTAGTTTGAGGTCCTAAGCGTTTGTTAAGAAATACTCTAAATTTGAACCAGGACTTTCGATTTTGAAGGGTGAAAGAGGAAAAATTCAGTTGTTTGCAAATTTCTCGAAAACCATCAACTTTTTTTATGAAATGTTTTTGGAATTTTTCCAAATAAATTATAAAATAAATAAAATTCTACAAAAAAAGATGAAAACATTTTGCTTCGATAGAGCAACAGGTCTTGAAAAAAAGTTGACAATTGTGTTTTTGCTTGTTGCCGTTGCGTTTGCGCAGATTTTTCTCAAAATATATTTCTCCAACAAAAAAATTGTTTTAATCTTTTTTGTGTAGAATTTTAGAAGCTACAAACCACTATTGAGTCATACGAATTTTGTTCCGAGGGCTTTTGAGAAGATCGAGGTTAAAAATTGAGTTTTGTCAAAGCTAAAGATTATTTATATTAATATGTAGAAAATGGTTATGCCAATACAAAATATTTTATGCAATAAAATTAGCACAACTGTTACCAATGTTTAAGTGCAAAAAATTGAAAAAACAAAAATCAATTACGGACAGGGTGAACAAAAAACTGGTTCAATGTAGTTTTTATTTCAAGTTTTAAAAAATAGCCGTTACTCGAAAACCGTTATGATTCGGTATGGAAAAGTTACCAAATTCTGATAGGCCACCTACTGACCTATCCCTAATTTTAGTTTGGACAATTGTTAATGGGACACCCTGTATATACACTTCTTTGCAGTTTTTCAAAAATAAAATCTGGTATGCCAGCTTTTAATGTTTCATTAGATACAATTTTATAAAAAATAAAAAAATATTCATAAGCCGGTTTTCAAGATATTGAATTTTCAAACAAAAAGTATTTTTTCGAAAATTTGTATATGCAGAATTGTTTGAATTGCGAAGGAGCTTTTGTGTGAAATAGATAAATTTGAAAAACAAAAAATCGGTTCTATGATGATGTGAATAATGTCGTTTTCAGTTGGAGGTTCGGAGTTACTCCTTTTTGACTCCACTTACTCCAAAATAATTCGATTGGCTGTTCCGAGTAATGTTTTCGGAGTATTTTTCTGTTCCGGAATTAATAAAGGAGTAGACCCAGAACACACAAATACATATAAACCCTTTCATCGGATTATTTGTCAAATTAATTTTACTCGACTGAACGTGCAAAATATACATAATTATCAGACAATTTACGTCCACACACATAAATATTTCACAAATTAGTCTCGGAACAATAGAAATTAATTCGATTGGAATCAAAAAGGAGTATTACTGTTCCGAAATCCAATCGAAAACGACATAAGTAATCGTTTTTTTTATCAAAAGATTGACCATACTCTAAATAGTAATTCATTTTTTTTTTGTTAAAATCGTTAGAGCCGTTTTTGAAATAAATAAATTTTTTTTTATTAGATGTATGGCAGGTACCATTACTTTTTGAACTTAAACAAAAAAAAAAAGGAAATTACCCCTCTAGGGAATCCTCTACAAACATTAATCCAAAGTTGGAAGAAAATCGCTTCAGCCGTATAGGCTACAGGTCGAGATAGATACAGACAGACAGACAGAATTGCGAGACCCACTTTTTCGCGTTCTCTATCATCGTAAATTTAAGGAAAATTATTATCTGGGGTTCGATTTTTTACGAATCCTAAACATACATACATATGTATAAAAAAAATCAATACATATGTATATCGCAAGTAAAAATGGTATGAATTGCCTTGATTTCTTAGTTAGACTATTGATCACCTTCTTTCTCGAAGCAATGCTTCCCCATCACATTTTTCAAAAATAAGGACGCTTTAAACAGAAACACACTAAAACAGATTTCCCGTAGTTAATTTGATCAAAGATTTGTCAGAATTAACTGAAATAAATCCGAAATAATAAAGATATACACTGCACCTTTATTATATTGTCCACAGTAAATCTGAGTTTCCTGAATGACAATAACGGTAACTTAGAAAGCGCTCATGAAAATCGATTGATGACACTAGAAATAATTTAAAGTAAAGGCAGTTATAATTTGTACATACTTTTTGTTTACAATAGAAAGAATTTAAAGCACCGGATTAATCAAGTTTCTAAAATACATACATTTTATTTTGGCCACCATAGAACATATATATGCTGCCGTCCTAAGTTTAAAGGGCCTAAGCGCCAAAAATCAAAAATTGAGATTGAGGCATATTTGGAATCGTTAAACGGTTTTTTTTGTGTAAAAAAAAATCATATTTCCAACAGCAAATAGCCCAAAATCACAAATGAAAATGGGCATAAATCCATTTTGGTATGGTTTTCAGAGAAACCAAAAACAGTAAAACGCATTTATCTAAAAACTACAAAAATGGAGATGTGCTCTTTTTTACTTAGGACGGCTGTATGGATTCGTAAAAAATTAAACTCGAGATTGTGATCAAACTTGGTCTCGCACTTCTTTCTGTCCGCGCACCAACAGACTAAGGCTGGATGGATTTTTATAGGCACAAATGTGCTGGCCTTACCAATAACAACGAGACATATGTTTCTGAAAAGGTCTTTTTATGTACTAGAACAGGTACTTTGACAACTTATTTCAAATCCCTGTGTGAAAAAAGTTATTCGCTAAACATTTAAAAATTTCAATTTTTGAAACTACAGACATTGGCAGCGGCTTTTCTAACATTTTGTATTGTTTTTTTTTTTCTTGTTTTCTAAAGAGTTCCTACAAAATTCTTCACAAAATGACTTCTCTTACTATGATTCATCCAAAAGAAACAATCTTACCAGTCCAACAGCAATATTAGCTAATGGCAATGGTACAGATTCACACAAGTTACAACTTATGAAAGCCTCACTCTTCATTGATGATGATATGGATTCCAAATCTGGTAAGCTATTTATTATTAAATCGATATCCATGAAATAGAATAAATAATCAATTCATCAATAACAACTTTAGTTACCTCAGAGAAACAAGAAGAACGTGATAACATCGATATGAGTATAAGAAATCGTTTGTTTCTTACACATGACCATGATCAATATTCTTCGTCGCAGTCTTTGTGGAAAGATGGTTATGCCAATTCACTTGCTTCCAGTCAAGTTGATTATAATGGCAGTCAATTCTATGAAACGATGAGTAATAAACCCAGAGAAACAGAAGTAAGTTGAAAAATTAAAAAAAAAATCTGAATAAATGTAAAAAATTTTATAATTTCAGTCAATAACACCGACAGTGGAACCGGCCGCTCCTTTAGTCAAGTACCAGCCTTTGATTCTGAAGCCAAAGGTGGCCCAAGTCAAGGGTCATTCTACTCAAATTCCTTTCGAAAATTCGCTTGCTTTTCGATTGCAGGGCAAATGTGCAGCTGATTTAGGCATCTTCAATAGTCGAAAGTTTAAAGTTTGCTTTGGTCCACAGAACACATTGATTATACCTGCAACTAAGAACTCCGCTGTTAGAAAAATAAAAAGTAGGTTGAGAATCTTCAAAAGATTACCATACATTATTATTTACGTTTTGAGTAATTTTTTTTTTAAGATGAAAGTCTGGAAAAATTACATGACCTTTTCAGTGGTCGAAAATCGAATGACTTTTCACAAACTATCTTGTACCGCCTTAAGATATCATCTGCGCATCATATTGACAACTTCGACAAAAGCATAGTTGATCAATTAGAAATACAACTTAAGAATTCATTGCAAGTGGAAATCGAGGGTAGTGATTGTCCAATGATCAAGTCAAACGGTGGAACTAAATTGATTGTGAAACACTTGGAAGAAGCCATGAAACAAGTGAATTTGGGGCCTTTGGAGGAATACGCTGTTTCGGTATGGTCACTTTGTTTGGCTTTATGGGGTGAACAAGAAGAACTAGAAGACTCTGATCCAGCTAGTCATCATGCAGTTATGTGGCGAAGAAATCTACTATCCCAATGGCTCGAAAATACCCTCACTGATAAGGATCTCTTAACAAAAAGCGTTTCGAAGAATACTTATATTGATCATTTAATGGACTTGCTTATGTGTCACAAAGTAGATGAAGGCTGTGAGCTTGCATTTAGGTATGACGATGCAAATTTATCACTTTTGCTGGCACAGCTCTCGTCGGGACCTGTAGTTAGGCAATTAATGGAAGATCAATTGGCTGCCTGGCATAAAGTTGAAGCAGATAAATTTATAAGCGTTGAACGCTTAAAATTATTTATGCTGGTAGCTGGAGTCTCATTAATGGACTCATCACATGGACCTATTAATAGTCTAGAGGGTATTGATTGGATTAAGGTGCTTGCGGTAAGTTATATTGAATTTGAATTTTCGATTGTGTATATTTTTTAAAATTTTTCAAATCGGAAACAGCTTCAACTGTGGTATATCTGCTCTCCCACCTGCTCTATCACTGACGCCCTGCTAGCTTATGAGAAGTCATTTAAAGCTGATGAATTCTACGCTTTTCCACCGTCTCCACACTACACAGAATCAATTGGCGACAGTGAAACACATCCACTCTATGACCTACGCTACCACATTCTGCAGCTATACTCAAAACGTAGTCACCCAATGGAAAGTCTTCTAAATCCCTTAAATCATACTGCAGACTTTATGGACTTCAGACTAAAGTATTTGAATAATTCACACATTAAATCATCAACTCCAAATTAATGTTAACTCCTTTTTAGTTGGCTTCTTCTACAAACTTTCGAAGCCCTCGGCTATCATCACTGTTCTGAGATGTTCGAAAGCCAAATGCATGTTGATTTCGCATCGCAATTAGAAAACTATGGCTTGTGGAAATGGTCGGTGTTTGTTTTGCTGCATATTAAAGAGAAAATAGTTCGAGAAAAGCATATTCAAGATTATCTATATCGATACGTATCCGTGTCGAATGATGGAGCCATAACAGACGATGAAAAATTTATAATTAACGTTTTGGGTGTGCCGCAAAAATGGCTAGATTGGGCGAAGGCAGTTAAGGCTGGAGCAATTGGCAACCATCACATGCAAGCCAAGTACTTGCTGAAAGCTCAAAAGTGGGCCGAAGCACATGAGGTCATTTTTGAGCATATTGCCCCGGATGCAGTTATCAATGGTGAGTTTTGAAAATTTACAAAACTAAAATATTTTCATCTAATGGTTTTTTTTTTTAGATAATATGGACTATCTGCATGATCTTCTTAGTCAATTCGATAATTTAACCTCAAATAAAAGTATTAAGGTGCCGAACTGGTCAAATCAAGGACAAATATTTTTGGATTTCATTGATATCAATGAAAAAGTAAATAATACAGATAATTGTATTCAATTAACTTCCAGTTTACTAATAAATTCATCTCTTTAGTTTAAAAGCTTAAAAAACCTACATGAGGGTGACATTGAAGCACGCTGGGAAAATCTCAAGCCACAATTAGCTGACCTCTGTTCGCGTATCAATCTGCTGCCCTGTCCGACACCCAAACATCGCTTGTGCCAGAGTGAAATTGCCCAAAGTTTAGCTTGTTTAGTGCGAGGTGTTTTAGTTGTTTGTTCTTCCCTAAATCCCTGTCTGACAATTAAAATTGCATTAGAACGGTTACCTCTGCCGCAAGAGTTTGCACAACAAGAGTTAAGAGCCCTTCTGGATGCCCTAGTAACAGATCTCTGTAATTCAAAAGACTAAACTTATTTTAGTTTAGTTGAAGAAGAAAATAAAAAAAAAAAAAAACAAATAGCTCTCAGTTAAGTTAATTTTAGAAGTTATTTTTTAATTATTATGTATTTGTAAAAATGGCAAATGTTAAAAATATCTGCTGCAAATCAGTAATGATTTTGTAACAAATTTTAAATTTTTTTTGTTTCTTTATTTTTTTTTACAAAAGCAACAGGCTCCCTTAAAGTTCATAGGTAAACACGATTGTGAGTTGTTTTGTTTTTAATTGTTTTCTTAAGTTTAGCAAATTCAAATAATATAATAAAAACAAACAAAATTAAAATAAATTATTCGTTGACTTTTTATGGGTTTTGGTTAGACGTCTCAACAAAGCCAAATGAAAAATTTCACGTAGTGCAGCAACAATAAGTTACTGCTATTTACTTTAGCTTTTTTTCTGCAGAGGCAGATAGCTATGTTTTGTTGAGACATCTCAACCTAGCCAGTTAAAAAATTACACTTATTGCAAACAACAATTACATACTTTCCAATTACTCAACCTTATCAGCTCTCAAATGTGAAAGGTAAAGAATTGTGTTGGAACAATTTGGAATTCACATACAAAAAGAGCTTTAGAATTAAATGTGTTCCACATCGTTTTGTTGAAAAGCCCTCGTTATGCTGTACATAATATTGTCATAATGGCGATCAGGAAAACAAATTAGAAAAAATTTCGGATGGATTTTGTAACTCAATTAAATGCACTAATTTATTTCCTTGATGCAAATTCGTAAGGGTTTGTTCATCACTTTGTGGGGAAATTCCAAAAAAAATCCTATGCAAGTGACAGTCCCCACAAAGTCCTACCCGTCACATTTGGGTGTTTGATATAATTTGTCCTCTTTACTATAAACAACCATCATGAAAAAATATTCAATTTCATACTGTTTTAACTTTTCCGTATGCGTTTTATTGATCGTTATAACTGGTCTCTAATAGTACAAGAGCCGGCAGCAAATTTTGGGAGTTGGTTATTTTGGATGTATAACCAAAATCTGAGTATGAGGGTTTATAGGTGCATATTTTGTGATATCGAAATCAAGTGTGGCAGGTATTTTTTTCAGCCTTTGGCGGTGGTGGGGGTTGAAAATAGACTGACTTCTAACAATTTTTTTGAAATATGATTCTCTGTCATTTTCCCTAAGTCTAAACATCTTAATCTTGGTGATCGGACTAATATAACTCAAGCTTTTTAAGCGAACCTTATCGGTTTTTTCTTGTAGATTTATACAACGCAACAAATCAACAAAACAAAGTCTCCAAAAAAAAAAGTCGATTAAGGTTCGCTTATAACTTGAGTTCTGCTGGTACCACCACAAGGAAAATTCAAAAATCTAATGATGCCCGTTTTGGACTTATCCTCCGCTCGAATCACGATGGAGAAATAAAATCCCTCCGACCTCAAACTTGTGGTGGACCCGACTCGACGGGAACCATGAAATATTAGGCGTGTACCATCAACTGAGCGCTCCGAGCGCTCAAGGATTTTTTTAAGTGAGACAAAAAATCTCAACTGAGCACTGAAATTTTTTGCGGCTGTTTGGTTGTCATTTGCCAACCAATTTATAATTTTTTGATAAGAAAGTGGTAAATAAATACAAAATAAAGACGAAATGTTGATGAAAACTCAAACTAATTGAATCAGCTATAATCATTTTCATCAATTTCAATCATTTTTTTTGCGTTAACAATTAAATATTTAAAGAATAGTTGAAATTTTATTTCTAAACTTGTATGAGAATAATAACACATGTTTTTTTTTTAAAGAGAGTGGAGAATGTTGTCCCACCAAATGATTCTGCTTCCGTTATTCGGACATTGAGCGCTCAGTTTGTGGTACACGCCTATTTAATATTTTTAGCTAATTTCATCAGTGTCAAAACTTATTCATAGATGTTATGGTAATAATCACTCACTCCGTCAAAAAAAAACCCTTTAACCATATATATATTTGGGACTCTTTTGATTCTTGGTAAATCCAAGGAAACATTTATACCAAACTAGCTGACCCGGCAAACGTTGTTGTGCCAAATAAATTATTTCTAGTAAATATTTTGGTTGTTAAATAAGAAATAACGAATGTATTGTTTTGTAAGTGTGTTTAGATTTGTTAACGATCGATAAAATTGATCGAATGTGATCGATAAAATAGAACGATTGTTAATCGATGAAATAGAACTAATGAAGATGGCTCGGTTAACTTCGTATCACTTACATAATATTTGTGTAAAATGTTGTCAAAACTTAATACAAAATTTGTAATTACATTAAATGCAACACAGCTATCCACTTAACCAATTTAAAGCATTCTGATGTAATAACGTCTTCGTGTAAAATGAAAGAACAAATATTTTTGTTGTCGTCTTTTAGTTTTTATTTATTCTTTTTCAAAAAAATATTTTTGGATCTTGTTTTTCTATTTCAGTCATCTGTAGTTTGATCTTGTTGCACAAAAACATATTAATAGCCCTATTCTGCTATTCCCGTGAACCGTAGATCCGATTCACCAATTCGATTCCCTTTCGCCCTGTATTTCCATTCTGCTATCCGTCGGGTGAACTACATTATCACTTGCCAATATGAGAATCACTCTGTTCCCTGTACATGTGAAAAACTTAAGAAGTTTCAATAAATTATTATTTTATTAAAAAAGAAATAAAAACAAATATGGAAAGTTTTGGACTTTTCCCACTTCCAAATAAAACAAATATTCATAAAAAAGCCTCTTTGCTCAATCTAAAATTACCATTCAGCAGTTCATATATTCATGTACTCATATTATGTCAGGTAAATCTAATATATTGGATTTTTTTCGTGAAATGTCTCTTCTAATTTTTTCTTCTGAATTCTGCTTCCTTTTTTCCCCTTAAAATTGCCAAAAATATTGCATCCATTTTCAAAGCAGCAGTAATTTCACTTTTTTATTATTTATTTTATTTTTATTTATTTATTTTATTTTTTATTTATTTTATTTTTATACCGACACTTACATTTTTTTTTTTATTTTTGAAACAGAAGTGTTTTGTATGCCAACAAAACAGACCAAAGAGATCGGTCGTGTTTAGTTTATGTTCATCACCGTTTAAACCTTCTCTGCACTTCCACAAGTATTTCAAGGTCAAAATTAGCCAAATCGGTGCAGCCGTTCTCGAGTTTTACCGAGCCAAACGAACAGCTATTCATTTTTATATACAGGCTGTCCCTTAATTCGTCAAGAGTATTTTAGGCTATGATTCTGGGGTATATTCTAAGAAAAAAATTGTTCTACAGTTAGGGCCTATCTCCAATTTTGATATCATTTATCGGGAATTTAAGAAGTCTTATTTTGGGGTAAGCTGATCCATGTTATCGGTAATTTCGCCGTAAGTGCTTATGATAAAAACTTTGTTTAGGCCTTTATTTTTAGAAGAAATACTAGCCTTTGTAATTGCGTTAAAATAAATTTGATACCTTGTCTCAGTCTTAAGATATCCAGTTTTTAGCCTGTTTCATTTTTCTTGCCCATACTAATTTTTTGACTTTGGGGTCAATTTTCTCCGAAAAATGTGTAATCAACATGATGATTTAATACTTTTTTTTTATTGTATGTACTAATATTAAAAACAAAAGTTTTTATCAAGTTTGGCGAAAAACCCATAGATTTTATGATAATTTGGAAAACCAGCGGCAAGTAAAATTTAATAAAAAAGTTTTTTTTGGCTTAACGCTCGAATGGCTATGAATAAAATATGATATGTCTGCTTATGGATAAGTTTTATTTTATGTATGAACTAAAACAGTTATAACAGGTGTTAAAATGAGTCCTCTTTGATTCATGTTATAGCCAGTTTTTGTATTTCACTGATATTGATATTAATGATCCTAGCTACTGCATCACTTCGGAGAACGCTTTGAGCATGCGCTCTTCTAATTCAATTTAAGTTGCTATATTGGTTGAATAAAAGATCTATTTCATTCTTCCCCATTCAAAAACATCCAATATTTTAGGATCAGGAGATCTTGCAGGCCATTGAACTGCTCCAACTTTTTCCTATCCAACGATTACCGCTCACAAAGTGGGCGGAAGCACCATCAAGTTATGAATAAGATGAAGCTAGTTGAATCTATGGAATTTTCTTCAATAGCTCTGATAAATCATTTTGCAATAACTGCAGATAGTTTGTAGAATCCAACTTAACTGGCTACTAAAATTAGCATGTATTCAAACCAAAGAATGTCAGAGTGCACCCGTTATAACTGTTTTAGTAAAAAACATACTTACAAAATTATCTTAAACCACACAAATAATTTTTATTCATAGCTTTTCGAGCTAAAAGCTAAAAAAACATTTTTTTTTTTAAATTCTACCTGCCGCTGTTTTTCCAAATAAACATAAAATCTATGGGTTTTTACGGCAAACTTGTTGCTGAATTTTAATTTTAGTATTGTTACATACATTCAAAAAAATTATTAAAACATAATGTTGATTACGCATTTTTTGGAGAAAATTGACCCCAAAGTCAAAATATTAGCATGGGCAAGAAAAATGAAACAGGCCAAAAACTGGATATCTTAAGACTGTGACAAGGTATCAAATTTATTTAAACGCAATTACAAAGGCTGGCATTTCTTCTAATAATAAAGGCCTAAACGAAGTTTCTATCATAAGTACTTACGGCGCAATTACCGGTAACATGGATCAGGGTACCCCAAAGTAAGACTTTTCTTAAATTCCCGATAAATGATATCAAAATTGGAGATAGGCCCTAACTGTAGAACAATTTTTTTCTTAGAATATACCCCAGAATCATACTCTAAAATACTCTTGACGAATTAAGGGACACCCTGTATATAGATAGATTTTAAAATGGTTTTGGGTAATATTTTACTTGTTGTACTTAAAAAAAGAGCACGTGTAACTCAGTACTCTTGGCAAAAGTGAAACCTGTTTGGTGATCTAAAAATCTTGATATGTATAGGGATATTCGGCCCTATCGAGGTAACCGTCGGAGCGGAACTTTTTCCGCAACGCATCCTTCGTCGGAGATTAAGACGGCTTTCACACAAGGAAACTGAGTTGCCAGAAACTAGCTAGTTTGTAGGAGAGAAGGATGAGAGGGGAGATTTGTTTTCTTCCTCTTACGCCCTTCTCGCCAACAAACTCACAGTTGCAGTCAACCCAGTTTCCTTGTGTGAAAGGGGTCTTAATTTTGGTTCGAAGTAGCTGTCATCGGAAGTATTTTACAGAAATGAGACGTGATGAATATACATATCAGGCAGAGATGTGCAAAGTGCAAATTCACAAACGCGTTCGTAAAAACATTCATAAATTGCATCAAACTGGCATCACATTTTGTATTAAGGTGACAAATTACAATCTTAACAGAAACATGAACACTTATGCAAAAAATGATGCCGGTTTGTTGAATTTTGAGAATATTTTGACGAAAGTGATTGCGCATCATTTGCGCACTTATGCGTTTGTATATATATATATATACAGATATATCGAAAATGCGATATATTTTCGATAATTTTGTATTAAATAAACACCATAAGCCTTTTAAACCATGAAAAATTGGTGGGAGAGCGTAATTTATTGTTTATAAAAAGTTATTTTTTAATTCTAATGCGCTAGCGATTTTAAGAAATGAAATTAGATGCACCGATTTTCTCCCATCGATCTGTCTCCCATCGAGTGCACTTCTGTTTTATGAAAGTCAGTTTGTGCGTGTGTAAGGCCGCTCCCTGACTTGTCGGTACGGTAGCGGTACAGTATCGGAACGGTAAAATCTGACGTACCGCTTGTGTACCGATTACATGTATTTCAATGGGTGCATGCTGATTAGGCGGTATCGGTATACCGAGGTATACATGCGGTATACCGAGCCGCGGTACGAATGGGCAGTAAGCAATCGGTAAATACCGAGTGTATTGTGTAAAATGTCATCGTCAGATATGGACGTCCACGTTAAAATGATATTGGAAGTGGAAAAATACCAGTTTTTATACAATTACCCCCATATTAATAAACGAAGCTATATTTAACTCTGGATTAGGAGTAAGATTTCTGCCACTTACGAGCTAGCTAAACCACCAAGGAAGGTACATTTATTTGTCGTAGTTAATCCTTCGCTAAACTACCTTCCTTGGTGGTTTAGCTAGCTCGTAAGTGGCAGAAATCTTACTCCTAATCCGCGAGTTAAAGATAACTCGCCGCTGGCTTTGTTTATTAATATGGGGGTTACAAATTAAAAGAATATTCAAGAAAAGATCTTACGGACAAGGCATGGAGTGAAATCGCCAACAAAATAAAAATATCAGGTATGTATTCTTTGTAATAATTCTTTTTTTTATTATTAAATGCAATGGTTATATTGCCATGGAAGTGATGCTCTAGGCAAAATAATTTGTCAAATATTTTCGAACTGATGTTCCAGATGATCTAGAATTAACATCAACAAAATCTTGTGCGAAGTTCAATGAACAAGTCTGTGAAACCTCAAACTCTGATGCAGAATATGGTGCTCCATCTCGTTTCCTTATGAAATTGTGTAAAACACAAACCGATTTAATAATATTATTAACTGTGTGGAAGTTTAAGCAACGAATAGGGGTTAAAAGGGCTTGAAACTTTTGTGTCATCATTCCAAACGCACACTCTATTGTCTTTCGTGCTCGAGAGTGTCTATAATTGTAGATCCTTTTGATATTATCAATACCGTTCATCGGATAAGGTCGCATTATATTCCGTTTTAAGGGAAATGCATTGTCTGCAACAAAAAATATGACACTAACTGCTGCGTGTCATCATGAGGTAGTTTCGATGCTATGGGTATGTTAAGACCATCCTTTTCCAGCCAGTAGCTCAGAGACGAAGCACGAAAAACTCCGCCATCGCTATTCCGTCCAGCAAAGCATGTGTCAATCATGGTAAACAAACCATCGGCATCACACACTGCGAATAAGATGATTGAGTGATAGCTCTTATAGTTAAAATTTGTCGACCCTGAGTTTGGCAGCTGTTGAAGCTTTGGAAGCTCATAAAAACGGTTGGCTATATCTTCCCATTTATTTTTGATTGGTATTGCCATGTGTTCCGTATTCAAGATCGTCCAAATAGCATCCGTAGTCTCAGCTACTATATTCGATATCGTGCTATCACCTCTGGCAAAGTACAAAGCCAATGATTCAATTGTATTTCCTGCAGCGAGATATCTAAAAGAAAAGTTGTTATACATGTTTACTAAATAGAACTTAATATTTACATTATGTTAATGCTTTTATGACTAAAATGTGTTTCTTTTGTTTTATTTTAGTGAATGACTGCAAAGAGAAATGGCGCAATATAAGAAGTACTTTTTCGAGAAGTATAAAAACAAAACCGAGTGGTTCCAAACCAAAAAATATCACACAGAATATCTTACTTTCCTTTTACCATACGTGAAAGCAATCAACGATACTAAAAATTGTGGTAATATTCCACCAACGTAAGAATATGACGAAAGTTTAATTGACGAGCCATAGAGGAAGAACAAGTTCCAAATTAAGTTGCAGATAATTCACAAGACATTCACCAACAACCGGCTTCATCCCCTTCACCACAAGTTAAACCAGCAGGGGTTTCCGCAAAAAAAAATTGTACATGGTGAACGTCGACACAAGAGGAAAAATAATGATATTGACGCTGCAATGATTAAATACTTCAAACAGAAAACTGAAAAGAAGGCAGAACCAAAGGAAAATCATCCTATAAACCATTTTTTCTTGAGTCTACTGCCCGAATTAACTGATATGACAGAACAGCAAATCAGGACTTTTAAAAATTAGAGGTTTGGAACTTGTCGATGAGATTAAACAGCCCGAATATCTTATTTATTCTCCGTCATCGCCTTCATCAGCACATAATGACATTGAACATTCTTATCAATCTCAAGGAAGTTTATACGAACATAGGAATCCTCCTCATGCATGCTCATGCTCCGGTTCTGATATTGATGTTGCTTAAGATAAACCCATTTGGATTCGCTGGATTCGAGTCACTTTTTTATATCTTTAATCCTTATATTATTTAAATAAAACATATTTATTTAACTACATATAAACAACATTAGTTTTTTTTTTAATGAAAATGTGGTACTTACCTCAAAGTAATCAGCAACCTCTCTTCAGCGCTTATGCATTCCCTGAATATGGTGTCTTGTTGTGTGAGCAGTGGAGCAACGAGAAGGAAAGGCTCGTTATAGAGGTATTCTTTTTCATTTTGTACATGGATTGCAACCTTTCATGATCTTGTGAAAGTTCTTTGGCCGCAACAAACAGTCGACAAAACAAATTTTTTTCAATATATGGATGTCGCCAGTATTTTTTTCTTTTTATACGCAAACGCGTATAAATATAGCATGCAATTGCATCTTCTTCTGAGGACGACATTTTTTTTCGGATTCTGAGATTTTAGATTAAATACCGAAAGTTTACCGACAAGTGAAGAGATAGAAGCGGTATCGGTATGCTTTCGGTACGGTGAGAAAACCCGCTTACAGGTACTGTACCAATACCGTACCGACAAGTCAGGGAGCGGCCTAAGGAAAAAAGTTTCCGTCCCGTTGTTCTTGTTTTCTCACCCAAAAAAAAAAAATAAATTAAAAAAAAGCCCTTAAATTGCAAACTCATAAAAAAAATATATAATTACTTGTCCCTAATTGTCAATAAGAACAAAATAAATTACATAATACCCACTTGCGTTGAGTTCAATAATTCTATTCAGTGCAACAATAATAAAAATCCTATTCAGTGTCAACATCATTAAATTTCTATTTAACCAGGGGCGGCTCAGTTCAATTTTGTCACTACATGGTTTAGCCGTCTGCATAAGAAATGATGTTGCGTACCAACTTCAACCACATATGGTTTGTGCTCTAACACAAACTTTAATTTCATGTGGGTCAAATTTATGGTAAATAAGCACATCATTCACACCTGTTTTCTTTATCGAAGTCCTAATCTGGACAGAAATTCAACTTGTAACGAATTTGATGCTCTGTCCGACTCCATCCAAAGAATTGTTGCCCATTACCCTCACACTGAAATCGTCATTGCGGGCGATTTCAATGTACACAATTCTAGTTGGCTTCGCTTTTCGGGTCAGACAACACCCGAAGGAAGGTATGTTGAGCTCTTTGCTGAGTTGAACCACCTGACTCAGCTTATTGATGAGCCAACTCGAATACCAGACGTTACAGGTCAATCCGCCAAGACTCTTGACTTGTTTCTTACCTCTGACACTATTAGTGTAGTGTACACTATTAGTGTATTATCGCCTCTAGGCACATCAGACCATTGTGTCATAATTGCTAATTTCTCGTGCCAACAAAACTCAGTTAAAGAGAAAGCGCATACGAGAACCGTTTGGCAATACGAGAAAGCCAACTGGGACGGTCTCAACGGTTTCTTCAAGAACTTTAACTGGTCACTATGCTTCCTCGATAGTGACGCAGACTCCAGCGCAGATATGATCACAAACCTAATTTTTTGTGCAACGAGAAAATTTATCACGAATAGGGTAAAATCTATCAAACCCAAATAAAACTCATGGTTTGATTCGAGCTGTAAAGAGGTTATTAGGGTTAGAGAAGTAAGTTACCGTAGTTATAAAGCCAACCCTACTGAGGAAAACCGGAAGAAGTTTTTCAACAAGCCAGGAAGACCTATAACGGTCATATTCGTAGAACCAAATTTTTGCATGACCAAAAATTAAGGCAAAAAATACTACAATGTCTCAGTAGTAGTAAAAATTGTTGGTCATTTGCAAAGAATATACGAAATGCTACTTCGTCGTCGGTTCCAACGCTCGTCTTCAACGATACACCTTTTGTCAGCTCGATAGATAAAGCCAATTTGCTTGCAGCACAGTTTGCTGTTAATTCGACGCTGCCAGGAAGTGTTAAGACTCCTCCTGTACTTGAGAGCGTAAATGATTCTATGGGACGAATCTTCTTGCTAGAGTTCTCAAAGATATCGACATTCACAAATCCGCTGGCCCGGATAGTATCCCTCCCATTGTTCTGAAGAGGTGTTCTTCAACGCTGGCAAAACCACTGCGTTATCTTTTCCATCTGTCCTATTCTATTGGTCTCTTTCCGAGTGGATGGAAAACAGCATTTGTCCTCTTAATTTTATGAGAATACTTTACGTTATATATTATAATGACAATGAGCCAAAAATATTTATATTAAAACAAAACAAAACTAAATTAAATTTAAATACGCTCGTAGTTTTTCAAACTGGATTCGACCTAGTCCTTTCGTCATTATATCAGCAGCTTGTTCACCTGTAGGGATATATTTTAACTTAACAAGTCCCTTTTCAATTGTATCACGAACGATGTGATACTTGACTGCTACATGTTTCAAGCGCTTATGATTTTTGGGTTTTTCTGCGGCATTAATACATGGTTGATTATCTTCGTTAATAACCGTTGGTTCATTTGGTTCGATGCTTCATTCACGAAGTAATTGTTTTATCCACTCAGCTTCAAATCGATTCCAGTTGTCGGCACTTATTTATGAATTCAAATTGAACCTAAGGACTAAGCACCACTAAAAAGAAATCTGATGATTGGTGTGTTAGCCATGAAATTGCAATAATTCCAGCCAAATACAATGGTGGTAGCCCACTAAAGTGGTTGTTGAACAGTCAAACACTCATAAATAAATTAAATGACGGAGCGAAAGCTATGCAGCTTAACTGCGAGTGCGCTATCACACAAAAAAAAATCGCGCGTGTCTTTTTGAAATGTCCATGGTATTGGTCCAAAGACATCGGTAAGCTTAGGGAAAGCTTAGTCTTCGTATTGGATTTAACGGTGGTTTTTTCTTCAATTTATTCGCTTTTAATGTTGTGACCCACGAATAACAAGTCTAATAAGACTGGCTGTAATACCACTCTTCGCCTAGATTTTAGCAGAAGTCGCTTGATTTTGAAGCCAGTTTAATTATCTTTCTTTGGTATGCTTCTGTTGTGGCTCTTGATTGCCTATCTTACACATTTTTCCATAAAAAAAAATAAAATAAATCGGGTGGCACAACGACTCATGAAGAACCAGGGCCTAGTGACTAACAACTCGCAACCATTCCTGTGTGCGCCTTTCGACAGGAATAGAAGGGAACGGCTAGACGAGAAGCACTTATTCGTGACAAGTGATACTCTTGGAGGATTTGTCAATTCCTCGCAAGAGGCAGTAGCCCTGAAAAAAAACTTTTCAGTTTTAAGGTGGACGAGGCTGGGAAGCGATCCCAGACCTCCAGCGTGACAGTCGAACGCACTAACCATTACGCTACGGTTTACTACCATAGTTTTCTTTATTTCTAAGGTTCAACCAAACAATTTCCACAATTCAACATATTTTTTGGGAATTGTGCCTATGGGAAGCTTGTTTTCCGCGTGTACTTCTATTTTAGCTTTTTCTGCAGGTTTTCCGCGACCCATCTTTTCTCTGATAAAACAATTATTCACCCCTATTGCGATTGTCAATCATTGATTGATAGTTGATAAATACTGAAATTTGATATTAAACAAGCCAACCGCTAAAAGGTTTGGGCATTGATAATGATGCAGGCCGTCGTTAATTACAAGAAAATTGGCAAACATTTATGAATTGTTGATTATATTTTGAACAAATTGCCTTCTAAAATGCAGAATTTTAATATTTATCAACTATCAATCAGTAATTGACAATCGCAATAGGGTTGATTATTTATAATCTACACATCTATTATTAGAACAATAATAATATAATAACCTAATGGTATTTTCCTGAATTATTCTGTCCATGCAGTTTATTTCGCAATATATCCCTCTTTTAGGAACTAAAACCAAAAGGTGAATTTTTAAATTTACCAAAGCGCTAGAAGCTCTGATAGTAAAAAAAAAAAGTTTGTTTCTATTTAAGTGGCGCGGAGTGTATATTATAGTTTATAGTCGATGTTAGCTACTTTTTAATCACCCTTATTCCTCAAGGCGTTCTACTAAGACGCCGTGGCTCTGCCAAACGGCGTTAAAGTAAAACTTCTTCATTACCTCCTCTCTTTACCATTAGTACTACAGTTGTTTTTCTGGAACGCCAATATTCGTTTCCGAAGCCATGGCGCATTATTGCACTTTTAGTAAAAATGGAGGAATAAGGTTGATTTTATACGAGCAAACTAACATGTACAAGAAGTTGGGGCTTGTAGATTTCAACTAGACTAGATTGTATAGGATGGAGTCTCGCTTAAAAGACAAGGGATAATTTAATAATTAAACGCTTTAAATAACCAACTCTATTCTGCTATCCGATCCAATTTTTCGATTCACATGAATATTTCATTCAATTTTTAACTCTTTATTTTCAAAAGTCTTCTATCTTTTGAGTTCAAAGCTTCGCCAATATTTGTTTTTAAGATTCTAAGGAGAATCTAATTCTTAAAATTCATCTTGGATCGAAATTTATATGCTTTTTGGAAATCCGTTTTTTCCGTCGGATAGCAGAATACAAATATTCATGTGAAAGTTTAGCAGAATAGGGCCGAACATCTTCCTCCAAATATCCGTCGAAATATCGCAAAGATACCTTCATCTTTATATGTACTCAGTTTCAATCCATATTTTTTCACATTCTTCTAAATGTTAATAAATAAACAGAAAATTTAAAATGCATATTTTTGTTTTAATCTTTATATTTACCATGTATTGGTTTTATTTTATTTTTACAAACTAAATAAATAATTTTGTGTGTACCTTAAGATCGAGAAAATTCTTTCCAGATAATTTGTATTTTTTTTTTTGCTCATTTACCATAAAATTAAAGAAAAAAAGAAATTAAAAAATATGTTTAAGAGAAATATCAATTGCAGGAGTTTGGATAGATTTACCTACCAGGAGATTATAGTGTTCGCTGTTTTCAAAATCCAAACAAGTAACACATCGCTTGATTGATCGCTTCTCAAGCATGCATAAACGTGTTTCATTTGATATCAAGCTGACCTGGAACTTAGTCAAAAACAATTAAAAATATTTTGATTGCCATTTAGTTTTTTTTTTTTTTTTGTAAATTTCGTTTGCGTCTTGAAGAAATGTTGCTGATGCTTTTTGCAGGCGACGACTTTGCTCAATTTTAAGATGCTAATTTTCAATACAAATTTCATCTCTCTCCTCAAGCCACAACAGCAACAAAATCTTCTCAGCGATTCCCTTCTTTTTGGAACGATACATATTTCTGTTACAAAAAAAGATGATGCTGAATTCGCCTCTTCATCTCATGTTCGCGAGTCTCACAATAAAGCGCTGAAATGTTTCAATAAAAATGTGGAAAATAAAAAAAAATTGATTTCTTCGACTGACACAAGCAACTCAGGCTCCGAGGGAAGCTCTGCATTTTGCTTCTCGGAAACAACACCGATTTCCATCTCAAATGCAGAGCCTCCTTTTGGAATGATGCCAGTTTTGTTGTTGTTGTCTTTCTGCGGGACCCACCTCTTCTTAACTAGAAAATACTTTTTTTATTGCGGAACGAGATTCGTCGCATCCAGCTTCTGGAATGTTGGAAAAGATTGTTAAAAAATAGTTTTGGACAATATGGGGGATTCTATCACATACTCCTACAATAGATTTGGTTGAAATAAAAAAATTAGATTTTGGAAAGAATTAAATCGATTAACAAATTTTAGAAAAACTAATCTTAGAATCTAGAGTCAGCTCTGCGAAGAAGCCTTTGCCACATTACCTCAGGAATATACACAAGAGCATTCCCCAAATGGTGTCCTTAGTCCACTACTAGTAGTTGGTCTGGTAGCGGGCAGGAACGCTTCTCGCAGGTAAGACAATTTTCCAGCGGGAATGTTCCTTCGACAGAGTGCAGGCAGACGCCACTGTCTGGTGGACTCTGATAGTAGTTGTGTTCACCGCTGATTAGGTCACTGTTGGGTGAGATCGAGAAAAAGTCACCGTTATCTTCTGGCAAGGGGTCATCGCACATACCGAGCAATTGGTTCCAGTTGGTTTCACCGCCACCGTACGGAGGGGCATAGTCGGAATCTGTGAAGAAATTGAAATCATTGATGAAACTCTCTGATAGAATGGAAGCATCCAAGAGCATTGCACTACCATTGTCGTCGTTGAAATCGTAGGTTTGCGGTTGATCCCCGAAGTAGCTGGATGATGATCGGTTCGAATCGGTGGGCGAGCAAGAGGATTGTTTGGGTGAGTAGGAACCCCCGTTTGGTACTTTTCCATGCGCCACCGATACCAAATCAAGAATATCAGTTTTATTAGAAACCAACCCTTTGTAGTATTGTTTTTCGTGTTCAAGCTTCTTGACCAGCTTCATGTGTTTCTTGAGAGTTTTGTGCAGTTTTTTGTTGGCATTTTTCATGGTATCGAGTTCCTTTTCAAGTGTTTCCAAGTATTCTTTCTTTTTGCGACGATTTTCACGAGCCAACAAGGCATTGCGATTGGAAACGTTTGGATCTGGTCGACGGGTGGGCATACGTTGGAGTGTTGTTGCAGTTGAACCGGCGGACTTGCCTGTACACGAATATTGACTTGCTGAACTGCTGTGGACACAGTCATAATCGGAATCTTCATTTTCGCTGCTGGATGACGATGATAAGTCGCTTAAACGTTTGCTGATTTTACCAGTTCTATAGACGGCCATTTTAGTTTGCATTTTTTTTTGCGTCGTAGAGGTGGTCGGTATATATAATTTTTTTTTTGTATTTGGAAACACAATGAAATTTGATAAAATCTTGCTTTTTCACAGTGTTTTTTGTTTGAATTACTTACTTTTGATAAATTTATAATTTTTTTGAATATTATATTGTAGAAAATTTAATTGAAATTCGTACACGATTAGACGTGACCAAACTCAAAAAGTGAAAATTTTTGATGTGAATGAAAAAGGGAAGGGAAATAAAAAAAATATGGCTGACGCTGACTGCATGTTGGGTAAGAGGCCAGGTTACAATAGGAGTTTAGGTTCTGTCGATAACGAGGTTAAATTAACAATTACCCCGTTTACAAGCAGTATCGAAAGCTCGAGTTGGATTAGGGTCAGATTTTAGACCAAAGTTTTTTGTCACGTGATTTGAGAGGCCCATTTGAAGTTGAGTTGCGATATGGTGTTGACATAACAGTTGAAGGAATGGCCTCATTATATTTATTCAGTTAAAATTTAATGAATTGTATTACATACTTTACATATAAAGGCTTAACTACATAGGCCTACTTTTGTACAAAAGTAGAAAAGTGAGAAATAAATATCTATTCTGAAGACACCTGCTTGCAAAATAACAGTGGGGAATGGTGCGTGGTGGTTTAATTTATATGTCAAAACAATTTTCATATGTTTTTTTGCAAGCATGTTTCTTTGGGGAGCATTTTAATTTCTCACTTTTGTACTTTTGTACAAAAGTAGGTCTATGTAGTTGAGGCTTAACTATCAAAACAAATAAATAATTTTACTCACACATGTGCAAAAACACTGTCGTCAACACATCCATCAGACCGACTCTTCGACCCAAGTTTTTTATCAACAATTTCGATTCAACTCCGTGGAATCGAGTCGGTTGAAGCTCATTTCAACACGATGCAGGTATACGAAGGGGCCAAGCGAACTTGAAGCTCGTCGAATACATCATATAAACGGGGTTTTAACGTTTTCCCTTATCCCCTTTCACACAGAGAAATTAGTTGCTGGAGATTTTGTTGACGTTTCCTTTTAATTGCCTTGTACCTTTTACAAGAGAATGATTTGTAATTTTAATAATAAAAACAAGCCTTCATTGCATTTAATTGGGTGTTTGTTGTGCCTCCCTATCTATCATGCCGACTCCATTTGCCATGAACGAAATCGAAAGTCCAAACAATAATACCATCCACAATCTGATTTGTATGACCCCTTTTACACAGGGAAACCATGTTGCTGGAGATTTTTTTGACGTTATCCGTTCTTCGAGTGAAAGGGGACATTTATCAACATTTTTGCAATCATTTTCAGATCACTGAACAGACCCATTATAAATCTACCTTACCGACACGAATGTACTCCCCAAAGAAAAACGTCAAAAATTCGCAGACGTCAGTTCAACGTCAAAGCACCTACATTTCGCCATTCTCGCCCTTTTCGCTTCAAAAGAGCAGTACATTCGTGTCGTTCGGTTCGTTTTGCAATAAAAATTTTATATATGCGCGAGAATAAAATTTAAAATTCTATCTAAATAGTTTTCCTGTGCTGTTCTGTGTTTCGCTCCACCATGATAGAGAAATAGGAACGAAAAAATAAAATATCAACCGGAGGCCAATCCCGATTAGAATAGCAACATAAATTTAACAACAAAAATAACGAACAACAAAAAACATGACTGGTATCACAACTTGATACACAACTTTTTTCCAATTTAGCTCAAGAATTTCTAATCCTCGTTATCAGTACAACATACAAAAAAAAAAAAACAATCCTCCCAAGTGCGAAAACAGTCGAAAGTGCACTGAATTAAGAACAAAAAAAAAGAAACACTCGGTGATATACACATAAAATAATAAACAACGCAGCGCACGAACGGCAACGGATAAGAATAGCAATTCGGTATTCGGATTGAAAAGTGAAATTCATTCAAGTGAAGTTAAACGAACCGTACCGAAAATCCCTTGTAGACCTAGAAGACTACGGACCGATCGACCAACAATTTACTACCAATCCTATAAACATCAGCAATACAAGTTCTTAATATTTGCATTAATTATTTTACAACCAACTTATCTGTTATATTAAGAGTGCAAAAATGAGTTCAAGTGCTGGCGCTGCTTCTGTAGATGAAGATTCCTCTACCTCAGTGCTTCTAGTCACGGCCAATGTTGGTAGTGTTTTCGAAGATGTAAGTGTTGTTTAGATTGAAGAATGGTGGTCACTTCCTCCAACTCCTCATCCTCCCTTGTCTGTCCCTCATTATATATATGTATGTAATTAACCGCTAGTGCTATTTGCTGTGCAAGTGCTACGCCCGCTGTCGTCATTGTATAACTTGACTTAAACGCGAAACTCCCCAATGTGCGACTTATTGATTTTACTCGTATACCTACGAGATCTTTAATAAATTGGATTAACGTAATTTATATTTGGTGTGTTTCTTTTGCAGCCATCGCGATTGTTAGACCCCTGGGTGGAGGAGTTTCTGGCGCGAGTAACACAATTAAGGCCTCGGTTCTTGGCTTTGCATTTGCAGGAAGTCGGCGGCAAAACTTATGAAAAATCTATGGAATATGTGCAGGATTTTATAAGGAGTCTGTGCGAAGCCAAGCAATTGAGCGATTACTCGTGCATTCGAATTTACATGGATGAGGATTTCAAGTCAGCCGAACACTTCACTGTAAGTTATTTATTTTTGTTGCAATTACATTTTAATTTAAACTTGTCATATGTATATATTTCTATGTTTATGCTTGTATATAGTGTAAGGTCATGTTTTATAATGTTTTTCGGTTGGTCGTGGAAAACCTTTCTGAAAACCGCAGAAAATATATATAACAAAAACCCCTTGAACACAATGGGTGTAGCGTGCAGCAAAAGTAAACATTTGTTTCACTTCAGCATTCAGCTACACCTACCAATAACTGTGTTGAAATATTTATCATTCAAACACTTAAAGTTTGATCACTTGTAATCAATTATGTATAGTGATAAGAAAAAAATCACATCGAACTATGTTTCATTCAATTATTATTATTAAATATTTTTATATCAAATGTAGTTCATTTTATTCTTTAGTAAAGAACATAACCACTGTTAAAGATTATTTACAATAAATTGGTACCAGAGATCGAAAATAACAGTTGACCTTAATTATCAATTGGTTTCTCACTGAGATATATCAAATTCGCCAAATTTCATTTTGGTTTTGGTCTGAAATTTATTTAAAATTTTTTTTTTAGGTCTTTGGCTGATATTTATCATTAGGCGTGTACCATCAACTGAGCGCTCCGAGCTCAGATCAAGGATTTTTTAAGTGAGACAAAAAATCTCAACTGAGCTCTGAGATTTTTTGCGGAGATTTCTGATCCAAACATTTTTTGGATTCATAACTTTTTTCTCAGACGAAACAGCGGTTTCTTTGACAACCAAGTTATAATTTTTTGAGGGTGAGCAAATATGAAAGTGGTAAATAAAAGCGAAATGTTGATGAAAACTCAAACTAATTGAATAAGCTATAATCATTTTCATCAATTTCAATCATTTTTTTGATTTAACAATTAAATATTTAAAGAAAAGTTGAAATTTTATTTCTAAACTTGTATGAGAAAAATAACACATGTTTTTCTTTTGAAAGAGTGCGGAGAATGTTGTCCCATCAAATGAGCCTGAGCTCATTGAGCGATCAGTTTGTGGTACACGCCTATTTATTTTCAAGTATAACTCTTATCTGTTGACATATTCCATTAAAAATAAAGGGAAATGTTTGAATGGTTATATTTTTTTTTTCTTTATTTTTCAAAAAAAAAAATACAAAATAAGTTTATTTCAGTCATAAAAGGGTACAAATTTTTAGGTAAGGTATTAACTATTAAGTTTAACTTAAAGTAAACTCTCTAGAGTTTTTGAGCTCAGGTAGGTAGAAATGGCGGCTACAGGCAGCCTAGCCCATAACCCAATTAGCGCTGAAAAGCGCCGTTTTTATACCATAACTCGTTAGAACCTATGGATGGAATTGAAAGGGAGATTGTGGGCATATCCTCAGGATATCGTCCATTTTTCTTTGAATTTAGAAAAGGATTGACAAAATTTTGTTACTTGTGGATTGACTGAGTAGCTTTAAGCACAATCATCAGAAAGCGGATGACTCACTCAACCAGACCACCACCCACACCCGCATCATCCACCGATTGCCCAGCTAGGCAGTCTATTGGCTGGCGCGTGCGTCCACTGATCTGATCGAATGATCAACCGGCCGCCATGCACCACGAACTCCCACCCGAATTCCACTCCGCTATCTTGCGATTATAGGGAACGACGAGAGGTGCGATGCAGAAGTAGCCGAAATTTGTCCTAGAGCCATTTCGTCGCGTTGAGAAAAGAGATCAAGTCTTTGATCTTTATTTCCAAAAGTTCGTTAATGTCGTCAAAAAATGCACTTCCGAATGATTGTGCTCTAGCTTTGGCCAGAGCGGGGCATTTTCAGAGGAAATTAAATACTGTTTCCTTTTCCTGCTGGTCCCCACAGCTCCGACAGTGAGTGTTGTGAGGTATGCCAAGCTTCGCTGCATGCTCTCCTATTGGCCAGTGTTCGCTACAGGTTGCAACGACCCTGGCTATGTCTTGTCTGGGTCTGCGTAATAGATCAGTTGTTCGGGGTTTATTATAGGTGGGCCAGATCTTCCTAGATATAATACAGTTTGATAAACTATACCACCTGCGGTTTGATTCAGTAAGAAAAATTGATTAAATATTGCCCTTCACAACTCCAAGCCCGTTCATTGCCCCCAATGCCACTGGGACCTGGAACCCAAATAAGAGTGACATCCAGGTCAGTGGTGAGATTTGCAAGCACATCCTGGTATTGCTGGACCAATTTGGAGGATGAAGGAGGTGAATTAATGGCTTTAACAGCCGCCTGACTGTCTGTAATAATAGCTGCATTACGGTTCTGGTTTGGATCTTCTTTTAGTAACTTGCAGGCTTCCCTAATTGCCAGTAATTCAGCTTCAAAGACACTAGCAAAATCAGGTAGTCTAAAGGACCTAGAGACATTTTGAGACTCAGAAAAGATTCCTGCACCAACACCACACTCCATCTTTGAGCCATCAGTAAAAATAGTTGTGTCGAAATCTTTCTTTTTGAGCTCAAGTTATATATTTTTATTTACGATATACGTAGTATTAAAGGGCAAGTTTAGGATTAGTGCAACAAAAAAAAATCGAGATAATAATTTTCCCTAACATTACGATGATACCGAACGCGAAAAGAGCAGGAGCCTCATCACGTAAAACAAAAACGATCGATCGATATCGTTTTGGAGATGGCTGTCTTTATTTTCCTCTACTGAAGTGATAGAGATAGCAATATTAAAAACGATATCGTCCTATCGTTTTTGTTTTGTTTTACGTGATGAGGCCCCAGGTCTCGCAATTCTGTCTGTCTGTCCGTCTGTCTGTGGAATACCTCGACCTGCAGCCTAAATGGCTGAAGCGATTTTCTTCAAACTGTGGACTTAAGGTTCTTAGGGGATTCCCTAAAGGGAAATAGATTTTCAAATAACGTTACCTGCAATACAACCAATATTATACATAAATTGATTTATTTCAAAAAGGGCTCCAACGATTAAAAAAAAAAAAAAATACGAAGTACTATTAGTGCTATGATTTCAACCAATTTTTTATGTAAGAGGTCCTTTACAATTTTAACAATTTTGCATATTCAATTTTATGAAAAAATAAATTTTGGGTTTTTTAAAAAAAGTTGAATTTTTTTTTTGAAAATTCAATATCTTCTAATGGGTTCAATGAATATTTTTTTTTTAATTTGTCTAAAATTGTATTTTATTAAATTCTAAAACTTAAAACACCAAATTTTATTTTTAAAAATATTCAAGAGTTTTTATAAAAAAGAGTGAGTGTAGCGTATGAAGTGAAACTTCTTTATCTTTGCAAAAAACATTTGATGCAAGATGGCTTTAACATATAAAAACTAACAGCCCTATTATGGCTATCAAATATCACCACTTAACTGCTCTGAAAACTTCATTGAACACAAAGTGACAGAAGTTAGAACAGTTTAGTGCAAGGTTTTTACTCACGGAACACACGAATCTTGTACTTTACTGATCTTTTCTTTTCCGAACAGATTCATTAAACAGACCTATTTCTGATGAACTGTGAATTTTAAGAACTATTGTGAATTGTTTTATTGTAATGCGGCTATTAAAAATATTGATATCCATTTTTCTATTTTCTATAAAACGACAAACCAAAATTCTTTTGACAAATGTATACAATTTTCGCAGGCCTAGACTAGGTCTGTTTAATGAATCTGTTCGGAACAGATAACTACAGAAAAGAACAGAAAAGATCAGAAAAGTACATGTTGTGTGTTCCATGAGTAAAAACCTTGCACTCAGCTGTTCTACCTTCTGTCTACTACTTTTGTGTTCCATGAAGTTTTTCAGAACAGATGAGAACAATATTTCATATTTCAATATTTTTTAGCCAAATAGTCTAGCGGACTGATGGCATATAATTATTTTAAATGTCAAACGAAATAGGTTATATTCACAATAGATTTTTGTTTGTTATTCACAATGAGACAATATAAAATTAACATATTTCTTAAGCGGGGTACACATTATCGATTATCTGAGAGAAATCTGTTTAAACTTTAAAGTCAAGTTGTCAACCAATATACAAACAATTGTGAGCAATGTACGAGATACATAATTATAAATACAAACAAATTAGGTGAAGGTTTTATAGACTTTCTTTTAATTTTCTTTAAATACAAATACAAGAAGTATCGGAAGATCGAGTTGGATAAGGCTCGAGTTTAAGACTCACATTTTTCGTCATTTGAGTTCAACGCCTAATTTAGAGTTCAGTTGGAATGATATTGAGATAACATAAAAACGAATGGCATGAATATAATTTATTTCACAACAAAAACAAATAAAATTGAATAATTTTAATTGTACTATGCATATCTATGAAAACAAATACACGGTGCTTTAATCAAAGCAACTCGACTTAGGTTTTTTGTCACAAATTTAGACTAGACTACGTTCCTGAAGTAGAGTGGAATTAGTTGAAGCTCACTTCAACTCAATACAGTTTTAAAAAGGTTGGAAGACAGCTTGCTGATGTAAATAATTACGATTTGCGTTATTTAATGTTGGAAAAATGTTCCGAACAGTTATTTGAAACAAATTCCACTATTCGTATGAAATCGAATAACCTCCGCTATTTGAAATACCCCGCTAGGGTCAATTGTTATACAGAGCCCATTTACAAGGTTCGTTTTGTCTTTTTGAACGTTCCACAAGTAGTATAAAGTGTGACGGATATAGCGAGTTTGCTTTATTTATATCACAAGTTTTCCATATTTGTATGATAAATGAAATACTACCTTTGGTTGCATAGTTATAACCGTGCACTTATTGCAACGCATTCATGTGATCTAAAAAAAAAAGTCAACTACCTTCCATGTAGCCGCTGTGTAAACTTAAAATATTTGCGCAGTGTAAACGTCATGCGCCATGTAAACCAATTTTAGATTTTAATAATTTTAAATAAATTCCTTTTATACCTTATACCGTAAGTCTTTTAAATGGATCCTGAATAACACGGCCCTTTGGCAATTTCTTCTTCAATTTCAAAACTACCCAAAGTGCCTACACTGGCAATTGAGACAATTTCATTTGACAGCTTGTCAAAAAAAAAACTTTTTTTCGAGCTCCTTGTAGCTGGTCTATTTTTCCTTCGCAGAGCGCGAGAAGAAGATCTTCTGCTGGATTCTATGATTTTTTTTTGTTTATATTTTCTTATGGACATAACTTAATAATAATATAAATGTGAAAGAAAGTTTGTGTGTCTGTTTGTTCCACTTTATCAGTAAATACTGAAATGATTGGAATGAAAATTTGTGGATAGAGAGCTTTGATGTAGGGAATGAACATAGGCTAATTATTTATTTTCAAAAATTTTAAAAAGTGCAACAAAAAACAATTAAAATGCAAAAAATAGGGTTTTTATGAAAATGTTGGAGTTATACCCAATAGTTTAGACTATGAGATGGACATTAGTTAATGAACATTAAATGTTTCGTATTCATGATTCATTTTAGACGTTTTTCAACAGTTTTTGTTGGACACCAATGCATTAAGTAACACGCTTCGTGGGTTCTGAGACTCTTAACTCTTTTGTTGGGTCGTTGCACTGCTTAGAGTATGTTTAATCGTCAGGAAGGCGCCAATGTCAACATTTTCTTAAAATTTTAAAAAGTGCAACAAAAAACAATTAAAATGCAAAAAATAGGGTTTTTATGAAAATGTTGGACATTAGTTAATGAACATTAAATTTTTCGTATTCATGATTCATTTTAGACGTTTTTCAATAGTTTTTGTTGGACACCAGTGCATAAAGTAACACGCTTCGTGGGTTCTGAGACTCTTAACTCTTTTTTGGGTTGTTGCAATGCTTAGAGTATGTTTAATCATCAGGAAGGTGCCAATGTCAACATTTTCTTGGACCATTGGTGGACGGCCTACTAAATGCAGGTCACCAAAAAGGTACTTTTGTCCAAAAAAAAATTTAAAAACGTCCAGAATGAATTATGAAAATAAAACGTTTCCAACCCCTACAGAAGAAAAAATAAAAGTTACATTTAACCATTGTCATTTAAATCACTTTTTTTGCATTTAAATTGTTTTTTGTTGCACTTTTTTAATACAAAATTATGCCCAGTAATAATAATATTTTTTTTTTTTGTTTAAACCAGCTGTATTTCGCAAAGCTGCAGCTGAAGTTGACGGCCCTGAAATATGGGTAAATGATTTAATTTCTTTTTTTAGCAGCAGCATTTTATGAAATTGGAATGAATGATTCCCGTTGATTCCGTCTGATGAAAAATTATCAACGAGAGCTTGGATGCAGGGAATGAACATGGGCTTATTATTTATTTTCAAAAATTTAAAACAATGCAACAAAAAACAATTAAAATGCAAAAATAGGGTTAACATGGAAATGTTGTAGCTATACCCAATAGTTTAGATTATGAGATGGACATTAGTTAATGATGATTAAATTTTTCGTATTCATGATTCATTTTAGACGTTTTTCCAAATTTTGTTTGGACACCAGTACATAAAGTGAATCGCGTTGTGCGTTCTAAGACTCTTAACTGTTTTTTGGGTCGTTGCTCTGCTAAGAGGATGTATAATTGTCAGGATAATTGTTTTCTTTGACCTTTGGTGGGTGGCCTTCCAAATGCAGGCCACCAAAGGCACTGTTATCCAAGAAATTGATGATGATTTTTCATCAGAAAAAAATAAATTGCAAAAATGAAACAATTTCACGATCAACAACGTTAAAAATATTACTGCATATTATTACAAACCGTTTTTATTTAACATAAGAATTCTTTTTTTCTTCAATAATTTTATTTTATTTTTTTTATTTTTTTTTTATTTTTGAGGTGCCTGATCTTTAATATTTTGTTTAATATTTTTTTCTCAATTCAAAGTAGTTAGAATGAAACTCAC
Source organism: Melangyna quadrimaculata (assembly GCA_949320155.1). NCBI lineage: Eukaryota > Metazoa > Arthropoda > Insecta > Diptera > Syrphidae > Melangyna > Melangyna quadrimaculata. The sequence goes on from OX439483.1 coordinate 408,116,861, forward strand.
ACTATAGTGCTGATAAAATAAAACTTTTAAATACAATTGGCATTACCGATAAAATAATTTGGAGATGACTTTAAATAATGAACCAACACATGAAAAAAAAAGAATCTCAATTCATCAAAAGTCCAATATTTAGGCTCGTTTCACACACATTCGGTTTCATTAGGGGGGTTCACACTCATTGACAAGTCGATCGACCTGAGTCGTGTTGCTAGCGTTCACATTCGACGACCGCTCCATCAACTTCATTTGTAAATAAATTTTCAAAAAGCAAACACGGTGTGGATTTAACTTTTTGCACCAGTTTCAGTGAAGGAAATTCATATTTTCTCCCTTACTTTTGTGGATTTACTTCTATTTCAACCCATTCTCTATGAATCTCACAAAAAAATTTAAAAGAAACACTAAAATCCAAATTTTCAGACATATCAGTTGTTCAACTAGTGTTCACATTACAAATTATGTGAAGTTTCGACACGAGTTGATGAACTTGTTGATGAGTGTGAACCCCCCTATTCGGTTCGGTCTCTATTCGGTTTGTATTTGGCTGTGCCTGATATGTGTGAAACGATATAACGGTTTCTAATAGGTTTTTATTTTTGCCGTTTTATCGTTTCACACATATCAGGAACAGCCGAATACAAACCGAATAGAGACCGAACCGAAGAAAACCGAATGTGTGTGAAACAAGCATTAATGTTTACTTAAATATTTAGGTCATACCATGTACGATTTACTATTAAAATGGTCAAATGCACCATATGTACAGGTACACCATCTTCGTCCAATTTATGTTAAAAGAAATACTTTGTTCTTTTATACTTTAGAATTAAATTTTGTTTACTTATAAAATTATTAGCTTTGAATTGTGTTTTCAAATAAATTGTATTCTTTTCCAAATCGTTCAACTGAAAACACGAATTCTTTTGTTTCAATTATTATATTTATCCATGAACTTATATCAGTTTGTGGGCCCAGTCCATGCTTAATATATGTATATGGTTAAATAGAAGAATTAAAGAAAAAGATTTCAGTTAACGATTTGTTTGCATTACATACATAATTGGAATATTGGAAATTTAAGAAAAATTTCAAGATGTCTCAGAACGTTCTCCCGTCCATTAAAAAACTTAAAGGCCGTGCAAATTGGGATTTCTGAAAGTTTGCGGTTAAGACGTACCTCGAACTGGAAGACCTTTGGGATTGCAATGAATATGAAGCTAATGCAGTACCAGATGCCAAGAAAGTGACGAAAGCCCGAGCAAAAATAATCTTATTGCATGGTGTCCGCTAAACTGGAAAGTCAGGGAACAAAATTTGGTCAGGGAAAGTCAGGGAGTTCAGGAAGCGGTCAGGGAAAATTTTTTCCATTTCAATTTTTAAAAATTCACTGAACTGCTTTTTCACTTTCTCTCATAAGAAACTTTTTTCTGATCGAACATTTCGTTTTGATTACATCTCTGTTTAAAATTATTCATTTCGTATCTTTTGCCACACCTGTGAATATGTCAAAAAAAAAAAATGAGTGAAACGCAACTAACTGCACTTTGTGTAATTTCGTACAGTAATGGCCGCGATCGGAAACCTGTGTAGAGCTATCCAGATAGGTTCGTGTTGTTGGAAACTCGTGTGAAAAAGAGCTGCTGACAAAACAGCTTTTGCTGTTGGATAGCTATCCATGCTATCTGTAATATTTTGGTAGATATTATGTACGCTTCTATCCCAAGCGAAATGTCAAAAAGAACCAATCCGTAGATCGATTAACAATGCGACGAAAAAAAATAGTTATTTCAGCTCCCCCCGTGTTTAGGAAAACTACACCATAGAATTAGAATTTTGTGGACTCAAATTAAAGGAAATTGCTAACTGCTCCATTTGAGTCCGGAACATTCTAATTCCATGGTGTAGTTTTCCTAAACACGGAAGCTTAAATAACTATTTTTTCTTTATAAATAAGGGGGTCAGTTTATAATATTTAAATTATAATTACATAATATTTAAATAATAAAAGTAATTTCAGTTTGATTTTTTCATTATTTTGAACACACACTGCTCAGCAAGAAGAAAAAGAATAAATAATTTAACGCTACCAAAAAACTCGTCGTCAAGAAACTCGTCGCATTGTGAATAATTCACAATGCGACACGTAAAAATGCGAAACGATTTTATAACTAGAAAAAAATGACAGCGAATCAAGTCACGCTCTCGTCGCGTTTACTCGTTCTATTGTGAATCGACCTTTAGATAGGCTATCGCATAGGTTTCCGATCGCGGCCAATAAGAGGAAAAAAATAACTGTAAAAAACAATGGGCAAAGATGTATGGAGCGTGGGCCCAGCACCAATAAGAACGGCCTTCATATCGAATATAGGTACATGTTTATGCATTCGTTATCCGTTAACCGTTTGTCCAAATTCGCTGTGTGTTATTTAATTTTGAATAAAATGAGTTTTAGGGTCACAATTATTTTTTTCCATAGTTTTTTTTTTAATATTTTGTGTACTTTTCGCTCGATTTAAGTCATTTTTTGGAATTAAGTTATTTGGACCCATGACACACTACCTGAAATTTTTCAGATTTTTAAAATTATGTTTACGGCAACCATTTTATGCAAAAAGCATTTTTTGGAGTATTTAATTTTTTGGAAATTTTAATTTAACAAAATCATCTCTGGAAAACAACAAACAAACATCAATTTGTATCTCATTTCATTGGTATTATTTTCAAGGTTTTAAATTGCAATCTGTAAAAATTGGACAAAACAAACTCACAAAACCACCCACAAACCACTCTTATATATCCTTTTAGGGGTTCAATTTTTTTTAACTTTTCCTTATTTAGTAACGAAGAAAATGGTTGTAATTTTTTTACGAAATGATTCCTAAATAGATCAAACAAAAAATATTAACAAAGAATAGAATATTTTTTTTCCTTTTTATGGTACTAAAATATTTTTATCTCAGTCACTTTTGTGTCTTTGTGGTTTTTCAAAGAAGAATAAAATTTCAGAAAAAGAATATTTTTTGCTCAAGCTACAAAATCAAGTACAAGTTTAACAGTTAATCTAATATAACGATAATGAAAACGAAGATTTAGTGCAAACATGTTTTTTTTGTCTACTCGTTCAAAAACGACGACCTGGCTTTTATTTTAAACTATTAAGTGATGTTTGTGTAAAACAAGGACCTGGATTTTTGTATATGATAAAAAAGAGACTAACTTAAATTAGGTAAGAAACTGACTGAGTTAAAAATCTTTTAGTAGGTACCAAACGAACAAAATATTAAATTTTTTGTTTATAATTTTTTTTTTTATATTTTGTGCCCGCCAGCCCGTTATAAATGTAATACCAATTTTTTCGTTACTAAATAATGGATAATCTAAAAATATTTCAACCCCTTATAGTAATATATAATGGTGGTTTTGAGGATCGTTTTGTAAGTAGTTTTGTCTTACTTTTACGAATTGCAAAAGATTAAAAACAATACCTATTTTTATTCTGATAAATGAGATAAAAATTGATATTTTTTGATTTTTTCCAGAGATGGTTTTGACACCAAAAATATTATTTAAAAACTAATATTTGTTTTTTTTTTTACAAATTAAATGCTCCAAAAACTGCTTTTTGCATACAATTGATGCTTGCGACCCCAAACATAACTTTAAAAATGCAGGTATTCTATCACGGGTTCAAAGAACTTAATTGCAAAAATGGCTTTAATCGAGCGAAAAATACACAAATTATTAAAGAAAAACTAAGGAAAAAAGGATTTGTTCACCCTAAAACTCATTTTAATCAAAATTAAATAACTTGTCACACAGAGAATTTGGACAAACGGTTAAAGGATAAGGAATGCATAAACAAATACCTATATATGATATGTAGGCGGTTCTTATTGGTCCTGGGCCCAATTTGTCCATTGTCCTTTGACTGTGAGGTTCAACCAACGTGTTCAAGTTCCAAGTACGATTATTTCTTTTTTACTTATTTCTTCATACTGTTTCTGCATACCTGAATTACATTTTGATTTATTTAAAAAAAATACTATTAAATTTTAATATTGCAAAGATATATACATATGATTTAAAAGAATTTTATTTAAATGGTCATTCATTACTATGAACAACATTGCATAGGTAAAGTCGTCCCTTTTGTTAAGCAAAACAATTTTTTTTTAATTCATGCAGTTATTATTTTTCACTTTAAATACAATCCCTTATGTATACCTTACCTTCAGATAGATCTTTGAAAAATACAAGGTGAGTTCTTTTTGCCTAAGGTTTAATTAACTCCATTCGAATATGTACATTTTCTACCACTTAATGCAATATTTGTGCAATATTAATACGTACCTACTCATGAAAAAAAATTTTGATTTTTTGGTCAGGGAAAATTTTGAAATTGGTAAGGGAAAGTCAGGGAAATTTATTTTGAAAAATAATGGACACCATGTATTGATCGAGCCGATCAATTTTGTCCATGTGCAGTCTGCGAAAACTGCGAAAGAAGTATGGAACAATCTAGAACGAGCTTTTGAAGATTCAGGACTAACACGTCGAGTCGGACTTTAAAGAAGCTTGATAAATACACGCTTGGAGGATAATGATTCCGTTGAGTCATACGTCAGGAAGAGAGTTAACACTGCCCACAAATTGAGATCTGTGGCTACGGATGTTAGCGATGAATGGGAAGGCACTTTGTTGCTTGCTGGGTTATCTGACGAGTATCGCCCCATGATAATGGGGCTCGAAAGCTCAGGAACACCGATCATTGCAGATGCTATCAAGACAAAACTGCTGCAAGATGTCAAAGACGATCAAGCTGGATCCGCTGTGTTCTTTGGTAAACGAAAAACAACAAAGAAATCCCGTGGTCCAAGATGTTTCGGATGCAGAGATTTCGGACACATTTCTAGGAATTGTCCAAAGAAGAACACAAAGAGCAATGATTTCAAATCCAAGACGCATGGATTATTCACTGCCTTTACAACCAATGCTGGCAATGATGACTGTTATATTGATTCAGGTGCCTCCGCTCACATGTCTATGAAGCGGGACTGTCTCACAAGTTTGAATCAACCAGTTAGAAGCGAAATAGTCTGTGCCAACAATTTTATAAATTTATTAATTTAAAAGGAACCAAACCAGACAAAGCCAAAAATTACTTTTGTTTTGACAACATAAATTAACAGAACAGTAAAAAGAAGCTGTCAGCACGTTAGTTCTGTTTCTTTACTTTATCGAAAAAATGGTATAAACTGTTATAAAACCCAATTTCGTACGCAATTTCATGGAAATTGAAGTGATTTGAGATGATTTTGAAATTGCGTCAATGTATGAGAAATTGTGCAATTTCGAAGATGATTTCGGCAAAATAATTTAAAATTGCGCAATTTTGTTCAGTGGGAACACAGAATTACAAGGAATATTTTAAAAGGAAATTTTGTTTACTGGTACATTATCATTTCCGTATCGAAGGCGTCATTTCCGTATCGAGTCCAAATTCTTAAAAACACTTAAGATCAAGTGCCCGCACTTTAAATCATTAAATTATTCCATAATTTATACCAACACTTGAATGTACATACTTTTTTTCTTAAATTTAGGTAGGGGACATTTTGGGTGTCTAAAAAGGAGCTTTTAACAGAGAATCACCCAGGTACTTTAATACGATGAACGCACGAATTATTTTAAATATCAAAATTCGTTGGTAAATTATTTTTTAGGTGACCAATTCTTTATGTTAATTATTTTATTATAGTGGGCTTTTTTGGTCGATTATCTTCTGGATGCAAATAGAAACGAATTTATTTCATCTTCTTTTCCAACGTTTCGTCGCTTTTCACGACTTCTTCAGGGGTTCTTCTTTAATTTTGAAAAATATATATTAGTGGTATATATTTACACATCGGCTTGTTTTGATGTTTTAAAATAAATAATAAATAAATAAGAAGACAGAAATCAGCTATGCTTTCGCCATCAAAAAGAAATACAATTTGTTGATTTTATTTTTTGATTAGCTTGTTGAGCTGCGTAGGAACTTTTCAATTAAACACGCTTAAACTAGACTTTGGTTCTTAAAATCGATATTATTATAACTTCCCCTAACTAACTCAGTATACCTAGGTATTTAATCTAAACCTTGGAGGTCATTTGTGTGCTCTTATAATTAATACCTTTACTTTACAATAAGGAAAAGCATATTGATACAAAAATTCGATCTATAGAATGTGACACATACATATTATGTGCATAGGTATATCAATATAGACATTATGTGCAAAGACCTTAAATGAATTATAAAGGTTTCTTTGCAAATATCTATAATACAAAAACGATATTATTTGTGTGTTGTGTAAAATAAAAAGAGAAATATTTATTCAATAATTCTTGCAAAACAAACGTCATGAGTATAATTTCATAAGAAGTTCACACCAAAGAAAATCAATAAATTCTTATTATCGTACTCGTAAATCTATTTTCACTTCTGGAATTATTGTAAATGTACGTACATAGGTACAAAGTACTTTGTGTATTTTTTTTTTTTGTTTAAATATGTTTTTCATAGACACATGAAAATAAATTAACATATCGATAAGATAATATAAAAAAACAGAGCAACTACTAATTTTTCTTCATAAAATTTTTTATTAACCTATGTATGTACGCATACTTCTTTGGCGCCAGCATATTTTCTGATTTGCTTAGCGTATTTTTTTGTCGCAACTCTGACGTAGTTATTGACTATCGACATTTCCGAAATTAAGACATTGATCAGAACAGGTTAATGACCACTGCTTTTGCGTCAATTAATAACATATATATGTACATATGTACATATGTATGATAAGAGTCGATGTGTAAGCAATTAATAAAACTAAAAGATATTTGCGTACGCCCAGGCCCACTTATGATAGTTAAACTTATATTGATGTATGTTGTACATACCTGCTGTATTATAGTGTTTAATCGAACATCTTTCACTCAAAAGTTTCAAGTAGTATCAAATTATCAGTTAGATAATAAATGTTCATCTAATTCGAATAAAGTCAAGTGTTTGTTTTGTTGATTAGTTGATGTTGATTGTTCTTGAGTTGACTTGATTTGGATTTTTGATTTTCATTAATTTGAAATTATTTTTTTTTATCAGTAATCAGTACTTTGAACTTGTTAAGTGTTTATTATTGTTATAAAGTAAATTAAAATAATAAATTAAACACAAGAAAATGACAAGCCGGCTAGCAAACGTAATTAGGATAGAAAACCCTAAAGCACGAAGGCACTGACAACATTATCAAAAAATCTAATAACACATTTTTATGACTTAAGGCAAAGGGAGGTAGAAGAAATGTCAATTGGGAATATTTTGCTTTAGAAAGAAGCTAAATTTTTTGATAACTAATTTACTACTTAAAAGCTTGAATAAACTGCGTACTTAGTTTTTGGAATTCCTGGAAGTGTAGTGCCAAGTTGATATCAAGTTAGCAAGACCACTTTTTTTTTTTTAAATAGTGGATTGTAGATCTACAACTAAGTTAATACTAAAAAGCTTCAATTCACTGCATATTTAGTTTTTTTGAATTTCCACAAATGTAGTGCTAAGTTGACATACATACGTGTGGTAATGCATTCGCTATACTGCTATGTATTTTCAAATGCTTGTTTTACCTTTAAGAAGAGCTGTCAAACTATTTTTTTTGCTTCTTTGCAACTAATGCCCCGAGCCCCGCCCCCGACTTCACGATTCTTTTTTTCGTTTCGTTTTTTGTCTTTTCGACAGATTGGACGAGGGGAGGAGAAATGTTTGGTGAAAGAAGTAACGAAAGCACGATCAGGACAGTGTTCACATTCGACTGACTTCCAACTTTTTTTGACTTCACAATAGAAAACGTAAGAAAATCTATGAACGTTTCAATGTTTTTAAAAAATCCACACATTTGGTGGTCTGTCAAAAGCCAGGTTTCGGTACGTTAATTTACTGTTTTTTTCCAAGACGGTGTTCACATTGAAACGACTCTTCCGACTATTTTTGACTTCTCTTTTTATCTCATTAGTAGTAGTAATTTTTTAAATAAATTTAAAATTTGTGGATTTTTTTTTTTGACGTTCTTTTTTGTAAATTTGGATAAAAGGTTATTTTAGGGTCTTTGCCAATATTTTGAAGCAATATTCCATTATTTTGTTTGTTATATCCAGGGCAAGTTTTTGTATGCGCTTAAAACACAAAATATGCGCTTAAAAAGTAAAAATATGCTCTGAAAAAGTTGTATGATGATGAAAAAACATTGTAAATGAAAAAAAAAAAAAAAAAAAATCAGTCTTATTTGTCAACAAAAACAAAAAAGTAAACCTAAAATAAACTTAAAAAAAATCTGTTCCAATTCAAAAGTTACTAGCTGTCCAGATTCTTTGAATGTGTACGCCTATCGACAGGAATGCAAGGGACCTACAATTTTATGCCGAATCTGAACGGCTAGACGAGAAGCACTTATTCGTGACAAATGATACTCTTGGAGGATTTGTCAATTCCTCGCAAGAGGCAGTAGCCCTGAGAAAAACATTTTAGTTTTTAGGTGGACGAGGCTGGGAAGCGAACCCAGACCTCCAGCGTGACAGTTGAACGCACTAACCATTACGCTACGGGCTACTTCCATGCCTGTAGTTCAGTTATATTTTCATTAAGAAATCCATAGCTGGAACTTATAAAAATTATTTTTTTTAATTAAATGTCTTAATTGTATTTAGTGCTGATGCCAAGTTGGCAATTCTATAGGAGTTGGGATCGAAAATTTAGCAAAAGTAAATATTTAAATGTTTAAATCTTTCGAATGTTTCGAAAATATTTACTAAAAATATGCATTTGTTTTTAAAATATGTCCAATAAACCAAAAAATGCATTTTTATGCATTTATATAGTAAAATATGCAAAAATATGCTCTAACGATTGAATGCCATTTTTAAGGAAATTTTCTGATTCGAAGAAACTAGTTTAATTGTTTTCTTCTTTGTTTATCCAAAAAAAATAAGTTTTAACATAGAAACTTGCCCTGGTTATATCTATCAAGGAATGAATTGTCAAATTCAATTCAAGTATGGATGGCTACGATTAAAAGACGGTGTTCACATTGAACTGACTCTTCCGACTATTTTGACTTCTCTGCGAAATTTATCTCACTCCAACTTCATAGTTAGAAAGGGAGAAAAGTAGTAAATAAAAAAAAAAAATAAAATTTGTTCTCCCAAACCAGTGGCGGACTAAGCTTGTTGGAGGTCCGGGGCGGCAATGCTAAATGGGGCCCCTTGTATGATCAGATATTTTTGTAGTCTTAATAACGTCAGCTTTTACGAAACATAAACCATAGTAATTCTAATTATAAAACACTCTTTATTCTAATCTTTATTCGCTATTTATATTGCATACAATAGAATTCTACTAAACAAATTGTGTTTCAAAATAAATTTACTGGTTGTGGGTACATACATATTTTACAAAAATAAAGATTTAAAACTAAAGAGTATCTTGGAATATTTAAAGAAATATCACGGAACTGAATGAACTGAAAAAAAGGTATACAAAGTTGTGTCACTTGATTGAGGCCACGGTGAATTTCGCGTTTGAAAATTTAACGGAATGGATTTTTTCTAAACAAAAATTTAAATATTTGAGAAAGGGAATTCTTTAAATTAAAATGAAGTTTAGAAAAACTTTTACGGAAGCACAAAAAGTAAAAATACCAAAATGCGTTCAAAAAACTTTAACTCTTATGCCGAGAAAAATCAAGAAAACTGAAGATTAGTTACACAGTTATTTAACAATTATCTTGCAGATACCAACAAATGCTGCAAAAGAATGAAAAACTTACACGGCGGAAGAAATAAGATAGGGACGAAAAAATTACATTCTCAGTCCCGCAAGTGACGTCAAAATTGACGTTAAAGCCAGTTTTACGACACCAAAAATGATATGCAAAAATACCTAGCACCCACCATTGAAAAATGTTAAAAAAACATATTCCAAAGTCAAGGTTATATGAGATTGCGAATGAATTTTCCTATTGATAATGTTGTTTTGAGTTACGAATGAAAATATATTGTCTTTACTGATTTTAAATTGTTATTTTTAATTTAAATATTTTGTAGAAGAGAAAAACTTTGTCCATTTAGACATCACAGTCGTACCTCGTACGTCGCTTGTTACTGCGCGGCGTGAGAAACTATAACCAAAGAATATAAAGTTACAAATTTTGCGGGTTCCAATATCGCCAACCGCTCTCAGAGCTTTTACTTACTTACTTAGATCCTTGACCCCTCTAAGGGGCACAGGGCTTTTGCTTTTTCATGGGTTTTTCAATAATTCTCTCAGCGCTTTTACAATGATAAACCAGACACAGTGACACAGACTGCGTTTTTGTCCTTATTATACCTACCCATCTCCTTATAAGCATTGTATGTGTTGTTTGGCAAGATTGTATGAGTAAAAGCTTTTCTCTCAAATATTTTTAGGTTTTTTCCCGATATTTTTGGGCAGAAATTGTTGGTCTGTCAAATTTTAAAGAGTGGGGATGAAATTCTCCACAGAGAGAAAAACTGGCGAAAAAGTGTGGAACGGTTTCTGGGCAAAAATTCTGCCACACGTCTTCATACAATTATTCTTTTAATTTTTTGTAACTTTTTTTTGTTCCAACGCGAAGCAGACTGAACCGATGACTCTACAACAGTAAATTTTTTATACAACGTACCTCAACCTGGCATTTGACAGACCAACAATTTCTGCCCAAAGAAATTTCTTGGGCAGAATTTGTCAGGAGGGGAAATTGTTTTACTCTCTCGTGAGCGCTCTCTTCTGCCCAAAACTACCAAATTTGTGAGGTGTGGAACAGCATTTGGCCAACAATTGTTGACATTTGGCGGTTTTGGTTAAGGTGTGGAACAGACCTTTTGTTTCGTTGTTTTATGCTGGATTTGCATGTGCTTCGTCTGCAACTACACTCCGCTTCACTTGAATAGAAACAAACTTTTTGTTTACTATCTAAGCGTGCAGCGCTTTGGTAAATTTATAAATACACCTTTTAGTTTTAGTTCCTACAAGAGGGACTAAATGCGAATAAAACTGCAGAGATAGAATAATTCAGGAAAATACCATTAGGTTATTTTTGACCACTTTTCTAATTACTTCATTTAAAACACTGTTTTTTTTTTGCGCCACTTGAATATAAACATTCTCTTAAATAAGGAAACAAATTGAAAAAGTGCATTAAAATTAGGTAGTTTTCTATTTGTAATCATCATATATATTATTTCTGTTGTCAAACTCCTTTTTTGTCATGTATAAAATAGTCAAATCCACTAAAATAGGTATCACTGAATAGGAATTTACACATACTTTTGACATTGCAGACAAACTTTATATTATACCATACTATTTTCTATAAATTTCGGAAATTTCAAATAATTCAATAAATGAATAATTTGACATAAAGAATACCTCACTTTTGACCCATCGAATGAGTGAAAGAGAAAAATATGTATTACTTCTGTAATTTAAAATTTTCTTTTTTTTTTTCGCTGCACCTTGAGTGAGTGTTAAAGAATTAGTTAGGTGCCAGTTATAGCTATCATTGAAATTCATCATTGAAAAAGTTAGCTGTTGATTTTGAGACCCTTCAAAATTTAAATCATTGAATATTTTAATGCAGAAATATACATAGCTTACGTCTTCAAAATTATTTCTCCTAAAAAAAAATCATTTTGACCCATATCGTCCCGATAACGTAACATTTAATTTTTTCAATGATCATTGGTAAGGTAGTTCATCATTGGAAAATTAAAAGTCATTTCATGAGAATAGTTGTGCCAAATTGAATTTTGTTTTGCCTGGAAATAATTATTAAGTCAATAAACTTTACTTTGGCATCAAAATAATCATTTATTTTTTCTTCAAAATCTCTCAAAATTGACAATTAGTATTTTCAATTATGGTTTTCAATGTAGCTATAACTGGCCCCTTACACCATGCATGAATGAAAGCAACCTATTTATTCCTTTTGTAATGTATAATCCTCTTTTTTCGCTTGCACATTGGGTGAGTGGTGGCTGGTGGAGAAACATATTTGTTACAGAAGTACTGTTGTTTGTAATCTTTTTTCTCATTATAAAAAGCCGAATGCATTTATTAGGTATCACTTGATTGCATGAATGAAAGAAAAATATTTATTTATTCTTTAATTTAAAATCTTAGATGAAAAAATAGAGGAACGGGCATATTGAGGAAAAAGTGAGGCTTTTTTCAAAATAGTGTGAGTTACACAAACACAAATGCATTCACACAGGGTCGGAATGCAGTGAGATAGCTAAATGCTGGGGCCCCCTAATGAATTTTTAGCTGTGTTTTTGAGAGATATATTTTTGAGATTTAAGTTTAAAAGTAAAAAAGCTTATTAAATTAAATAAAAAAGTGAAATTAATGTAAATAGGTATAGTGCAAACATGCAATACTTGATTGAAAAAAAAAATATATAACATTTGCGGTGCAGCGAAATCCTGTAAAAACATCATGTGGAATATGAGACACAATCAGCCCGTGAGATGCAAAAATTGTAAACTCAATATTATAGGTGTTCTTACACGATTTAAAGCATATATTTTTAAATAAATTATTGCCATTATTCACTATGTTAACTTTTATTGCACTTTTTTATTTAGTGTTTTCACTACTTTAATGTTTTGAAATCTCTAAACACTTTCCTCTAGCTCGGCAAAATGACAGTGGTGCGTTCTTTTTCTATAAAATGTTAACAATTGTTGTTGTGCCAAAAAGAAATTTTAAAATGTCATTGTTAAAAGTGTTACACTGTGTAACATTTCGTTTAGAAACGAACAATGTTAAAAATATTGTTGGTATGTCAATCGAAAGGGGTTGACGAAAAAAAAATCGAAACACATTTAGAATGAAAATAATCAAAGAAATTTTTTTATTGCATCAAATTTTATTAGAAAAAATGTTATGATCACATAAATGCATATCTATAATATTTAAATTAAATTCTTCTAATATGTTCATATCAATAATGCAGAGAATTTATTTTTTTTTTGTTCAAACATTCTATTTGAAAATTTAAAGCCTTATTGAATGTGCGAAATTTTCGCACGGGTCTTCTGGTCATATTTCAATATGTTTGCTACCACCTTTATTTGAAATAAATTGAAAAACCCAGTTGGAGACTGAATAATGCAGTTATTTTATATAATTTAAAGAAATTGCACTTCATGCTTTTCTGATTGCAGCAGTAAGTGATTCTTTGTCCTCATATTGTCGGTCAGAATCGAAAACTTTATGAAACATTCATTCCCATACGTTTTCAATAATATTTAGGTCCGTAGAATACGGTGGCCGTTGAAGTAAGGTAACATTTTTCTCGGATATACAACTGTTAATGATCCTTGCGTTGAGGATTGGCACGATTTCTTGTTGAAATGTCCATGGTATTGGTCCAAGGACATCAGTAAACTTAGGGAAATCTTCTTGCAATATTTCCTTCTAGGAGTTTGCCGTCATTTTCAATGCGAAAAGATACAGATTAATTGTTTAAAACCAGAAAATCGCACCTCACGCCATTATACCGCCTCCTCTGCTATGTGTGCTCCGGAAACCTCGGTTCCTTCCTTATAACATGAAAATAGTAATTCTATCCGTCCGGGACATCGAAATTGATTTTTTTCGTCAGAAAATACCACTTTAGTCCATTCTTCCTTCCACGTCATATTCTTCCTGCAAAAATCTATTATGTTGTGTCTTCGTATTGGATTTAACGGTGGTTTTTTCTTCAATTTTAGGCGCTTTAAATGTTGTTACCCACGAATAACACGACTAATAGTGTTAAGACTTGCTGTAATACCACTCTTCGCCTTGATTTTAGCAGCAGAGTAGCTTGAATTTGAAGACAGTCTTATTATCTTTCTTCGGTCTGCTTCTGTTGTGGCTCTTGATTGCCTACCGGACACATTTTTCCATAGTTTTCATTATTTCTAAGGTTTGACCAACAAAATTTCACACTTCTACTTATTTTTTTGGCAATTGTGCGTAGGGGAAGCTTGTTTTTCGCGCATACTTGTATTTTGGCTTCTTCTGTAGGGTTTAATGGTTTTCCGAGGCCTATCTTTTCTTTGATAAAACAATTATTATTGTTAATCCACATTTCCATTATTAGAACAATATTTTTTCTCCTTACCGTAATCTATAGAGACAAACCACGCACTGATTCTATTCAAGTGGCGCAAAAAAAAAAAAATAGTGTATTTCATAAAGTAATTAGAAAAGTGGTAAAAAATATTATTCTGTCCCAGCAGTTTTATTCGCAATAGATCTCTCTTTTAGGAACTGAAACCAAAAGGTGAATTTATAAACTTACCAAAGCGCTACACGCTCTGATAGTAAAAAAAAAGTTTGTTTGTTTCTATTCAAGTGGAGCGGAGTGTATGAAAAAAAGTAGAGCGGGACAGATGCATGCCAAAAACACTAGCGCGTGAAAGAGAACCATCAAGAAGACGAACATGTTCGTCTTTATATCTGCATTATGGCACTTCCTATAATCTGCATGTATGAAGACCTTCTGCATTTTGGTGCACCCTATCTATCCAACAAATGTTAATTTTAATTTTGCATCCCCCTTTTTTTTGCAGAAGTCAGACGAAGATACATGTAAATCCACCATTATTCTTCTTTAGAAAAGCTTGATTTTATTTTCAGATGCAGATAAAACTTCTTGTTAACTTTATATTCTTTGTTATAACCCAATATGGCGATCTCGAATCGAAATTTAAACCTACTACAGTGATAGAAAATATTTAATTAATGCTTGCTGGAACGTGTAAGTAAGTAATATTCATTTATTGATAATTTTGGAAAGAATGTTAACATGATTTAAATGAATTTAAAGCTATGGCGTTGCCGTCATCTCGATTGGCAATCAATATTTTTTAAATTTACAATTTCGGTTTTAAAAAAATAACATAAAATAAAATATATTATTAATTAAATTCTGTTATTAACAACATTCTGTATTTGTAAGCACTTTTTAAAAAGAAATATAGATTTTTCCAGTTTTTGCCGTTGAGATATATTATAGTTTCTTGCATCGTTAAAGTTTTTTTTTCCCAAATATTTTTGTCTTTGTGTTGCATAAATTGGACAAACTCCAATAAGGTGGAAGCAGTCTTCTTTCGATTTAAGGTTGCACATAGAGCAAAACTGATCGAAACTTGCATTGTAAGGTGATCCATTAAGACCAAGGACGTCACACCGGGTTTTAAAAATTAACGAAATTTGCTTGTAGCTAAACGTGTCGCAAAAGTAATTATCATCCATCAGATTAAAGTTGAGTTGCGAATACAAAATTTATTATTGTATTTATACTCCCTCATGACATCAGGACGGTTTCCATGGAGGACCCAATGATAGTTCTGAGCTGAGTTGCCACGATTATATGGTGAAACAATCATTATTTTCGATTTATCTGTGTTTATGATAAGTCCCCACTTTTCACAGAATGAAACAAGACGATTTTCTGGAGCGTGTATTTCCAAAACTTACTAATATTTTCAGACTTGTACCTTCGATGTTTCAACAAGGCTGCACCCCTTTCCACACTTCCAAGTGAGGTAAAATTTTGATTTAGAATACAAAAATAGAACTTTTACCGGGACCGCCCTAACTTGGCTTGAACTTCGTTGAAAAAGTTTGGACCTGGCTACTTCAAAAAATTTTTTGAACTCAGTAGACATTTTGAAGATGAAGACGTCTTAACAAAAGCTTTCAGTGATGACAGGGTCGATTTTGGTCTCGATTATTTAAAAAAAATCTGAATCATTCAATTAAGCCTTGTAATATAGAGATTTTGTCACAAAATGGTGGCCATACTCAAATATTCAACAAATATTGAAATAATTTTTATTTTTTTTTTAAATTTTGTCTTTTTTTGAAAGAATGCTGAAGTGGCCTCAATCAAGTGAGGCAAATATTTATGCCCTATTTTTGGAGTTCTTTTACAGAGCCCGGCAGATTTCGATGGGGTTTTCTGGTTACCCCTTTAATTTGATATCATTAATTTAGCAAAATGTGTTCTTAAACATAGCTTGTAAACTTTTCCGGGAAAAATTATCCAACAAAACATTTCGGCGAAGAAAATATTGAGAAAATAGTGCTACTAGAACGGGCACAGAAATTTGGACAATACATCAGCAATTATACTAAACCATTAATAATATAGTCCTTGAAAGAGTAGTTGTTAAAAAAAGATCACGGAGTTATCTTGGATGCACGTTTTTCTTTTTAGAGTCACATTGACTATGTTCTGAATAAGGCAAATAAAATGGTCGGTTTCATACGAAGAAACTCAAAGGATTTTGCTGATCCTTTCACTTTGAAAATTTTATACGTTTCTCTAGTTAGGTCAGTTCTTGATTATTGCTGCATAAGTTGGAACCCTTATTATAAAATCCACTCTTTAAGGCTTGAACGTGTTCAAAGAAGATTTACAAGATTTTTATTTTTCAAACTGAACTGGTCTATTGAAGTTCCCTCTTATTCAACTACGTGTCTGCTTTTCAATATTCAAACACTTGATCTTAGAGGAAAGTACTTTAGTACAATGCTTATCAAAGACTTAATAAATAATCGTATTAATTGTCCTCAATTGTTGGAGCGAATTCATTTCTTTTTTCTTTGTCGAATTGTACGTGTTAATTTTCATTTACGGGAGAACTTCTATAGAAGAAATTATAGCATGAACGAACCGTTTGCACGTTGTGTAAGGGAAACAAATTCTGTCATAGGCTATAGATATTTTTTCAAATTGTTCAAGAGATGTGTTTAAGAAAGACTTACAAACTACTTGGGGCGACTTTCCATTAAGGGCGCACGGCTAGAATTTTGATTTTTTTTTTACAGTGAGCTAGGGGTCTCTATAGAACAGCTTTAAAATATTACGGTGAGGAAAACCCCCTAAATATGATTAAAAAAAGTTTAAATTTTTCGATTTTGGCACTTTTTTTTCACACTACTCAAGTTTCCCTTTAGATAGCACACATTTTCACAGGCGAATACTTTTTTTTGGGTAGATTAAATAATTTAATTCAATAATTTAAATATCAATAAACTTTTATTTCAGTTTTTAATAAACATTTAAAGTTATAAAATTGATGAAATCTGAGGCCACTGAATAAAAAAAATCACACAATTATTTTGACAGTTCTACTATTCAACAACTTTGCTATGATAAGTGTTGAATGGCGTGTGGGATTTTATTTTGGGATTTTTTGTTGGGAAGTTTTTTGCGAATTAGGATATTTTTTTTTTCAGTTCCGCTCACACGACTCCGTCGCTCCGCTTAGGGTATGCTCAGTCGTCTGGCAGGCGCCTATGTTGTCAGTCGATCTATCAAAGTTCTTTGTAGTAAACAGTACCTTGGGTGGCCCGCTTCGCGGGTTTAAGGATTTTAACCCCCTTTTCGGGTCCTCAGTCCCGCTCACGCGACTCCGTCGCTCCGCTAAGGGTATGCTCAGTCGTCTGGCAGGTGCCTATGTTGTCAGTCGATCTATTATCAAAGTTTTTTGTAGTAAACAGTACCTTGGGTGGCCCGCTTCGCGGGTTTAAGGATTTTAACCCCCTTTTCGGGTCCTCAGTCCCGCTCACGCGACTCCGTCGCTCCGCTTAGGGTATGCTCAGTCGTCTGGCAGGCGCCTATGTTGTCAGTCGATCTATTATCAAAGTTTTTTGTAGTAAACAATACCTTGGGTGGCTCCCAAAAAAATCCCAAAAAAAACCACATATCCCAACACTTACCATAGCACAGTAACATACTCTTACTTGTGTGATGGCAGAGCACAGTACACATACTACACATGTATATACCCTGATGGTAAAGAACTGTCAAAAGAAAAAAAAAACAGTGCTTCGTGGTCGTCAATTGCATACATTTTGTATGAAAAATTGAAACTTTAAAAATTAATTAAAAATATAAATAAAAGTTTCCTCACTTTAAAATTGTGATATTTATTACTTTTAGTCATAAATCTATTAAATAAAAGTATTCACGTGTTAAAATTCGTGCGCCCTTAAAGGAAAGTTCAGCCAACTACTTTATAAGTTAATCGTTAAAAATGTTCACGTTTTTGCATATAAGGGTGATTCTCTGTTAAAAGCTCCTTTTTAGCACCCAAAATGTCCTCTACCCAAATTTAAGGAAAAATTATGTACATTCAAGTGTTGTTATAAATTATTGAATAAATTAATGATTTAAAGTGCGGGCACTTGATTTTAAACGTTTTTGAGAATTTGGGCTTGATACGGAAATGACGCCTTCGATACGGAAATGATAATGTACCCAGTACAAAAATTTTCCTTTTATAATATTCCTTGTAACAAGGGCCATGTGATTCAGCATGCATTTAAAAGACTTACGGTATTACAGGAATTTATTTAAATTAATTAAAATCTAAAATAAATCGATTTACGGAAATGATTGTGTGGTACGGAAATGACATTTAAGTAGTGCCTTACTTCCTCTGTGCCTGTGGTTCAACAGAAAAGCGCAAATTCATCTCCTCCCTGGTACAATAGTGACTTGCGGTCTTTAAGAAATAAAAGAAATAAACTCTGGCGGATTTACCCAACATCTCACTCCGTCGTCGATCTCTCAAATTATCAGAACGCCAACTATCTTTTCTCTGAACTTTGTGATTCTCTTTACCAGGATTACCTGAATCGAATGCAATCTTGTTTTATAACAGACCCCAAAAGATTCTTTCATTTTATCAATGCTAAGAGAAAATCTGATAGCTACCCGTCTACCTTAACTTATATGAACTCTAGCTCCGATGATCCCAAAATAGTCGCCAATTTATTTGCCCAATTCTTCCCACAATCTTTCTCTGATACCGACCTTCAGCCTGACTTAGAATTATTCTCCTACTTAAAATCTTGCAACCAAACTTCCTTAAACTCCATTACCATTTCATCAGAAGTTGTTGAAAGCAAGATTAATAATCTAAAAGACGATTATTCTGCTGGTCCTGATGGGGTCCCACCCATAATCTTGAAAAAGTGCTGCTTACACTTAGTTAAACCCCTGACTGCTCTTTTCTAACTTTCACCCTCGCTTGGAGTTTTTTCTGCTCTTTTATAATCCCTAACCATAAAAAAGGACCCAAGAAAGAAATTTCCAACTACCGCCCTATTGCTAAGTAATCATGCATCCCTAAGCTTTTTGAAAGAATCGTCTATGATACAATGCTGTTCCACTGCAAGCATATAGTCTCCCCAAACCAACACGGTTTCGTCAAGGGCAGGTCTACTACTACTAACTTGTTAGAATTTGTTTCAGGAAACTTATGCTTTCTTGAAAACGGTAATGAGGTCGATGTTATTGCAACCGATCTTAGCAAAGCCTTTGACAAAATTTCCCATTCTTTGATCCTTTTCAAGTTGAATGCCCTAGGATTTCAACCCATTTTCCTTTCATGGGTTCAGTCATACTTAAAAGATCGGCAGTATAAAGTAATCTTTAGATCCTCTGAATCTGATCCCATCCTTGCAACTTCTGGCGTCCCGCAGGGAAGCCACCCTGGCCCACTGATTTTCATCTTGACTATCAACGACATCGACTGTATAATAAAAGACTCTTCTATATCAGTTTACGCCGATGATAAGAAAATCTTTAGGTGCATAACATCCCCTGCCGACTCTATTCTACTACAAAATGACCTTAACCGTTTTCAACCTGGTGCCTTAAAAACTTTCTTGAGCTCAATGTTAACAAATGTCAAGCTATCACCTTCTCCCGTAAGCGCTTTCCACTCCCTCCTAGGACGTATTTTATCGACAATGTGCCAGTCCCCTCGGTTGATTCACTGTGCGAACTAGGAATTATCTGCGATAGAGAATTGAATTTTCGTTCTCACATTGATAAATCCATCAAGAGAGCTTACTCCGCACTGGGCTTTGTGAAACGATGGTCAAAGGAATTCTCCGACGCTTATGTCACTAAATCTCTCTATTCCACATTTGTTAGGCCACTCCTCGAATATGCAAGTCAAGTCTGGTCACCTTATTACCTTAATCACTCTCAACGAATTAAAGCTGTTCAACGTAGATTCCTTCGTTTTGCCTCCGCGGCCTTCCCTGGTCTGATGCACATAACCTGCCTCCCTACCAACATCGTCTAAAGTTAATTAATATGGACTCCCTCGAATTTCGCCGCCGAGTGGCTGATATTGTCTTCACCCATCAGCTCTTAGCTGGCAATATCGATTGTCCAGCTCTTCTTCAAAAAATCTCCCTGCAAACAAATTCCAATAATCTCCGATCCATACCTCTGTTCCAAATCAAGTTTCACCGAACCAATTACGGTAGCTACGAATCTATAAACCGTATGCTACGTACCTGTAACAGCGTGCACAACCTATTCGATTTCCATCTAACCAAAGACAGCCTCAAAACCTCCCTTTACCGTTCCTCGCACCCCTCCTAGCCATAATCTTAAGTTAGTGTAAGTTTTTAATGTTAATCTTTAAGTTAGTATGTTAGTTTTTGCTTGTATGAAGCTAATAAAGTGAAACAATCTCTTGGAGGCGGTAGGGGCCTTTCTCCCCTCTCCCTATGGGCGTTTGTTGCTATATTATATTAGTAAAGATAAATAATTTGTTACGTTTTCGCTTCCCCACCTATTTAAGATTTACGGTCTGCAATTGCATTTTAGGGGTTTTAAATGCATGCAGACAAATTTTAATGATAAACAATAAATTCATGATTTTTTTAAGAAAAAACACATCTAAAGTCATTACCGTTACCATTTTCTCATCGCGGTAACCCAATAAAGGCGACGGAAATGACGTGACGGAAATGAAGAAAATCGATGTTTTTTAGCATTTTAGACAAGAAAAGTAGAAAGTATATTTTTTTTAAATTTTTTATAACTAACTGCAACATAACCTCACAAGACTGTTACAAAATATTTTTTTTTACTAAAAAAATAAATTAATAAATCGGGTGGCACAACGGCTCATGAAGAACCAGGGCCTAGTGACTAACAACTCGCAACCATTCCTGTGTGCGCCTTTCGACAGGAATGGAAGGGACCTACAATTTTATGCCGATTCCGAACGGCTAGACGAGAAGCACTTATTCGTGACAAGTGATACTCTTGGAGGATTTGTCAATTCCTCGCAAGAGGCAGTAGCCCTGAAAAAAAACTTTTTAGTTTTTAGGTGGACGAGGCTGGGAAGCGATCCCAAGCCTCCAGCGTGACAGTCGAACGCACTAACCATTACGCTACGGGCTACTACTATCACTTACTAAAATTGTATGCACCTACGGAAATGACGAAATTGATGAAACACGTGACGAATACAACCACTAACTTTAAAATAACACACGAAACTGATGTCCCACCCAATTAATTGAATATAATTCAGAGAAAGCATGAATGAGTTTCTTCATTTAGTCTAATTCCTATAAAATGACGGCCGTTAATTTTAATTTATAAGCATTTAACATTTTTTTACGGAAATGATGCAAATACATGGAGACACATGTTTGAAAGATTGTAAGTTAATTAATTCAAATAAATTAATTTAATTTTTAGGGAAATTGTATTTAACCACATATGCTATATCCTGGAACTCAGTCAAAATTTAATTTATGCATTTAAAAACAAACAAAAATCCATTTTTCTGCGCTGAAACAAGGAGGAGACACGCGACGGAAATGACATTTGGACCATAAAAACAATTATTTTTGTATTACATATCTGCAAATATTTTAGAAGTGGCCCAGTTAGAAACGTTGCTTGCGTTGTTATTGACTTCAAAATAAATAAGTTTTTTTTTAATTTGTTGGGCCATTTTTATTCGGGGCCACGAAAAGGAGCTTTTAGTGAAGAATCATCCGTAAATATCTCATAACCTAGTTATTTCCCTATGCCATTTTTTAATATTTAAATATTTATTTATAATTAATTATTTATTTATTTATTTTTGTATTCTACTTATTATTTATATTATTATACTTTATACATATTAGTCTGTAAGAGTTGTACTCTGCTTGATGAAATAAACAAATACAAATTAATTGTAGGCATACCAACCAACATGTGAAGTGCAAAAAACAATGAATAGAAAACAAAATAAAAGCTTTTATTCAAAACTGGCGACCGACCCCCTGCTTTGTATAGAAAACACTTTACTTTAACCCAACAAAATTCTGTTGATCCAGTTGGGCTAATCTGAAGATTTCCTGAAAATTTCATCAAAATCGGTCTCGTCATTTTGAGTAATTACATACATCGATTTTTGTATATTATGTACATATATGTCTTTATAGAATATGTAAATACATAAATATTTATTGAGTGGAATGAGTGCTCCCGTCAAAAAATTAAGTTTGAACAAAAAAAAATTTGAGTTCGAAATGGGGGGGCCATAAAATTTTGCTTCACGTGTGATATAGAAACAATACGAAAAAAAAATATAATTGTAGTAGGTAGTAGGTTCATATGAACGTATTTTTCTTAAAATCTTAATACTACATTCATTCTACACATATTTTGTTTCATTGTTCAATGAACAGTTATGAAGGTTGAATTGGATTTGGGGCCCCCCAAACCGAAGCGAAACATTCGCTGCAGTTATTCTTTGTTGTTGTTAAGCATTGTGTATCCGTCATTTTTACTTGCGATATAGGTACTATAGTATAGAAGTTTTGGATTCGTGAAAAAAATCGAACTACAGATAATACTTTTCCCTAACATTACGATGGCAGAGAACGCGAAAAATTGCGTCCGGCAATTGCCTGTCTGTACCACCAACTACAGCCTAAACCACTGAAGCACATTTTGGGCTTAAGGTTTTTAGGAGATTCCCTAGAGGGGAAATTGAGTTTTTTTTTTAAGAATTTCATATTAATCAAACAAATCAGATACTTACTTTACTTTTGATGGCGCTCACAGCCCAGGATGGGCTTCGGCCTCAACTAACAAGCCCCTCCAGCCAGCTCTGTCCCTAGTTAGCCGCTTCCAGTTGCGCACACCGAGTGCTTTGATGTCGTCATTCACTTGATTGCGCCACCTGTTACGGGTTGTTCCTCTGCTGCGTACCCCATCGGGGTTGGATTCGAAGACTCGTCGGGCAGGTGCGTTGCTGTCCATACGCTCCACGTGCCCCAGCCATCTCAGCCGCTGTATTTTCAGCTTTTTCACCAGGTCAACGTCGCTGTATAGCCCGTATAGCTCGTCGTTGAATCTTCTCCTCCATACTCCTTCGATACACACCGGATCGAAAATCACACGAAGAATCTTCCTCTCAAAGCACCCTAGCAGATTTTTATCCGAATCTTTCAGTGTCCATGTTTCTGACCCATAAAGCAGGACCGGGATGATTAGGGTTTTGTATAAAGTCTCCTTGGTTCTCTGAGAGGGCCTTACTACTTAAATGCCTTCTTAGACCGAAGAAACAGCGGTTGGCAAGAGTAATTCTTCGCTTGATCTCTGCACTGATGTCATTTTGCGAGGTAGTAGTGGCGCCCAGGTAGACAAATTCCTTGACAACTTCGAAGTTATATCTGTCCATCGTGATATTTTGCCCGAGTCGACGATGTTGAGATTCCTCTCTCGATGACAGCATATACTTCGTCTTGTCCTCATTAACCGCCAATCCCATTCTAGCCGCCTCCTATTCAATGCTCGCAAATGCCCCTGCCACCGCATATGCAAGCAATTGAACGGACTTTTGATAGATTGTACCGCTGGTGTTGGCATGTGCGTTGCGTACAATGGCTACAAGAACGATGTTGAATAGGTTGCATGATAACGCGTCGCCTTGCCTCAATCCTTTCTCAACATCAAAGGAATCGGTGGTGTTCTTACCAATTTTGACGGAGCAGCGAGATTTCTCCATCGTCATCCTGCACAGGCGGACGAGTTTGGCAGGGATGCCGAGATATGACAAGGCTCTGTATAATCCGTCCCTTTTCACGCTATCTTACGCGACTTTAAAATCGATAAAGAGGTGGTGTGTGTCGATCTGGAATTCCCGGGATTTTTCTTAAATCTGTCGGAGTGTGAACATTTGTTCGACGGTTGACTTGCCTGGCCTAAAACCGCACTGATAGGGGCCGATCAGATCGTTTTAAGCGGTCACACAGAATGGCCGACAAGATTTTATAAGTGACGTTTAGGAGACTAATTCCTCTGTAGTTGGTACATTTCAGAACATCTCCCTTTTTATGGATGGGGCACACTATACTGAGGTTCCATTCATCGGGCATACTTTCCTCCGACCAAATTTTGCAGATGCGCTAGTGTATGCTCCAAGCCAATTCATCTCCCGCTGATTTAAATAGTTCGGCTTGTAAGCCATCCGCACCAGCAGCCTTGTACGACTTAAGTTTGGATATCGCCAGCCGCACTTCGGTAAGGTCGGGTGGACGGAACTCTTGGCCATCATCGTCCAAGTTGAATGGAGCGTTCTGCCTATTAGCGGTATCTTGGCTGTCTTCGCCATTAAGCAGTCTAGAGAAGTGTTCTTTCCAGATCCTCAGCACTGACTGTGTGTCTACTACCATATTCCCACTCTCATCTCGGCAGGCTTCCGTTCTAGACTTGAATCCTTGGGTGGATCGCTTCACCCTCTGATAAAATTTTCGAACATCTCCTCTACCGCTACAACCCTCAATAGACTCTACCGCCCGCTTCTCGTGCTCTCTCTTTTTCCTCCTGAGAAGTCGGCGTTCCTCTTTTCGTTTCAGCCCGTAGAGCTCCCGGGCCACTCTCTCAGCAGCTCTTGTTCGAGTCTGCAGCATTGCCTGGTAGGCCTCGTCCTTAGCTGCATGCGCTAGCTGGCACTCTTCATCGAACCAGGGGTTTCGTTGTATTCGCCTAGTGAAACCCAGCACATCAGAGGCGGCACTTCTGATGACTTGTTGACAGTGTTCCCACTGGTCCTCTGCACTTGATGCTGGTGGCGGACCTCCTGAGAGATTAAGAGTTATGTGGTCTGCAAAAGTTCTGGCGGTCTCTTGCGATTTAAGCTTCTCGACATCGAATCTTTTCACAGCATCTGCTCTGCGTTGTCGCGTCATGGATATCCTTATACGTAGTCTAGCTACCACCAGATAGTGATCCGAGTCAATGTTGGTCCCTCGGAACGTTCGGACGTCCAAGATACTGGAAGCATGTCTCGCGTCTATCGCAACGTGGTCGATTTGGTTGACGGTTGCTTGATCACGCGACTGCCAAGTCCCCTTGTGTATATTGAGGTGTGGGAAGTAGGTGCTTGAGATGATGACATTTCGCCCCGCCGCAAAGTCTGCCAGCCTGTGTCCGTTGCCGGAAGTTTCGTCGTGTAGGCTGTGTCCTCCGACTATCGAACCAAAGATGCCCTCCTTTCCGAATCTTGCGTTGAAGTCACCAAGAATGATCTTCACGTCGTACTTCGGGCACATATCATACGTTGTCTCCAGGAGATCGTAAAATGCTTCTTTGGTTGAGTCCTCTCTCCCTTCATGGGGGGCGTGAACACAGATCAGCGAAATGTTCTTAAATTTGCCCTTGATGCGGATTGTGACCAGGCGCTCGCCTACACTTCGGAAGCCCAAGACTTCTTGTCTAAGTCTTCCCCTTATCACAAAACCACAACCAAAGAGCCGCTGACCCTGTTCCTTCAAGCACCCGCCGTAGTAGATGTCATACGTTTTCAGTCTCCGTATGCCCTCTCCATCCCATCGCACTTCCTGGATGGCTGTTACGTCAGCCTTTAGCCTGTCCAGGTTCTCCACTAATTGTTCGGCTGCACGTGTTCTGTATAAGGACAGGACGTTCCACGTGCAGATCCGAAATTCATTGTCCTTGTTTCGTTTGCTGGGGTCGTCAACTTTAAAATCATCCATATCCGAGGCTTGTTGTTGTTTCGGAACAACTTTTTTTTACGTGGTAGGGAAGTTACCCCGACGAACAACCCCCGATCCGGAGGACCAGACCCTTCGTATAACTCCAAGGGTAGGGAGCCGGATAAACCGCTCCTTATAGGCCTGAGCTACAAATATATCGTAGTAGCCCATATAAGGTGTTCACTAAGTAGTTCAACCTAACTGGAACTGTAGACGCCACCGTTGATTCCATCTAGAGAATTCGTCCGCTGCCGCCTCGATGAAAGGAGAAGTGCCTTAGTGGGAACACTCCTCCCCCCCTCTCTCGTTGGCTGTCCCCAACAGCTTTCCACGTGGATCTAAACCCCGTCTCCAGCTGAGGTACTAGACACCCGATGTTCACCACTAGGAGGTGAGAGTAGGAGTTGGTAGACAGAGGTGGGTTTTGAGAAAAACCTTTGGACGCTTGTGTCCTCCTGAATGCACATAACTACCCTTTTGAACATCAAACAAATCAGATGGCATACACTTTATTCTGCGTTCTAACTTTTGTAGCCATTTAAATAACAACTTTATAGTAATTTATAGTAATAATTTATTTTAAATTTTTTTTTTTTACTTTATTTTAATGATATCATAATATTATGGAACCAATACATAATGTACATAAGCAATTTCTAGCTTCGTTAAAGTTGTTGGCTACGAGAGCAAGTTTGTGCAATCAAGTCTTGCGCATTTTTTTCAATCGTTGTGGCTGTTTCGCTCCGCTTTCGCGTTGGTTTGGGAGAGCCTTTAAATATTTTTTAAGTTTGTCTTCAACAGGCATCACTATAATTATTATTTTGAAGTTTTGTTCGTTTAGAAATGAATAAATTAATTTGGTGCTGCGACAGCTTGTGGAGAACCAGTGCCTATATTGTGACTTAGAATTCTCATCTCAACCATTCCTTTTGTGTGCCGGCCGAGCTGTTAGCTGGCAGGAATGGGGATTATGCTTAAATCAAGTATCAACCATGAAATTCGGGGAAAAGCCTTAATAATTCGATTTAACACCACTTATTATTCTCTTGCAGGTTAAAGAAAAAACTCCAGAAATTAAGACGAGTAAATACCACCACTCTGTTTATTAAATTATAAATCCGAAATTTTCCAAGATAAACATAAAATGAGGAGACACTCTTCCTCTACGTGTCTGCAGATATATATCTGTGAGTAGGTACATACCTACCATGGTAAAAACTTGGGTTTCTAGTTTTTATAAGAAATATAATTGATATTTAATACAAAACAAATCGCAATCGCCAACTTTTATTGTGTAGTGTGTGGGAAGCCGCCTCTATTTTCTTCTCTGGATGGAAAAGTATCTGCTGTTGAATCCCTACAAAATAATGGTTGGCTTGGTTATTTGTTGTACATTTATAGGTACCTACCACTATGTTTATCCTTTGTGGTGACACAAACAACAATGTTCATTCAATCTTCTGTTCTGAAAATGAAATAATAAGAAAGAACTCTCAACGGCTTTGGCTCCCATTTACATTAATTTGTTATAGTGGATCAATTACGGCGAGAAATGTATGTGATCTGTATTTAATTGCAATTAAAAAATTGAGGCACTCCCAAGTTATTTAAATTATTTTGTTAATGAAGTCGCGCTGTCGCCTTTGCAGTACATTAAATGTAGTTGTTGATCGTTGTTTGTCGACGCCTCGCCTGCCTGCCTGCTTAGGAGTATGTATCCGCATGGGAATTTCTCGATTTCGACCACACAAAAAGTGGTTTTCACTGATGATGATTAATCAGAACAAATTACTATTTATGACGCTTGTGAACGTAAGTGCAAAATAGTTTTACAAGTGTTTCAATTTGGAAGGCTTTTTTTAACATCCAAGGTCAATCCAATAACAATAATTCAATTGTATTTCGAGGTCATTTATATAGATAAGAAACTATGTCACACATATTGGGCTTAAATGGGTTAAGCTTTGAAATTATTTTGTTGTTAAGAGAGCTTTGTGAATAGCATTCAATTTCGCATAGGTACAAATATGTAAAAGAATTTTAAGTAAGACTTCTTTTTTCTATCCATATTATGTACCTGTAAGAACTTAGGTCTTTTAAATGCAACCTCAATTGCACGGCACTAACTAGAAGGCATAGAAAGAAAGGAAATAATTCGTCTCTAGATGGTTTATTAATCTTCTACAGATAAACGCAGTTTTCTTAAAGTTTGAGTTAAAAAAATACCCAACAATCAACATGATCGAAACAAGATTTTCAGCCAGTGCCCCCCGGGGCAGACATAATTTTTGCCGTCCCCTGTTTTTTTTTTTTTAGCTTTAAAAATGTTGTTACCAATCAGCACGGCATTAAAATGATATTAATGTGTATTGAATTATCTTGAACCATTTGCATCGAAGAGCATCCAATAAACAAATTTTAAAAGAAATTATAGGAATCACCTTTTTTTCAAAACAGTAAAATTGTATAACAGCTTTTAACCTGGTACTAAACTATTAACTGGTACTAAAACTATTATATATTTTAAAACACTAACTCGCGACAGGAGCGAGAAATATCAACCCTGCATTTTTGAGAACAAGTAATTTATTTGGCACATACATTTATTGATCAATTTCCTATTGTTTAACCTCCATCCGGATAAACGACCCACATTTATTCGAAAAAAAATCAGCCAACCAACGTTACTTCATAATAAATTGAATAATATCGTATATGAAAACTATAGTAATCTCATTAGTGATGGGTAGGGCACGAATTTCAAATGAGTTTGTATGAGGTACTCATTTTTTGAAATGAGGTGGTACTTTGTCCCACTTCAAATGTCCCATAGGACAAACCTATTTAAAGGGACATATTTAATAAGAAAATTTAAATTTTTCAATGAGGTCTCTTCAATTCTAATGATCATGAAATTTGCACAAAACATATCAGTAAATTTTTTTGGTAATAGTGTAAACTATTAAAATTTAACAAACTATAAACAAGAGTAAACACTAACCACACACCAGAACAAATGATTTTTTCTCATATCTTTCGTTAATACAATAATAAAATAAAATAAAAAATGTAGTTGCAGTTGTAAAAAAAATTCTCTCAAACGGACAATAACAAACCTCCTTCAATTTTCAACCCTCTGGATGATTATCTGCATATCTTCATTATTTGTTCATTGTAGTTTTGTAGTGCAACATTCATAAATGACCTCCTCATTTTCTCTCCTCGTCCTCATTCTCTTCTCTAACAAACGTACTTCAAATGTAACAACCTGCAGCAATGGCCGGATTCAACGCATCAAAGTTTTCAGTACTTTATTTTCAGATGGAGCTTCGATTGGCCAGCTGTCATAAAAAGTTAGCTGACATTCAGTTACGTTTAGTGAAGTTAAGTTACGTTTCATCTGAATTTTCAGCAAGAAATTCCCAACTGAAAATTCACCTGACAGCTTTTCTATACAAAAAGGCTCTCCATACAAAACTCACATTTCATATAATTTTACGTTCAACGACAAAAAATGAAGTACTTTATTTTCAGCAGTTGTCAAATTTTGTATTGAATGCGCCCAATATCACAGGCTGGGACAATGTAACGAATTTTGTTCGATTGCGACATTTGAGTAATTAGTAGGTACCTACTCATAATACAAAATTTGACGCATTTATTGGTTGAAGAGAGAATGTACTACTATAATGAGCACGAGGTATTTTCTCATTTCTACATCATATGAGTTTTGAGAAAGTTTGCGTAATAAGTGCACACACAGCGTTTATTGGGTTTCTTGTTATCTTAAAACAACAAAAAAATATACTGCGAAAAAAGTGGGAATTTGTGTGCGTTTAAAGAAAGAAGTAAGAATAGTTTTTTTTTTCTGGAGACGAAAGAGTAAAGACAAATATTTTTTGTTGTTTTTGGTGAGGTGTGAGGTAATACATTTTTTTGCTTTGAGGTGATGGGACATTTTAAAGTGGTGTGTGCGACATTTGTATTGCCTCATGTATGAGGTACCCATCACTAAATCTCATCAGAAGCGGCGACTACTGAGTCACGTATTGTCGAAACCCACCAACTTCTCTCAACACTTTTTGTTGAGGAAACAAATTTGAAGTCGAGATCTAACTCTCTCACTCCCTTACAATATAACTAGACTTACTCTTTCTAAAAATTAATGTCAGCGCTATCAAAATCATAAAACATGTTGCAAACACATGCGCCACCAGCCCTCGAAATCCATCGTAAATAAAAACGACTCATTGATAATAATACTAAAGTTTTTATATACAAAGATAATATTTAAATTTAAAATCTAAAAAGAAACAGAAAACAACATTTTTATAATTCATTTTCTTTTTAATAATTGTTTCAATTAAATTGTATATAAACTAATACATAGTTAATTTCATTACTGTTTTTCTGAGTTAAATAAATAAATAAAATTAAATAAATATATTTTTAAATAAAATAAATAAATTAATTTAAGAATTTTGATGTGAAAGAAAATGATATTAAAGTTAAAAAAGGTATCTTTGTGTGTAGGAACTTATTTAATTCCTTTTTTAAAAATGTATTTTTATAAAAGAGAACTTGATTACATTTGCACTCTCCTGCTTTTACAGCAAAGTCCTTAATAACTGACTCGATATCAATGGCCTCAGTCATTTCTTGAAATTTTAAATTGGATTCTTTGGGCTCACCAAATTAATTAATTTGAAGAATAAAGGATTTTTTTAATTTCTTGTCGCCGATTTTGCCGCCCCTGGCAAAGTGCCGCCCCATGTGGTATTTTTGTTCAGCAACGTATAACAATCAATGTCCGATTATTGACTATGACTATAAAGCATTTTTACCACTGGGGAAATTTTTAATTGGATTCATTGGGCTCGACAAATTAATTTATTTGAAGAAGAAATAATTTTTTTAATTTCTTGTCGCCAATTTTGCCGCTCCTGCTCTGGCAAAGTGCCGCCCGGGGCCTGTGCCCACGCGACGCCACTGCTTTCAGCCCAAAGCCATCTCCGTACTCAACATTTTTAACATTAGAAAACGCCCACGAGAGAGTAATGTCCCCTTTACCTGTTATTTTCTGCCCTTAAATATTTTGTGTACTGAGAATCACAGTTCAGCTAAATTTCATTTCGAGAGTAAAAGTAAATGAAAGCCAAACATCGTGGTCGTACCTGTCTGGCACATTAGGTAATACGGAATTTGCGTACTTTTGCACAGTTTTGATATTTTTGAGAATATTTCATCCTTGTTTCCCAAAATTTGACAGATTGTGGATTTCTGTGCACAAAGTAAAGAATACAACCTAAGATAACGAATAAACTGTATACAACTGACATGAATTGTGAAGCGTTTATTTTGATGTGGACTCTGTTGTGCTATAAAAATTGAAAGAATAAACTAAGGGTATTCATGTAACGAGATAATTTTTCGCTTTGTAGAAAAATATAATTTTACGCAAAAGGTAACATGAACACCCCATTAGAAATGTTTTCGTAAACGATAGAAACAAACAGCTAAGATAAGTCAAAAGTCAAATTAAACGTCACAAAGTTTCTAAGGGTTTTTTTCTACGCTTCTCGCTTCAAATTTGTGAGATAAAATTCTATATTTTGCAGAAAATTTTGTCCCATACAAATTTTGACAGTTCATTTCTACCGATAGAAAATTCTATCGTTTTTAAGCTTTCTATGGGTTTTCTGCGTTTGAATGAATGCCCCTACTAATTTAATTAAGCAGATATAAAATGGAAGCGTTTAAAGTTGAAGTTTGTGCAATGGGTAAATGCCTTGTGTGTTTTTTGAGAATTTAAACACACAAGGTTTTTTGTTTGGCTGACGTTAGGAAGCAATGTAGATGTCTACCAACAGTGTCAAATTAATGAAACCATCCCGAGACATACCAAAAATTCAGCTTTTATAAAATAACGCAATTTTGCATCCAAATATAAATCATTATAAAGATACAAATCCTTCGTACTTTTTACCCCCTCCCCCAAAACCCATTTGTTTTCATTGTTGTATTTGTAATCGAATTTTGTGTCCATGAAAAAATGTGAGTTCCAACAACAAAGTTAGCTCCTCCAAGCAAGCGTTTTGGATCCGAAACCACTTCATAAACGGACCCAAAAAGGATTCCAAATCGGATTAAATTAGTATGGAAACTAGAATCACCACGGACCCATTATGTAAGTGTATTGTGAGAGAGAAAGTTTTGCAATTCACCATACTCGGATTTTAGCCCTTTTTTGTAATTATTGACTGGGCTATATCTACTCATGAGTGCCAGAGTATTCAAATCTTTAATTAACAGTTCAATAATGTGTGGAGTGAAGTATTTCTTACTTGCTTAATGCCGGATTTACACGAATGCCAAAGATGCCAATATTTCTGCCAAAAAAATGGTAAAATAATGGCAGAAATAATTTTTTTATGACATGCATTTACACGTGTTCAAATAATGGCAGATTTCAAAATACTGGCAATATGCCATAAAAGAATGAACAAGTTCATTCTTATCTAGAATGGCATATTTTCGGAAAATGGCGTCAGTAAAGTCTTTACAAATAGTCATATTAATGGCAGCATTTTATTCCAAATTATCTCTGCCATATTATTTTGGCAAAAATATTGCCATTATTTAGAAGGTTTACACGAAGAAAAGAAAAATGGCTATAATTTGACAGATATAATAGCATTTTGCCATTCGTGTAAATGCAGCATAAGTCTTATAGTTTATTAATCGAAATATACAAATATCCGAAATATATACATACAAAATTAAAAAATGAGTCTGGGATCGACCACACTAGTAACTTCCCATTGGTGCCCTTGAAAACCATATACATATATGGTACATCTTTACCTAAGTGGTGGGTGGTAGAGTATTATAAATATTATTATATATTTAATACCAACTGTATTAACTGTTGGTTTTTAGATAATCAGTATGGAGGTTTAGATATAGAGATACAGGGCAAAATGTGGCATTACCTATATTTTGTACTTTAGCTTTTTATACAGGGTGGTCCAAAAGTCTCTTCCTAATTTGAAAACATCATAACTCTTCTGTTTTTAATTTTTTTTTTTCTTTTCATTTTGAAGGTACTTATAAAGAAAACTTGGGAGATTTAATAAAATGAATAACAGCCCTTTGAAGAGGACCAAACTAATTGAATTTTAGTTTGAAAATAATCACTCGATTATTTTAACCCTTATATCGCTTATTGGCGTCATCTCATAGTGAGTGATGAAGCTCATTTCAACTTAAATGGATTCATTGCAGTATATAGGGTAGGGCGAACTCAAGGTTGATCCATCTGCGGGAATTGCATCCACTTAAGTGCACTGTCTGCTGTGGTGTAACTTCAGACAAATTTATTGGGCCATTCTTCTTTGAAGACGATGCCACCAATATTGTACCATAAATGGTGAAAGGTATCGGGCTATGATCGAAATTTTGTTGAGGCCAGCGATTGTTGATAGTCCTGAGATGTGGTTTCAGCAGGGTGGAGATACTGCGCTCACTGCTCGCGCCACAATGGCGCTTCTAAGTGAAATTTCAATTTCCAAAAAAAATCATGATTTTATTGGGCTCCAAGTTCTCCGGATTTGACTGCACCAGTCATTTTTCTGTGGGGTTATTTGAAGGGTAAAAAAAAAAAAATAAATCGGGTGACACAACGGCTCATGAAGAACCAGGGCCTGGTGACTAACAACTCGCAACCATTCCTGTGTGCGCCTTTCGACAGGAATGGAAGGGACCTACAATTATATGCCGAATCCGAACGGCTAGACGATAAGCACTTATTCGTGACAAGTGATACTCTTGGAGGATTTGTCAATTCCTCGCAAGAGGCAGTAGCCCTGACAAAAAAACTTTTTAGTTTTTAGATGGACGAGGCTGGGAAGCGATCCCAGACCTCCAGCGTGACAGTCGAACGCACTAACCATTACGCTACGGGCTACTGTACGTAAATAAACCCACCACTTTCCTGCAGCTAAAGGAGAACATTCGTGATGAAATACAGGCGCTGAGCCAAGATGTCCTACGAAGTGTAATGGAAAACGCTCTAGAAAGAGCCCGTCTCTGTGAGCATGAAGCTGGTGCTCATTTGAAGGACATTATATTCCATACTTAGCCCCAAAAAATCTACATGAATCATTCTTTGTGATTCTAAAATAAATTATTAATAAAAGTTAATTTTATAAAAGTTATCATAACTTTAAATTAGGAAGTGACTTTTGGACCACCCAGTAATAGTAAAATTTTGATATTTTTTTTTTTTTTGTTAAAAGCTTATAAGATTAGATTCTTACTTATTTAACTTTTTTCCTAGCTCCTCTCAGTATGGAGGTATTAATTATTTAAGCCAATTATTTCAAAACAGACTATTGTCTTAATTAAAAAAAAAAAACAAAAATCAGGGGAGTGTTCTTTAAAAAAAAACATGGTTTCATAGAATATAAAAAGGCAAATTAATTGTCATATGCAACATTTCGATTTTAAAGCGATTTTGAGTGTAAGAATTTTTCGAATTAATAGCCTTTTCACACCAAACCCAAAACCGGGTTTTCGGCAATAGGTTTACGAAAACTTGAAATGCGTTCACACCGAAAATGTACAAGTTTTCATTTGACATTTCATTTGTTTTGCATGAACACAATGGTTTCGATGAAGGGCCGCGCCGCTTTGAAAATTTTCAGTGCCACAGAAAAGGGAAAAATCAAATGTTTTATGTGCAATTAAAAGACAATTTATTAATATTGGAATTTAATAATGGAAATATAATCAATCCTGATTCGTTATAATTAATTTATTTCTTAACCGAACAATTTCACGTAGTAGTTAGGATGCGCGACACTGCGTCGCGCTCTCTTGAAAAAATATTTTTTCCTGGCAGCAACCCGTCAGCTACTTATATGACATTTAATTGAGCGCTGAATGTTTCACAAGGTGTGTTTGTTTAATTCATCCTGCAAATCCAACATGTTTTGGACAGGTTTTATTTAAAACTTGTGTTTTATTAAAACTTGTGGTTTAGCACAAATGTTTTTCTTGCAATATTTTGATTATTAGCTTTTTAAATGGTGGTTTTAAAAATCTCAAAATTACACAACATTTAGATGGTATAGATATATATTTTTGGTAACAATTTGAAATAGATATATGTAATTGTTTTGAGTTGAAAAACATTTGTTAAGAATTTTGAATAGTTTTTTTTTCAGTTTTCTTGCGCTAAAAAAAACTTAATTAAAAAAAAATATCAGTTGTTGACAACATTAAATTAAATTAATATATGTAGTTGACTACGTCATTAAATGTAAAATAAAAAAATAGACTAGGTTCGGAATCATTTTTTGTTCTTGAAATATTTGAGACGAAAATTATTTTCAACTGTTTTTCTTATATTATGATTTTTCTATTGCTGAATTAATTATAGTTATATTTTACCTTTTTGTTTTTCTTCATTTCAATTCAATAAAAACGCCTTTTTTGTATTATTTTATTTTGCTAATCTATATATTTCGAGGACCTATTTGCCTCATCGTCTTCGTTTAAAAAAAGTGTCTGTTGAATTTTTTTTTAATATTTAACAATTCGGTGTTGTGTAATTATGTCTAAAATTAAATTAGTCTGAAGTGAATATCTTATTCCGTTCTCGAGATATTCCAGCTCCTTTTTAAATTGCTGTAGTAAAAAAAACGGTGTATTGAATTTGTTAGAAAATCTTTTCAGAACGTTATGACAATATAACCTATCTGTAAAATAAATTTTTTCCGAGGTCGATATCTTTATGCGTTCTCGAGATTTGGTGGACGAAAAAAGTACCCCGAACGTACGTACATACACACAAACAGACATCTTGCTAAAAACGACGGATTCTGATTCTAGAGACATCAAAACGTGAAGATATGTCAAAATTTTCAATTCGACAAATCGCACCAATTACAATAACTTCCAATGGGAAGTTAATAAATCGGCTTTCTTAAATAAGTACAAATAAAATAATTTATCGGCGCAGAAATGATCGAATTCATTTAATTAATTGTCTGTTGAAAGTGATCTCATTTATATCAGTGGTGTGATGCTGATAATCATCATCACGTGCTATTTAAACTGCATACATTTAACAAACTCAACTTTTCTTCTATAATTTACGAAAAGGTTGTCTTAATTAGATATTTAAATAAAAAGAGGTTTACCACCAGTATTATTTTTGTGAATCAAATGATTTAAGATCAATCATAACGCTTCCTATTAATAATTCTCCATAAAATCGTTTGCCACTTCTTGTTGTTTTATTATACGATTTAGAACTGCGATTATATTGTAATAAAACAATAAAATTCATTCAGAACAACAAAAATATATCGGTTTTCGTTTTCGTTTTCATTTGTTTTTTTTTTTTTTTTGTTGCAAAATGTTAACTGTGATCAAAAATTCTAATATTTAAGAATGCAAATTAATAATAAGGCAGTGTGACAACTTTTACCCATCATCAAAACATTCTTTCACCATACATACATACATGTGTGTATAAACGGTTAGTGTAAACTTATATAGCAACAATAATATTAGCATAATATGAATATCTCTCGCGTCATTCAATTTTATTTTTAAATTTAATCGCTGAAAGTTGACTTACTTTACCTGCTATTATAGGTGCTTAAGATTCAAAAACTGATAATGATTCTTAAGCTTAGCAGTGCATATGTATATGGTTAAATTGATTTTTTTTTACTAAAGGTCGTGCTTTTATGAAAAAAAAAAAAACGATAACAGAATTTTAATCAAATAAAGACCAGATACAACAAAGACTAAATCTATTCAAAAATGATGTCTGAGTTATTAGAAACTTTCCCCACAGGACTTCTAAAAATTAAGTAAAGAAATGATCTATTGTGTTTATGTACCAAAGCTCAACAACCCCGAGTAGGTCGAACCTAACCCAGCGGCTCCATTGGCAATATTTGAACCAGTAAATTTCCTTGCTCATTGTCATTGCCCTGAATATTGCCATTGGAGACGCTTTGGCAATGTTATTATTTGCCAGTAGTTTCTCCTACTAAATCCTCCTACTGTTTCCTAAATGCTCGCACTGTGTGCAACCAACATTAAAGGGTAGTCATAATCCCTTGAGTGCGTGTTAATTAAAAAAAAAAAGATAAAAGGCAATAATTGTTACTTTCCATCCTTATACATTTTAATGTTTCGCCTTATTCAAAATGGTTCCTCCTACCAGCTTTTTGAGTAGCTTTTCCGTCATTTTGAAAATAAAGTAAGAAGAACCCCCCAAAAATGTATTGAATTAATATATATGCTATATTATCTAAAATAGTGAATTGAATTGAAACCGCCTGACAATGAAATGTCCACCCAAGCAATAAATTCCATCGCCATTGCGATTGCCATTGTCTCAAATATTACTAAAGGAGCAACAGAGTAACGCAGGGGCTCCATTGTCAATTTTTAAGGCAATAAATTGGTTCGATCGAATGCCATTGCCTTAAATAATGCCAATTGAGACGCTTTGCCAATGGCAATCGCAATATTACCCGGTAGATGGAAGGCAATTATTGCTTCCCATTGCCGAGGCAATACATTTTGACGTTTCGCCTTTTCAAAATGGTGAAAATATGAGAACCCTTGAATTTTAGTAAATTCAAGTTTTATGTAATCGAAAACAGGGAATTTTACTGAAATTGTCCACCCAAGCAATAACCTGCCATTAAAATTGCCATTGCCACTGCGACTGCCTCAAGTATGACTTATACAGCCAAAGCGTACAAAAGAGGCGTCTGCTCCTGAGGGTTTATGTAAAAAGGTAAATTAAACAAAATAAATTCACCTTGTTGCAAATTAATTTAACCCCTTTTCACATTTTTGCAGATAAAATCCACGCTCTACAAAAAAAAATTATTAGTTTAAAAATCAAACTCACCTCTTTGCAAATCAAAAATTCACTTTATAAGTAAAACTATTTGGTTTGAAAAAGCTAAATTTGATTGGAAAATGGATAAAGTTTCTTTGCAAAAGGGTGAATTTCAATTGCAAAACGATCAATCCAATTTCTAAAAGTATTTATTTTACAAGAAGTTAAAAAAATGAGGGGTCTTTTAATCCCCGGTTTGGCGGAAGAAGTAATTTTCTTTAAAAAATGACTTAAAATAAATAATCTATTTAAGATACATTTCGAAAGGGAGAACATAATCTTTATGTGTAATTCTGTGGCTTTTTCTGATATAAAATTTAATTCCAAACCAACGGAATTTCAAGCTAACACACCTAAAAAAGTATTAAGTCATTTTTGAACCATGAAGCTCGTTTCACAATGCGAAGAGGAAACGAAGCGTGAGCGTAACGAGTTCTAGTTGTAGTTGTCAAACCAATTTCAAGCAATGAAAGCATGTCAGGGCTTACAAAGCAACGATTTAATAACTAAAATAAGATGACAGCGAATCATGTCACATGCACCTTCGTTGGTAACTCGTGGCTTATAGTTATTTTGATGTTCATGGAATTGGTTTTTCTTGTCGGAAAATTAGAAATGATTTTTAATCCCTTCTTTCCCAAAAATATACCATATTTAAAAATGAAATCAAATCAGATCGATTTTTGGTTAGAGTAGCATTGCGGTTGCCAAATCAGGAACATCAAAAATCAACCCGATAAAGTCTTCAAATTTTCATTCGTGCTTCCGTTACTTACATCCCTCAACAATTGTACACCCCTCGCCCAATCTTTTAAAAAGACAAACGAAAAAACGAATCGTATAATCAATAATCGGGCTCTAAGTCTATAGAAATAATGGTGGTTTTAATCGGTAAATTCAGATTTGAATCTTAAAATTTGATTTGTTTTTTTCAATGGCGAATGGAACACCATTTCAATTTATGTTGTCATTGTCTTCATGTAATTTTAAGTCTGTGTTATAACTTCAAAAACTCTTCATCACTTGATGCACTTTTAGATGATTAAAAGGTATAAGTACACTGTACAGAGGGGTAAATCTGCGAAAGAATTTAAATCTGCAGAGTTGATTTTGAATCAAAAAAGTAATCAATTTGTTTGCAAATGGAACGCGAAAATCTGTTTTTTGACAGATCCAAATTAAAAAATAAATTGATTTATTTTACCAATGAAGTGATAAGAATGGAATGATAAATAATTCAGCGCTTTTTGAGTATGTATGATTCTGGAATCAGCGAAATGTAACTCTGGGGGAGTCGCGGGTTTGTCACACTTGTTTTAAGACACTTGCATATCAAAGTAATACATTTTTGTGTATCCATAAGCCTTCTGCACTATTTACGACTACCAATCTTTGAAGTATAGTAGCCCGTAGCGTAATGGTTAGTGCGATGGAGGTCTGGGTTCACTTTCCAGCCTCGTCCACCTAAAAACTAAAAAGTTTTTTTTTGTCAGGGCTACTGCCTCTTGCGAGGAATTGACAAATCCTCCAAGAGTATTTCTTGTCATGAATAAGTGCTTTCCGTCTAGCCGTTCGGATTTGCCATACAATTGTAGGTCCCTTCCATTCCTGTCGCCACACGCACACAAGAATGGTTGCGAGTTGTTAGTCACTAGGCCCTGGTTCTTCACGAGCCGTTGCGCCAACCAAATTTTTTTTTTTTTATCTTTCAACCCGGGACCAACCACGCCAACAAAACTGTAGACATATTTGAGTAAAATAATGCCTTATTAGAATTGTAATGCAATTAAGCAGTAAAAGAATGTACATTGCATAAGTTATCGACACAGTTATAAATTTGTTTTTATTTTTTGCTTTGTCATTTTTATGTGTATTGATTATTGAATAATAAGATTAGCAAAAAAGATTAATATTTCGTTAGGTTAATTTGCAAACTGTCTCATAGTTTTAACTAATTAGAATTGGAAACATTTGTATTTTGAGGTAGGTATGTATTTACACTCTGTATTCTGAATCATAACTCATCATTCCTTGTTCACAAATTATACAAAGATCACAAAATAATATTAAATGACACTAAGACCCTGTTTAGATTGGGAAGATTGAGTACGGACTGGTGAGTACCATAGTGTTTACATTTATTACAATCTGTGAGGCGCCTCAAAATGCATTGAAACAACAGCAACGTCAACAACTTCCACATTGAAAGAACAACAAAGCAGACTCACGAGTCCGGTTTTTATATTTTCTGTATGCCTCACGAGACCTCTTACCTCGCACTTCTCTTTCCTACTAACTGGCGTGAGTCCGTACACAAACTTCCCAATCTAAACAGGGCCTAATATGATGCTGACACTAAAACTAGTTATTTTTTTGTAACTATAAGGCAAAATGGTTTAGTTTTATTTTTCAAACAACTGACTTGCTAATTGCATTTACAATGCGATAACTCATGTAAGCGTTTAATTTGAACTTAAATATAGCAAACGGTTCTAAAACTCAAATTTAGGACTAAATAACATTACTTACCAATTCGTACTAATTGTTTTTGAATGCATACATCGACAAACTACTTCAGTCATTTCTGTCATAAAACTGTCAAACGAAATGAATTAAATCAATTCATTAATGACATCCGTTTACACGATGTCAGTTATGGTTATCTGATCATCTGTCAGTATACTGGCAATATGCGACAAAAGAATAAGAACGACGGTGTTCACATTGAATTCATTTTGCGTGACTTATTTTGACGTTTCATAATTTTATCTCACTCCAATCTCATCTCAAGTGGTTATACATTTTCAAAAATTTAAATCTATACTTGAAATGAGTTTAAATGAAGAGAACACTGTCCACAGTTTATTCTCTTTTGTTGATTATCATAATAGCAAGTAACACACTGTTAACATGATGTCAGTAAAAAGCAGCGTGCTTATCATGTTGATATGTGTATATCAACACTGCAGTTCAACCATATTGAGTCAATGCGGACGTGTTGGTCAACAGAGTAGGTCAAGTTTTGCTGACCCGAACGTTACCCGATTCAAATGGATAGAAATCCACAATGTTAAGTCGATTGAACATTAAAAGGCCTTCCACACTAGCCCACTGTGTATTATACAAATCAAAAAAGTGGCAAACAAATTATGTAGAATAGTGTGGAAACAAAATATGACAGTCCAGCCCACACAGCCCGACATTCTATCCCACACTATTTGACATTTGTTAATACATGAAGAATTTTAGCAATGGTTCTAATTCTATCCCATATTCTATCACACTTTTTTTTTAGGTTAAGGTAATGTATTTATACAAGCAAATGTGGAAGCAAAATATGAAAAGTCATTTCTATCCCAAATTCTATCGCACTTTTTTTTTTTAGATTAAGGTAATGTATTAATACAAGCAAATGTGAAAGGAAAATATGAAGTCATTTCTTTCACAAATTTGGCAGTCGCCTGGAATTCTTTCCCACTTTCAATTTGACATGTATTAATACACAGTGGGCTAGTGTGGAAGGGTTTAAACTGAACTGGACGTGATAATCAAATCAATCAACACGGTGAATGTATATTGATTTGTGTAATTACATTAGATACTGTGTTTTTTCGTGTATGGTCCTATTTTTATTGTTATTTAAGCTAAGTTCGCTGCTGATGGTAAATGAAATTTGTCCGTTGTCTCCAACACAAAATACTCGTTGAAAGTGTCACTAAAACAAAATAAACAAAAAACTAACACTCAAATATCCTTTTTCCGGAAAGAATTAATGGTCTGGTCAATTTAATCTGGGCGAAAAAAAGTAAAGACGTCTCCAAATAATCTGCTTCAATTATGGTTTTCGCTCATTGAACTGCGTACGGCAAAACGAAAAACATAAAGAAATGTTTCGTTTATGATTTTGTTGTGTCATTTTTCTATTGGATTTTTCGTTTCGCATCAGAAGCGTACTAGACTTTAAATGGAACTGGTCGAACGAAAAAACTCTAGTTCTTATAAAAATGGACGTGGCAATTTGAATAAGTAAGTATCACAACCACAAAACAATTAACAATCTAATTTGTTTACATATATAGACTGCATGGACAGACATGGGTTTTGTCTGCCTCCATTGTTAGGCACATGACGCATGTCACCTGACAGTATACACTTTAACACGTACATACTTACTGCAAATGTGTGGACAGGTAAACATGTTGATCGACAATGTAAATAAGCAATGTTGAACGGCAAAATGTGGACGCTGTTTTATGACCCATTCAATCAAAGCTCGTTGAATTAAGAGCATTTTATCTGAATTAAAATGACTGAAAAAAGCCAATTTTTGTGCCATATTTAGCCTATATGTGAAAAATGACAAGAAAAAGAAAATAGAAGAAATTATGACAGTTTAATAAGTAAATAAAGCACCTTATTGATCTGAACATCAGCTAAATTTCTTAGTTTCTCTGCAAAAAAAAGCTAAGATTAAATTTTTAGTATTAACTTGTTCAATTATTCTTATCGCTGTTGATCGATTTATAGAAAATGAGATGGATAGTGCTTTTGACTTCTTGAAGATAAGTTGTGTTATGATCACGTTTCTCCTCATGCTCAGTCAATTTGAGGGTGAACTGTCTAATTAATAAGCTAGTAATCTGCAAGTTTCTTGTCAAAATTTGTAAATGGTGTCAGCATACAATTGGTTAGTTCAGAAAAATGACACCTGAGAGGTCTCACAGCCAAAATCAAGCGAATCCAAAATTTTCTTCTCTGATGTATTTTGACAATGAAACCGTCGAGAACTGATTTTTCCTGAATTTGCCACATTCAGGAAAATCAGTTCTCGGCGGTTTCATTGTCAAAATACATTTTGATTTCTCAAAACCTCTAATTTCTTTTCTAAATAGCAATTATCAGTCTTATGCCGCATTTACACGCGTGGCGAATTGCCATAATATTTTTTGTAATACAAATAGTGAAAGTGCAGGTGACGTTTAATTTTACATCTAAAATGGCATCGTGTAAACATTGGCCTGTCAATATTTTTTTAATAATGACAACACACAATAGCAAATGAACCTGCTCATTGTTGCCATTATAATGACAGCATTAAATCAACATTGTTTAAACTTCGTGAATGTAAATGTACATATGTCATTGAAGCATAGATTTTGACAGTTTTCTGTGCAAATATAATGACATTTTTTCACTCATGTAATGTGTATGTACGGCTTTTAAAGTAATATAATAATATTTCAATAAATCCACTTTTAAATGTAAGATGATTCTTTCATGTACCTACAGCTAATATAAAAATTCAATAAATGAATTAAAATTAAAACCCCCCTTAAAGATATTGCATTTTTAAAATATAATTTACTTAAATTCAAACCAAATTAAATTTAAATTAGTTCCATCTCCGCCCAAAAAAAAAACCTACGTACCTAATTACATTTACATTTATTTTACAAAAAGTTACAGTACAGGCAAATCATGAACACTTTTCTCTTCGCTTCGCACACAGATTACGTGTGCCCTCTGTTCCAGAGACCTAATCAATAAAACACCCACAAAGTCCTGAATAAATCTGAAAACATGTCACATACATCTACCTTTATCATGTACTCGTACCATACATACATATATCCAAATATCTAATCTACCTATATTCTACTTTTTTTTTTTTTGCTTTGTTTTTTACTTTCAGGCTCTGGGAAATTTATATTTTGTCCACCGGTCGCTAGAAGGGGTGAAAATATGGAACTTCCTTTCACACGAATGGGATTCAGCCGAAGGGAAAAACATTTACACGGGGAACATTGAGACTATCTCCACCAAAGAGAAATCCAAATTTCCGCAACACTTCTTTCCGGAAGTATGTATAATATAACATTAGCATACATCATGTCCTACATAAAATAAAATTTATAATTTACAGTGTGTACCACAGCAAAGTTCTGAAAACAAAAG
The DNA here is from genome assembly GCA_949320155.1 of Melangyna quadrimaculata. Lineage (NCBI taxonomy): Eukaryota > Metazoa > Arthropoda > Insecta > Diptera > Syrphidae > Melangyna > Melangyna quadrimaculata. The sequence goes on from OX439483.1 coordinate 408,160,684, forward strand.
TTGTAAACGACCAAATTATGAATGGCAAAGTTCTTGAAGGACAACAATTCATCAGAGCTTTCACCTTTCACAATTTTGCGATTAAGATATCACGGGTGGATTCGGCTTAGCTGATTTCAATATAAATTTTTGATGATTATCGATTTTAAGATAGCTGTCTCTAAGAAGAAGATAAACAATAGCAATAGAAAAATTGTTTTTGTTTTTTGTTAAGTGCACTTTTTAATATGAAATATTAATTTGGAAGGTTTTTGCGACCTATATTGCAGATGTGTTTCGCTCTGACAACAACAATTGAGCTCTTCAGTAAGAATTGTTGTTGCCTTTCTTAGACACATGTTTTTCGTCGATGGCTACCGACGTATTTATAAAATAAGCTGCACTGATGTGCTGCAAATTATATAATTTCCAGGGGAATTTCATTAAATTCTTGCACCTTGATAGTTGTTGTAATTGCCCGTGGTCTGGAATATTAATAAGAAGGAGATAAACAATAACAATAGCTGTCTCTATTAATTCTATAGACAATTATAGAGGAAGCAATCGTCAAAACACCAATCAAAAATTTGACAATCAAATATCAGCTTAGCCGATTCCACCGATATCAGCTTAGCCGATTCCACCTTCCACAGCTTTGTGGTTCAGATCTTAGATACTTCCAAAACCAAACCAAAATATTCCAATTTTGACACAAAGTTAAAATATCTGTTCAGTTTGTGTTGACAGAAAAGTGAAAAATTCTTATAAAAAAAAATAGTTTTTCACATTTCTTTGGCCCACTTTTATTAAAACCTAGTTCGCTGTTGATGCAAAATAAAATTTTTCTGTGGTCTCGAACATCACAGGGAAATGCTTACAGAAACCACAGCGAAACAATACCCCTTGAAAGTGTCACCAATTTGCAAAAAAAAAAAAATAACGAATAACACTCAAATGTCATTTTTCGCACACAATATAATTGTTCAGTGAAGAAAAAGTCAGATCAGAAGAAGTTGGAACAGAAAACCTATTCGAAGTTGTTCTACCTTAAAAGCAAGAAAATCCTAATATATTCTGTTCTAAAGAGCCTGATTACACGATTCGCTTCTTCTGTTGTTTCCTCTTTCGCCTTTTTGACAGGCACGAACGTTCCTGATTACATCGTTCGTGAAAATACGTACGCACTTCCTTTCGTTATTTTGACGTTCATAGAATTTGGGGTTGTTTTGTGTGAAAATAATCAGTAGTAATAAATAAAAATATTTTGTAATCGCTTATTTCTCAAATACAATTCAATCATTTTTGATAAAATAATTGTTTCCTAACACCAGGGAGCATTGTGGTTGCCAAATCATAAACTTCAAAGTGCAACCAGAAAAATTCTTGAAATTTTCATTCCTGCTTTCGTCACTTCCTTCACTCTTCATTTCTACACCCCTCACCCAATCTGTCAAAAAGGAAACAACCGAAAAAGCAAACAAAGCTAACTTATCATCTGGTGCAAAAAAGGGTAGTTGCTGGAGATTTTTTTGACGTTTTCCTTTAATTGCCTTGTATTGTAGCTTTCATACAAGGAAACTGAATTACCAGAGATTTTTGTTTGTTTCCACATAAAGTCTATTTGTTGAACGCACATTACGGACATTATGACACGGAAAGTGCAAAAATCTCCTCAATCATTAACCGGGGAAATTTTTTTCATTCCCCTTACTTCTTGCCCTTCTCGCCTACAAACTCCCAGTTGCCGGCAACTCAGTTTCCTTGTGTGAAAGCAGTCTTATTCAAACAATCTGCTACAATTATCGATTTCACTCATTGAACAGCGTACTGCAAAACGAAAAGCAGAACTAAATTTTCCATTTATGAACAAAAGAATTGGATTTCCTGTATTCAAAAAAGATCCATCCTAATGATTAGATCGACACAACAGGTGCGCTTTGTTTTGTTTAGCCGATATGATCTTGCATTCACCAACACATTTAAATGAGAATATTTTTTGTTTCGTGGTCTGTTCGATAGCTTTTAGTGTTTCACATGAGAGAACTGCAAAGAGTTTAAAATTCTTTTTTTTCGATGTCAGTCGACTGCGTAGACATGGAGCTGAGTGCTTCCATTGGATATTTTCTAGACATGTTAATAACCTTAATATCGGTCATGCCCATTGAAGACGGCTAGAGTATAGTGATGTGTTCACTAAATGGATTGCTAATCGTGCTAATGGACCGACATTCTGTAATCAAAATACCAGTAATTCCTGATTAACACGAGTGAAAAAATATATCATTGTGCTTGGCAGAGAACTGACAAAATAATTTAAACGAAGTTCAAATATTGTAGCCCTGTCGTGTCATTATAATGGCAAGTTTCAGGTTCATTCTCTATTGTGAGTTATTATTATTGCAAAATAGTGGCAGTCCCCTATTTACACGATGTCATTAAACGTCACTCGTACTTGTCATTGTTTGTATGTCAACAAATAATGACAGATTTTTGACCATTTACACGATTTAATCATTAATGGCAATAAAATGGAAGAAATACTGGTAACAGCGTATAACTATTACATCTGTTTGATATTTTTTTTTCCAGTTTATTGTTTAAAACCTTTCACAACAATGAACTGAGATACAATTCTTCAAACTTATTACACATGTACAAAAGTACAAAAGTGAGAAATAAATATCTATTCTGAAGACACCTGCTTGCAGAAAAACAATGGAAAATTGTGCATGGTGGTTTAATTTATGTGACAGAACTATTTTCGTTTTGTTTTTTGCAAGCATGTTTCTTTAGCGAGTATTTTAATTACTCACTTTTGTACTTTTGTACAAAAGAAGATCTATTTAGTAAAGGCTTTAATGCTTACAGAAGGTAACGTTTCCTTGTCTATTCATTCTCTGTCTGAAGAAAAGAACAAGCGAAACAGCAAGAAATATTTACTATTGTGTGTGTTTGTTTTGTTTTAAAGTGACACAAAAACACAATGGAAAATAATCTTCTAAATAAACCAATAATAACTTTTCAACTACTTACCAAGATTTGCAGATGGAATTTGTTATGAAAAATAAGTAAATGAATTCCATATTTTACTATGTATAGCTGTTTTCAAACGATGAAGTTGAACTGAGGTTTTAGCGGAAAATACAGTCGTTTAACTTAAGCGGGATACACATTATCAAACCTGTTAACGTTTGATAGTGTGTACTCTCTGTTTGACAAACACGTTCTTTGTTCACAAATTAGTTTGATACTGTTTGACGTCAAACAGACTTGATAATGTGTACCCCGCATTAAACTTAAGAATTAACTCAGTTCAAGGTTTAAACGAAACTGTAAAACCATATAAATTCTTGAACTGTAGTTTAAACCAAAAGTGGAGTTTAAAATTCCATTGTAAAACTGGACGTAATAAATGCAATTTATAAAAATGAGTGAATGGGTTAAATCATTTGCAAATAATTTAATAAAATTTTTGTTTTTATAAGCTATTGTCGGTAACCAAACAAATTCGCGACCATTTGCAATTCGCATTTGCAGTTCGCAGCTCATGTGAAATGGATTGAAATTAAGATTAAATTTTATCCGAAATAAATATTGAGGTTTCCACGTATAGAATAACCTAAATAGTGTCAAACAATAAACATAGAATAAAATTTAATGCGTTTTAAATCCAAATTGCTGCCCGCATGTAAAAGCTTAAATTCAGGGAAGAGTACGATAACTTAGGCGCCAAAAATTGATAACGGTTTTGTGAAGAACAGTTCAATACAAGCATTTCTTAATATGGAAGGGGGGGGGTCTAACTCCCCCCGTTTGAGCGGGAGGGGCAATTTTATAAAAAGGTACTAAAACAAAAAAATATTAAAAAATAACGGTTATACTTAAAATTAAGTTTTATACCTTGTTTAAAAGCCAACACTTTTTACTATTAGCTAGTTTTTAAATCAAGTGAAATCTATGCATAGTTTCGAAAAAAAAACGGGTTTTAAACTCAAAATTTGGGTAAAAAAAAAAGATAAAAAAAAGGTTTTAAGTGTAATTTTTCAAAACAGTAAAATTATATATTATTTTTTTTTTTCTGAAATTCGTTGCTCTAATTAATTCTTCATTAAAAAATGAAAGCTAGACGATTTTATATCTTCTAGTTTTTGAGAAAATTGAAAATTACCAAACCTACTTTTTATTTTATTATTATTATTTATATTATTTTATTATTTTATTTTTCTTTGTGGATTATGAAAAAATTGTAATGTAATGTTTTTTGGTTGGTCGAAACTAAATCCTCAAATGATCAAAAAATTGGAAAAATTCCTAAGTTAAGGATAAAGCAGTGGATGTTTAGCCGCCATTGTTTAAAAAAAAACACTTTATTCTCACAAAGGTCGAATAAATAATAACCTTTGTTTATATTACCTTTTGTTACACATCATGTGCATGGACAAAAAAAAATAACGGGACAAATTTTAAAGATTGTGCAGTTTTTTTTCTATGATCGATTATGTATCTACAGTCCGTAATACTTGAATGGTCTCACACAAGATTTAAATTAATATAAATGTTTGTTTGCTGTACATTTTAAGCTTTAATATTTTGAAACTTTGCTAGTTATGGACAAGGAGTTTATGTGATTGCTTGGAGGTTTTTGTATGGAAAATTTTGAATCCATAAGAAACTGTGCATATACCCAAACTTTCACCCACCCCAAATCCTATACTAGGCCAAGCAGGGGCATGCCCCCCCCTTACAATACAATAACTGGACTACAAGCAACTGGCAAAATAAGTACAGCGCTGTCTAATAAAGTAAGACCAAGTAAATATACTTTTGGTAATTTTTAATTTGCTTACAAATTAGAAGACATAAAAGCATTTGTTTTTTTGTGCTCGATTCAAAATTGATATATGCATTGACCGGAAACATTAAATTTAGAACCTTATTTCACAATTTTGGAAAAAAAAAAAATTGGTCTAAACTTTTTTTTTTTCAAAATTTTGAGTTTGCATGCGAATTTTTCAAAAATTGTTGACTTTAATTTAAATGTAGGATTATGAAACAGATTTCTGGCTTTCAAAACCGGTATAATACTTTATGTTCAGTGTTGCCGTAGTTTCTTACTAATATTTTCTCCATTTTAAGTAATTTTTTTCTAAAATTGCCCCTCCCGCCCAAACGGGGGGATATAGACCCCCCTCCCATAGTAAAAAATGCTTGTATTGAATGGTTCTCCAAAAAACCGTTACTATTTCTTGGCGCCTAGGTCATCGTACTCGTGCCAAAATTCAAACACAGATTAAATTTAATCATTATTTTAATCCAATTCGCAAACATCCTTGCCTTAATATGCAGTACGACGCAATGACAAAATTTATCTCTGCATCTTTTTTCCCAAGAAAATTTTTGAAGACTCGAAGATAAAAATAAAATTAACATGTGCACGCGTAGCTATAAATTCTGAACATCGAAAAATAATAGCTCAGTCTCAATGGTTAAGATTTTTTAAGCAGAAATACTTAGGGCCAGTTTGTTCACAGCTGATTATCTTTAATTCATGATTAGTGGAGCTGGGAAATCCTCAAATGCTTTTGTTGATCAAATTTTGTTTGAAAAATTCAAAGTATGAATTGCTAATCATAGATTTCTAATTGTGATTGGAAGTGATTAAAAATAATCTTTCCGTCGGCTTTTTTTGGTCACTGTAGTTTTTGCAATGAAACAATTAAGTTACATTAGCTTTCCTGACGTTTCGGCAGGGGTTGCTGCCTTCTTCAGGGGAACTTTATTTGGACAACAAGACAAAATATATTGTTTACATTATAATAACAATAATTGAAACAATACAAAATACACTCACTTTAATAAAACTGTGTTTAAATTTAAACTGACATTTAAAATTATTGTATCTAATAATTGTAATATTATTTACAAAAGTAAAGAAAAAACCACTTCAAACGAAGTTTAGTCTATGGAATTTAAACAAGGAGTAAAGAAACTGAAAGAATATTGTGGACTTCACTAATCAGCCAATTTTGGTTGATTAGCGTTAGTTAATTAAAGCCTATGAAAGTCACATACTAAATTTTACCCACTGTGAACAAACTGGCCCTTATGACGTTTTCCATTGGTTTCACTCATTCTGAAATCCAATGGAACGCTTCAAGTTACTTCTCAATTCATGAGTTTGGTATCTGTAACGGTGAATCGTCGAATAGAAGTTATTTGCTCCTACACAAAAAGTGAAATGTAAAACACGTACCTACTGTACAGGTAAAATAGTACACAAAATCCTTCGAAAAAAATAATATTTCCTACCTTCATGAATTTTGGTAAAAACGTAACATTTACCATAAAAATTATAAATCAAAAGAGTCTAAAAAAATATTTTATAGTAAGGGTTCTTTTTTTTAGGGGGAGATGAGGTAGGTTGTTAGGCATCAAAAGGAAAAAAATGACTTTGGCATAATCTATACATATGGCACTTGATTTCAAGGTACTTTTTAATGGTGAAGCTAATAAAATTTAAGCTAAAACGATACGAATACCGGAAAAAAAGTTGTAGTCCTTTTTATGTAAGTATGACTGTTTTCAGTACGATAAGTAAATATTACCAAAAACCCTCTTAAATAATGGTACGTTGATGAAAATTCTGGCGTTTTTCTTTTTTAACTTTGAGCAGATCACGAAACTGTCAAACAAAAATTGTATGTTTTTTTTAGCTCAGACATATCAGAGCACAAAGTGTGTTTCTTTTTTTCCTTCTGAACTAGCTCAGAGCTTGATCGATTAGCTCAGAATAAAATGACCGAGCAAATTGAGCGAAACGCTGAGCGAAGCCAGCTTCCTTTATTTTTTAAGTGATTTGACTGACGAAAGAAATATATGAAATTAAAAATGGATTCCCAGGACAGTCGCCAGTCTACTTCAGGACGGTGTTCACATTGGACTGACTCTTCCGACTATTTTTGACTTCTTTAAAATTTATCTCACTCCCACTACATGGTTAGAAAAAGAGAAAAGTAGTAAATTGTTAAAAATTTTAAAAATTGCTGGATTTTTTTGACGTTCTCTTTTGTAAATTCGGAGGAGTCAGTCCAATGTGTACACTGTCTAAGTAAACAAAAATGTATTTTAGTAAAACACCTATGAAATGACAGTTCAGTGCTCAAGTGTGTTTCATAAATAAATCTGAGGGCTCTGATCATAATCTGCTCAGAGCCCTGATCGGATCGCCCAGCCTCCGCTCAGAGCTGTTTTTAGAGACAGAAACGAAAAACGCTATTCGTATTAATATTCTATTTATTATGGAAACTAGTGCCGTGGCATTTGGCCATGCGTCCTATGGCCATATTTCAAAATATGGCCATATGAAGCATTGTGCAAGTGTCAAATTGCCATACTCGAAAACATGGCCATTTGATGCTTTTGCAAAGTGTCGTATGGCCATATTTCTTTGTGACTTTTGGGCATATGGTTTATTACCCACTTATGTGGGTCAAAACTCAATAATTACATTTTAGAACTTTGACCCACCCTGATGTGCCAAATGGAAATTTTATGAAAATAATTTAATAAAATGTTCTTCAAAAACAAAATTAAAATTTTTCAGAACAACTTTTTGAAACGTATACAAGTATTTTTAAAAATACTTCTAGACGTTTTCAAAAAGTTTTTTGGACAAATTTTAATTTTTATTTTTGAAATTTTATGTTAAGTAATTTTTAAAATGTTCAGCAGACTATCTTTAAAAACTTAACTAATATTTTTCGAAACAACTTTTTGAAAACGTTCACATGCTTTTTGTTTAAATTCGTGCGAATTTTTAAAAAAATACTCGTGTTCTCAAATAGTTGTTTTGATAAATTTTAATTTTGTTTTTGAACTTTTATGTAAGTAATTTAAAAAAAAAAACTTTTTGGAAACGTTAACAACAATTTTTAAAAATACTTGTAGACGTTTTCAAAAAGTTGTTTGGAAAAATTTTAATTTTTATTTTTGAAATTTTATGTTAAGTAATTTTTAAAATGTTCAGCAGACTATCTTTAAAAACTTAACTAATATTTTTCGAAACAACTTTTTGAAAATGTTCACATGCTTTTTGTTTAAATTCGCTTCTTAACTACTGACAAAAGAATAATTTGAAAGTGCCATATGACACTTTGTAAAATCGAAAAATGACCAAATGTTGGAATATGGACATTTGACGCTTACACAATGTGTCACATGGCCATACTTCAAAAAATGGCAATAAAAAAGTCTATGGTAAAGGGATGCTTTTTTTTGAGGGGAAATGAAAAGTGTGGGATAAACCATAACACTTGTGAAAAAAATACAACCCTCATGAAACTTGATATTCTTGAATGTCAAGAGTGACACGAGAATCAAGAACGTCTATAAAAATATTTAGTAGGGAAGGGTGTTTTTTTTCAGGGTTAGATAAAGCGGGTATCCATATTTCACCTGTTTAACGAAAATAACGTCATTTTCACATAAAAAGGAATGTAACTTGGTTGATGTTGTTATATCATCTCAATTTTACTTTTATTATATTCAGGTTTCAAAAATACCTTTAAAATCAGGTAAAAATAAAATAAATTGGGTGACGCAACGGCACGTGAAGAACCAGGGCCTAGTAACTAACAACTCGCAACCATTCCTGTGTGCGCGTGTCGACAGGAATGGAAGAGACCTACAATTTTATGCCGAATCCGAACGGCTCGACGAGAAGCACTTTTTCCTGACATGTGATACTCTTGGAGGATTTGTAAATTCCTCGCAAGAGACAGTTGCCCTGAAAAAAACTTTTTAGTTTAAAGGTGAAATGAAAAATCATGTCCCTTCCATATAAATCCATTATACGAAATTAAAATGTCAGTTAAGAATTCCACATTTTCTCTAACCCTCAAAAAAAGCACCCTTCCCTACTGAATATTTTTATAGACTCTTTTGATTCTTGATTTTGTGTCACTCTTGAGATTTATAACAAGTTGCATGAGGGTTTTTAGTCATACTTACATAAAAAAAAAGACTGTAACTTTTTTCCCGGTAGTCGTATCGTCTTAGTTTAATTTCATTAGCTGCACCCTGCACCGTTAAAGCTGGCTTTAAACTTCGGTGTTATCATCGGTGTACGTTGTTCGTTGTTGTTTGTACGCGGAACAACGATAATTTAAATGATAAAACCGAACAACGAACTAAGAACGAATGAAGAACGTGCAAATTCAAATCAGATCAGAAATTTCGGTGTTCGTTGTTCGTTGTTACCCGAACAACTTGTGTTTAAGTCCGAAAACTGTTTAAATGAAATTTTGGGGTGTTGTGTACATGTAGGAACATTTCCGAAATTCTTTTAATCAATGAAATGCACGAGAAGCCTAGGTATGTAAATAAACAATTTTGTAAATACGTTTCAGCTTTCTAATGTAAATGCTTTTCTTCGTTGTTCGTTGTTGATAGAAGAAGGAACACCGAACAATGATCACCGAAAGTCTAAAGCCAGCTTAAAGGGTACCTTGAAATCATGGGCCATATGCATAGGTTTATATTGTTCGCGCAGTCAATAGGTCATTTTTTCCTTTTGATGCACAACAATCTACCCCTCTCTCCCCATAAAAAAAACACCCTTTCCTACAAGATATTTTTATAGACTCATTTCGATTCTTCGTTCTTATGGTAAATGTAACGTTTTCACCACCTTTCATGTGGGTAGAAGGTTTTATGTTTTATATAACCTATTTTACCGGTTAATATTTTTTGTTTAATTTTATCTTGATTTGTTTATACAACTTTATCAAAAACTTTGATTTTAGATGCAAATTAAATTAAAATGGAAAGTAAAAAAAAACACATGAAGTACATTGCAGTTTTTTGTGATGTTTGTGTTTGAATGTATTAGTGCTTCAAATCAAGAATCGAATTTATCTTCTCAGAATCGTCAGAAGCGTATTTTTTGTGCCAATGGAATGGTTTAAGAAGGCTTCCGGGCACTTATGGACGCCTGCGGACGTCCAAAGGAAAACGGCATTAAAAAACACGGAGTTTCGGTTGAGTTAATCCAAAGCTAAACTTATCAAATGTGTTAGTTAAATCGGATTTAACTCCAACCCCTTACTGGAAAACTGGCCCTAAGTGTATGAAAAATTAAAAGAAAAGTAGCCTTACTTTGGTTATACACTGTGAATCTTCTTTGTTGTTGCTGCTCCCTCTATTTATCTATTTACCTATACAAAAAATGTTACAAAAACAATGCTATAAAAATAAACAACTACGTCCTTGATTATTATTTTTTTTTTTTGTCTTTTTTTTGTTATGTGTTGCTTTATATTTTTAGTGCAAATGGTCGCGTAAAGGCTTCATGCGTACGCGCTGGGAAATTAATGGAACTGTTATTGATCTCGTCAATATTCATCTATTTCATGATGCTTCTAATTTAGCCGCTTGCGAAGAGTTTCCCTCGGTATATTGCAAGACAAGGAGGAGAGCTCTCGTTCACACATTGGAAAGGTGAGTGTAAATGTTATTTGTTCCTTGTTTTTTTTTTTTTTTGTAATGTACATATACATAAATAGGGTGCTTAGGGCCTGGGGCTTCGAGATGGAAATGGATTTTTAAAGGAAAGCCTTTATAGGTCATTTAACATTGAAAATATTCTGTAGTTGGGTTGAATGACGTTGTTTGTGATGTTTTTTTTTTTTGTTTTATTTTGTTTGGCACGAGGGTTAGGGTGGAAAGCCTACGATGTTTGCATATCAAAATTAGGTCCACACTTTTAAAGGCTTAAATATTCAAGAGAGTTTTAAGTTTTTTATTGTTTGTTTTATTTTTACCTAGAAAAGGTATATGTGTATATGTATGTATATGTATACCTTTATTAAAATGTCAACAAAAACACCTACTTAAATACGTGTTGCTTTTGCCTGAATGATTTTCTGAGTTTTGGGTTGAAAATATGACGTGTTGTTGTGTTTGTTAAGGTGAAGACAGTTGATTACATTGAATTTGTGTCGTTTTATATTAAGTGACTCCTTATGTGACCTTCAAGTTTTGTTAGTATAATTTAAAGAGGGGAGTATTTTAAATTTAAATCTTTGGAAATGTTTCATTAAATTACCTAATAAATATTTTTTGCTTTCAAATCTGTAGCTTCGAAGTCGAAATTCATCACCAGTATAATTAAATTTCAATTATGCACTTCAGAATTTTTGTGATTTTAAATATAATAAGGGTATTCATGCAACGTCCGTCGGTCGTAAGTTTACAAATTGTGTAAAATGATAAGTTGACACAAAAGTTTGCATGAACGACCTTTTTATTCATTTGGTTAAATTCTTTGTAATTGAGTCAGTTGTTCGTTAAACGTCAAATATTAAACGTCAAAAATTAGACGTTTCTTTAATTCGAAGTCATTTTTAGATGGAGAAACTCTCCCGAACCAACACGAAATCGAAATCGAATGTCTCGGAACGATACAAAATGTAAGATACGTCGCGTTTTAAGGTGGTACTATAATGCTAGGTTTTCACTTGTCATTGAAAAGACGCAAATTGACAAACTTTCCAGGACACAAAAAGCAAAGAAAGTAGTAGTAGCGAGCAACTATAACTCCCCCTGTCTTGGAAAGTTTGTCAATTTGCGTCTTTTCAATGACAAGTGGAAACCTAGCATAATAGTTGCAAGTTCAAGGCAGTGTTCGGACGAAAATGAGCGAGTGCAAAAAATCATTATGGTGCGCCCATATGGTCGGTTTCTTGATTTTTCATTAACTTTTGCTTTCGGAAGTGAAGAATGCCTCCAATTGCAGCTCACGGAAGTGAACCTGAAATTTGTTGAGGGAGGAAGAGAAAAATAGTAAAAGAGTGATTTTTATAGCTCAATTCTGATTTTGATTTTTCAGAAAGCTACTTTTCATTGGCTTATGGCATCTGCTTCCGCCAGCTTCCGACTATTAAGGATATCCCAAACAAATTCAAATTATTCGTTGAAGATGAAAAAACAACAATAACAACGCGTTGTTGATTACGTTTCGTCGCCAACAACAAATAATTCGCATTGATTTGGGAGGGCCCTTATAGTTCTACCTTAATAATTTAATAATGGTAAATAAGTAAGCTTTCTCAATCGTTGAGTAAATGTAGACGTCGGAATTATTTTTTCTTGTATAAACTACGTTTTTATTCACAACTTTTATCTCAAACTAATAGTGATTCGACAGTTACCTACAGATAGTTAGGGCGTTAAGGGAGCCAATCTTGCACTTCATTCTGACGAGATGAGCTTTGGCACACTAATAGTCCACATCCTAAACTTACTTTTAGGAAGTGTTGCCACGGTGGCAACACTGGCAGACCGGAGATATAAGGGTTGTCTTCTGACCATGTTTTAACACAAAATTTCACATAAATAAGCCTATAATTTAGGAACCAGACATCGTTGATGGCGGGGAATGTCTTGTTGGATTGAGAATACTTGAAGCCATAGCAATATGTTCATTGTTTGGCCCCTCCCCCACCCTTGTACGCTGAGGGAGCAAAATACCCGCGGCGGATAAGGGTTTTTATTTGTCAGAAAATTTTAGTTATAAAATTAATATTCATAAAATTTTAAGATGAGTATCGACGTATTTCATACTCTACAACATATCCGAAGTTTATTTTTATCCATGTATTAGTTTTTTGTATAATCGCTTTCAAAATGAGAAGAGGGGAAGGTGGAAGTATATAAAACCATTTTATATTTGTCATCGTATAATCTAAGCATATGGCATATGACCTTAGGGTAATTTTTAATGCCCAATCTAATGCAATCAAAATAATTTCACTATTTCCCTAGAAAAAGTTTCAAACTTTTTATAAAATGGTGACTAAATTTTCAGTGAAACGAACATAACATTAATAAATTTAAATGGTATGGTGATGAATCATTTGTCGTAAGAAATAAGAACCAAAAGAGTCCATAAAAATGTCTGGGGTGAAAGGGTGTTTTTTTGAGTGAAAGGGAAAAGTGAATTAATATTACCAATAATTATTTCTTGTTAGAACCAATACTCAAAAGGATCCGTGCAAACATATTGGTTTCAGGGGTGCTTTTTATAGGCGGAAGGAAAATATGGGTTATAAACCCAACATTTTATTTGTATGTAATCGGGGTACAAATATTCAATATGGTACATGATTTTAAAGTATTTTTTAACGCTGAATCCGATTTAAGAAAAATTAAGACGATACAATCACCATTAAGAAAGTAATCGCCGTTTTAATGGAAAAATCAATGTATTTTTTGAGTAGAGCAGATAAAACATTTTCCCACAAAAACCACATTTGACAATAGATATTTGATTTATCTTTTTTATTCTTGCTAACAATAAAAAACAAAACATTCTTATCAACTTTCATCAACTTACTAGCACTGGGGGAGGTTTACGGCGCATAGTTTTACACTTTTCTGTTTCACTCAAAAAACACCCTTTAGACCCATATTTTTGTATGTGCTCTTTTGGTTCTTATTTCTTTCGACAAGAGAGACATCTGCACCAAGTTTCATCACCATACCATTGAAATTTGGTAATGTTATGCTCGTTTCACTGAAAATTTAGTCATCAATTTATAAAAAGCTTATAACTTTTTCTAGGGAAATTTTAGTGAAATTATTTTGATTGTATAACATTGGGCATTAAAAATTACCCTAAGGTCATGTGCCATATGCTTAGATTATACCAAGACAAATATAAAGTGGTTTGATATACTTCCACCTTCCCCTCCCCCATTTTGAAAGTAAATATACAAAAAACTAATACATGGATAAAAATCTTCGGGTATGCTGTAGAGTATGAAATTCTACATCGAAACTCATCTTAAAATTTTACGATTATTCATTTTATTACCATTATTTTCTGACAAATAAAAGCCCTTATCCACCGAGGATATTTTGCTCCCCTCGTGTACAAGGGAGGAGGAGGGGTCAAACAATTAACATATTCCTATGGCTTCAAGTATTCTTAATCCAACGAGACATTCCTCGACATCAACCGATGTCTGGTTCCCGATTTCTGAACAAGCCTAGTTCTAAACGTCACAATAAATTTTGGTCAATTTTCATTTTCCCAACAGAATTCGTTGTAAGTTTTATCCAATTTGTGTAAAGTAGAACTATAATTGTCGACTGTGCAATAGAGCTGGCCAGGAGACGAGACTGCGAGACTTTTGTAGGTCTCGTCTCGGTCTCGTTAAAATCGAAAAAGGGTTTTTATTTGTCAGAAAATTATAGTTATAAAATTAATATTCATAAAATTTTAAGATGAGTATCGACGTAGAATTTCATACTCTACAACATATCGGTCTCGTATAATGAAGTCTCGGTCTCGTCCCCAAAAAATACGAGGACAACCTCGAAATATTTTCGATTATATTTTGAATATGTGCAGAAGAAAATAAATTTTCAACTGAAATGGGATTTTTTAATTTATTAGACTCTGTAAATTTCGGTCCAAATATGCAGTCTCGTCCCGGTCCCGGTCTCGTCTCGGTCTCGGTCTCGTCTTGGTCTCGTCATGCGAGACTGAGATCGAGACCGAGACTTTTCTCGTCTCGCGGCCAGCCCTACTGAGCACTTAAGCTTATATCCAAAACCAACAAAAAGTAGCCTTCCGAACAGGAGAACTCCCCATATTGAACTCTAGTGAAATTAATCATCTTTCTCTAATTTCATTCCTACTTCAGCGAGATACACGGGCAAGTACTGGCGAGCAAGTTGGCTACATAGATTGCCTGTCAAATTCCTATACGTGAATATGCTGTGACGTAGGCGGCAAGCAACTTGCCAGGCAAGTTTCTTTCAAGTTTTTTACTGGCTACGTTTTGCTTTTAAAGGATAGCCTTTCTAGGGATCTGAACTTATATTTTTATTAAAATTGCTTAAAATAGTGAAAATCGTACTTCGATGACGGAAATGTAAATACAACCTCAAAGTTGCAATCTCACATGGGTTGACTTTTAGCTGAATCATAAATTTTGGTTTTTTAATTTAAAAACTTAATCTCAAAATTTTCGATTTTTTTTAAAATAATTCTTAAAAAATCGGGTGTTTTGGATTTTTTTTTAATCCATCATCATCGTAGCCATCTTTAAATGGAATTTGAAAGTTCGTACGTTGACAGATAGGAAAAAAACTAATTTATGTCGGGAGAGGAATATTTCGTTCCAAATGTCACCCAAAAGCCGTAAAATCACCTTTTCCCTTTTAATTTCAAAAAGTTCAGCTTTCCTTAAGTTTTTTCAATACATTATCTTTGTAGCAATCCTTCAATTTAATTTGACATGCTATAACTTGACAGAATGTTCCAAATGTCACCCGAAATCCCCAAAACTCTCATTTTCCCAAGCAAAAAATATGCCCTCAAAAATTGGGATTTTGAAGAGATTTTGTAATCCATCATAGCAATACTTCAATCATATTTGACAGTTCCTTGTTTTCGAAATGTTTAAATTTCTGGGCCCGAAAGAAAGAATATTTTAAATTCCAAAAATGTCACGAGAAGCTATTTAGATCGCTTTACAAGTCTGAACGAGTCCACTTGCCTTTGCCCTAGAAATTTGGCACCCCCCATTGAAAAATGGCCCCAAACGAATAATGGAAAACGGCCCCAAATTTGGCGATTTTTTTCATAATGAAAAATGGCCCCATTTTCAAAATTGAAAAACGCCCCCAAACTTATGAAAAATGGCCCCAAACACAAAATGAAAAATTGGCCCAAAATAAATATAAGAAGCAAGAACAAGAGAAAAATTCCAATCGTACATTCGTTTTGGCAGAGCCTTAAAAGTACCTTGCCTGGCCCGCTTCTTCGGTTTAAGAATTTTAACTCCCTCTTTGGGTCTTCTGTCCCGCTCACCTGGCAGGCGCCTATGTTATTATTTATTATTATTTAAAATGTTTGTGTATAGAAACTTGCTTGCCAGTACTTTCCTGCGTAGCCTCAGGGTTAGTAAGACTACGTTTTCACTGGCCAAATCAGGTAATTTCGTTGCAAATTTCCAAATGAGATCCGAAATTACCTCATTTCCCATACGAGTTCTCGTTTCCAAATAAGCTAATTTCAACCAAATTTGCACGAAATTAGATTGGAAATTAGGTGAATTCATCCAGCGCAGCTGGAATCAGTTTCAAAAGCTCCGAAAAGCTTTTGTATGAAAATATCAATACACTATACTCAACAACATAAATTCCCTGAATTCGCTTGTTTTCGTCCGACCGCTTCAGTGTCCTTCCGAGCATTATATTGCGACTTAAATCGTTTACCATACAAATTTTGACAATTCTTTAACCAAATTGTGAACCTACGCAAATGGTAAACTTACCTAGTGTTTTACATCGTTGCATGAATACCCCTAGTACCAGAATTGCTCCATCAGTTCAGTTTTTAAAATCGAGCCTGTTCTCTTAATATGTCTGACTAGACCTGCAAAGAATATCCGGTCTCAATCCTTTCTCTAGTATTCAATCGTTATGATGTGTATGTTGTGTCATCTACTGACGTCATCCCTATCCATGGGGGGTTGGATTTTCTATTTAAATCCAAATTTCAGACACCCACTGTTTATCAGCAGCGAGTGAGATGTGAGACTAAAAGGTTGCTGGAAGTATTTTTTTGTTTAGATTTTTTATTATTAGTTTTTCAGAAGTACGAACTTACATTATTCCAAAAATCTACGTAATGTCACTAATTCTATCTAATATTATGTATTTTGTTCAAATTTAAAATTAGAAGCAATATAATTTTACCAAGTACTTGTTGGCAAATATTTATCTACACGGTATGAATCACAGATAAAGAATTTGGCATACATTTCATATGAGCTCTGTTTATCTGGGTTAGACTTTTTTTTCTTTCTAGGCTTACATAAGCAAACAGTAGTTATTATCTGATAATAACCTACGTCAATATAATAAATGCTACGTTACCACACAATAATTAAGTCATACAAAATTAACGATCATAAATGAAAATTACATGAACACAATTAAATGATCAATCCAACAACAGACTACATATATTATTCTTTTTTTATTTACTTTTATTTCAATGTAAATTAATAAAAATAAATTTTATTATTTCTAGATTCCATATAGATGCCAAAAACGGTCTGGCACCCTTTTTTGTTTTTGGAGATTTTAACTTTCGCTGTGATACAGAAGGTGTTGTTAAAGTAATTAAACATACAATTTAATTCACTTGATTGTTTTTCTGTTTAATAAACTAATTTGTTTTCTTTTTTAACAGGAACTTACAGAAAACTTAACTGCACATCGGGTACAAAGTATTAAACATGATAGTACAAAGGTGCACTATAGAAATACCGATGGCGATAATGTGCTTACAGTTGGCAAAAAAGAATTCAATTATGCCGATCATCAACTTAAATTTAAAGAAGCTTGGGTAAGAAATCAAAAAAAATCGAAAATAACTATTGTAATGGTTTAAGTGAAAATTTTTGCAAAACCTATTTCTTAAATATTGGCCCAGTTTTTCAGTGACAAGATCAAAACTCACTAAATTCGAAGGATTAGGCTAGGTTAGAAGGGGTGATGTTGCGGCAAGCCGCACCATCTCACTCGGATCTCAATGAATCCATTGGTTTCCCTTAGATATAGGAAAGGAAGGGAGGGGAGGGGTAGGGAGAGGAGATGAGAGGTGAAGAGAGAAGTTGAGGTATGGGTTGCCTCCTTAAACCATCATGAATCCTGAATGAATTTTAGGATGTTTTTAAGTGGCAGTATTGAGATGTGTCGCCCAGTTCGTCGAAAAAGTATTCTCCGAGGGCTTTCTCTCTTTTTCTGGCTAGGCTGGGGCATTCACAAAAAAAGTGATATGAGCCCTCTTCAGCCTCTTCATCCTGACACCCTCTACATAAATCGAATGAATAAGATAAAATAATAAATTGGGTGGCACAACGGCTCGTGAAGAACCAGGGCCTAGTGTGACTAACAACTCGCAACCATTCCTGTGTGCGTTTGTCGACAGGAATGGCAGGGACTTACAATTTTATGCCGAATCCGAACTGCTTGACAAGAAGCACTTATTCGTGACAATTGATACTCTTGTAGGATTTGTCAGTTCCTCGCAAGAGGCAGTAGCCCTGAAAAAACTTTTTAGTTTTTAGGTGGACGAGGCTGGGGAGTGAACCCAATTTACAAAAATTTAGTATTTACAATTTGCTTAATAGAGTAAGAGCCCAGGGCCGCCAGACATACGTTATTTTATCAAAGCTAAGATTTTTTCTGCGAACAGGTACTATGGTAGCTAAGAACAAATGGATACTAAGAATCTTCAATCCGGGTGCATTTAAGAGGTAGCGAGTGTTAAAGTTGCATACAAATGATGCAACATTGCGTTATTTTATCAAAGCTGAATTTTTGATATGTGTTAGGGGATGGTGTCATTAGTTTGACAGATGTTAAGTGTCTGGCTCACGTTAGGTCCCACTGTAGATGTCTGGCAAGTGTCAAATAAATTAAATGACACTATCCCCTAACACATATTAAAAATTCAGCTTTGATAAAATAACGCAATGTTGCAACATTTGTATGCAACTTTAACATTCGCTACCTCTTAATTGCACCCGGATTGAAGATTCTTAGTATCCATATTTTTTTAGCTACCATAGTATCTGTTCGCAGAAAAAATCTTAGCTTTGATAAAATGACGTATGTCTGGCGGCCCTGGGCTCTTAGTCTATAACGCTAGTTATCTTAGAGTGTAAATTAGTTTTTTTTAATAATATTTTGGCACAGGAGGGGCCTAACTTTTTTTACATTGTTTATTTTGTTTAAGCTTAATTAACATTTAGTTGTCATTGGGTTTTAATAATACATTTAAGGATATATTGGCAGCTACTTGTCTCGGGTTGTTCGGGTCCGATTGTCGTTTTGGTGGATGGTTGGGGGATGTGGTTTTCAGCCACGGTAGTGAGCTGACCCTGGGTCAGCGTAGAAAGGGATGTTCCCTTCGTCATTTGTTGATATCAGATCCTCATCCAGAAGTTCCATAGCTGTGAGGTACCGCTGGTCAGGATGTCTCTATTGGTTTAACACTCTTTCTATTAGAGGGTTCGGGTGGTTGGTTGTATTCTGCAGGCATCTTCGGCTGGATTGGATGAGGTATCTGTCCAGTTGAATTATCTTGGTTTCTTCATAGAGTCGCAAGTTGCTCACGTCTTCCCTCCGTATCCTGTCGTAATGCAAGCCTGTACATAGCCGCAAGATCTTCCTCTCGAATACTGCATTAACCATTACGCTACGGGCTACTACCATAAATCGAATGAGCTAATGCCAATTATGTACTTGTGGAAGAGACTGCAGAATTTTGGAAGAATAATTGATTTGCAAATAGGTGGATTATCTTAATAGATGTCCAACCCCTTTGTTTGTCCTGGAACCGTCAGTAAAGACCGAAACATGATTTATATTTATGCCCCGGTTTTGTCTCCCGAGTGTGGTGTAAAATAATCCGTTTATGTCAGTAAAATTCATTATAGTTCTATGGTCGTAGTGGCCTGTGGCCCCTTTTCCAACTTTTACACTGTTTAAGTCTTAACGCCCTTTTGCCGACATTAGCATTGGGCTGTGGATGGCGTAGTTCTTATGGCACTAGTTATGCCAATGCACGCTAGTCGTTGAATTTTTGTCATGGTTTTGAGATTGCTTTCCTTATCTAAGGCTGGCCACTCGACCAAGCAGGCGTACGTTAGAATTTGCCTTATTGCTGTGTACATCCAGTGAGTGGTTTGGGGCTGGGACCCCATCTTTTACCAAAAATCCTTCTACAAGGACAGACTGCTACAAAGGCTTTTTCTCTATTTCTTCCGTATTTTTATTAGAGTTAAATTTACGATCAATTACTACGGCAAGATATTTATTCATGCCCGAAACCTGTAGCAGAACACCGTTAATGGTGGATGGGTTTATGTTTGGAATATAAGGTACGCTTCCTTTTAAACAAAACCAGTTCTGCCATGTGTGGGTTTACGTTTAGTCCGCAGCTACTGGCCCAATTGCTGAGCTTGTCAAGGGCAGTTCGTAAGAGTCCACTTAATGTGGGAACAAAGTTTCCCCAGGTCCATTAACACAATGTCGCTGGCGTATGCAACGACATTGACACCGCTCGCACTTAATTTAACTAAGATTTGGTTAAAGGCAGAAGCCACAGCAGCGGAGATAAGAATCCACCCATTTCTGCAATTGCAACTTTGGTTTGAAGCATGGAGTCAATATAGTTTATCAGTATCGATCGCTGATGGAGCCTAGGGCTTGTCGAATTGCAGTGTTATCAACGTTATTGAAGGCCCCTTCTATGTCAAGAAAAGCTAGGAGGGTTAACCTGAGTTAAAATCCTTAAACCAGTTAAAAATTACAATTTTATTATTTAAAAATAGGTTGGTTAAGATGTTTTAGGGGAAATCAAAAGTAACATAAAACTTACTCTTTAAACTAGATCTTCAATCTGAAAGATTTTTCTTCCCTAAACACACTAAATTATCCTCATAACCTTTTAGCTTAATACATAGATTTTCACCATACAGCAGGACTTTTAAAGGGCTTTTTCATGATATTTTCTATCCTTATTGCCAGAAAAATACCTAAAAACAAAATATGAGCAGTCCTTATACAATAGTCTTGTATGATAATTTTCTTGGAAAAATGTTACGTAACCTACAAAAACTGAGAAATTCTCAATCAGACTTTTATTTCGTAATGTATGGATGTATTGTTATTGAGTTATTGCATAAGAGAAATTACCATATGAATACGAGTCAATAAGCTACGCACTAGAAAAATTAAATTTCTCAAATTTAACATTCACGTTAGGACAATGTTTAGGAAATTGGTCACATATCTGTTAATAATTTTTAATAAATGAAACATCTATGCATTTGAGTTTTTATTTTATACATATAACCATGCCATAATTTGTACCCTGTAACTAGAGCTGTTAAGTAGGTAATTACAGGTAAATACACCGCTGAATATAAAGACAATAATTGCTCTCGATGCAATTGACATGCATGAATGATTATATTATCGTTAAAAAGCTTTAAGTCAAAGCATATAATTTATATCAGAATCTTAAGAAGTAATCGTCATAGTTGCAGCTTGTAAGGGGAAACAAATTGAAATTGAAAAAGAAAGGAAAGTTAATCATTTAACAGAAAATCACAACTTTTAAACCATTTTTCATTGACCTTATGATGTGATCTTCACTGTCTTTCGCGTTATTTGTTCTCATTCATCTTCCAGTGTCGCTGTCAGTTTGTTTATTGTTTCAGAAGCTGGATTACTGGCTCTAACATTTCGCTAAAGCTCATCCCACAAACTCTCGATACAATTTAGTTCTGGACTTAGCCCCCGCCTGTCCATCGCAGGAATACCGACTTCACTGCGGAATTCGACCGTTCCTAGCGCAGTGTGGCTTCGAGCGTTATGGCGCATTTTTACAAAATCTTCACCAATAAATCTAGCATAAGGAACGACTTTATCCAGTAGAATAGGTATCGAGAATGTACCAAGTCATTCAAAAACCTCCTCCTCGACCAATAACCAGACACAAAAACCAGCTCACTTTTTCCTTCAATTTAAATGCCTGCCAGATCATACATGGTCCTCCTCCGTAAGACACGGTTACGGCAAAATAGCATTATTCAAATCGTCCGTCAGTTCGTCTGTATACTCTGCCTATGCGATCGCTTCCGTGCAGAGATATTCTGCACTCATCCTTACTGTCCATACTTTACCGACTCTTCTTTCGAAGAGTAGTCATCACGATAAATCTATCATCTCTTCCAGTGATAAATCGTTGAAGTCCAGATCCTGAATAGCGAAAAAATGACCATTAAAACTTGGATACCCTTTGGCTTGACCAAATTGATTGTTTATTTTATACGCTACTTAAAAATACGGGATTCCACTTAATTGGTAAAATGATGAAGGTAAGTCATCCTATGGCACCCCTAGGTCCTAGACTTTTAGTGACTGGAAATAGTAGAAAGATATTTGCTAAATAATTAAAAAAAAAACCGGAGAAATTAGAATACTAACTGCTGAAGTCTTTACCAGGTTATTATGAACACAAGTAATTTAATGAGTAATGAAGGGTTGTTTTCAAGATCGTACTGAAGAGATTTGTACATTCTGATTATTATCATACGACACTTTAAAATTTTTCGTTCCGATTCGGTCTATGTCTCACACTATTTCACGTGTGACTCACCTCATTTGCCCTAACGTTTTCGAATCATACGACAAAAATTGAAATGTGTAAATCCCATTTATACCTTCAGTTATACTGTAGAAAAAGTTGACACAGAAGCTTAGACGGACGGGAAATACTGGGAAATATACGGAATTGGAACAAAGAAAAACCAGAATGTATAAATCCCGACCTAAGTATTAACTATTTATATTATTTCAAACAAAAAAATATATTAAATTAAACAATGAAATTAAATTTATTGTAGTTGCAAAAATACGACAGAGAATTGGATCCACTTAATGAAATTCTAGTCGAATATCCAATTAAATTTCCTCCAACTTATCCCTATGAAGAAGATCCAGATATGCCATCAGATTATATGTCAACACGTTGTCCATCTTGGTGTGATCGTATATTAATGAGTCCGGCAGCAAAGGATTTAATTGTGGAAGACGAAAACAGTGAAGTGAATCCCTACAACATATTGGGAGAGAATGTTTGTATGGGTGATCACAAGGTAAAGAAAAAAAAATAACAAATTTAGTTTTTTTGTTTGTTTAATTTTACTATTTTACAATTCACTTTAAACTTTTGATCTTTTGATATAAATATGCGTCTTCTCGAATTGAATCCAGTTGCTTAAAATGACTATTCAAAGTTATTCATTCAAGTACATTAGAGATTACCGTAAATGAAAACGAATAAAATTTCGTGTGATGCAGTCTTGCATTTCATTTTACATTGATCAAATTTTTCTGAGATCAAATGCTTAATTTAAATTACTAAACAAATTTTGTTGTTTCCTCGAATTATTAATATTAAACAAATATTATTTTTTTATATTTTCACAGCCAATCATATTGAGCATACAACTTAAAGCCAAACAAGGTACATTTAGATGTTGTAATTGCTTTAAGCATGCTAGTGCGCCAAATAGCATACTAAGTAAAGACGAGCTTGATAAAATAAGTCAATCACTCAATGCCAATGAGGACAATGAAATGCAAAATTATTGTCCCTATAACAGTAATGTATTTAATACCATCCTAATCGAATGTCAAAAATTATGCCCTAAGCCCTCAGTCGTTAGCATTAATAGTCGCAATAATCGCAATGCTAACAATTCTAGTCTAACAGAAAGCGCTGCTGGTGTTATTGATAAAGCGGCTGATGGTGATGCTGATGCTGTTGGTGCAGCATGCAATGTTGCAAAGCCAGAAAACTCATCAGCATCTAATTCACCTTTCAAACAGCAACAGCCGCAAATCAGTATAAATCTAATCGACTCGGACAATCTTCCCATATGTCTGTGCTCGCAAATTTCTGAAGAATCTGAAAGATTGTCAAGACGCCGCCGTACGACTCCATTACGATCAACTGAATCAGATGATTCGAATGACGATAACGATAACGATGATGTTGACGATGACAATGAGCAGAGTGCGTTGAATAACAAAAAGATTTGTCCCGAGTGCCAGAATATTATAAAGCGACAACCAATCGAACACCGCTGCACACTAACATCAAAACGATTGCTTCTAGCTAATAACATTATTGTTAATCGCATTGATACACATTATCTTAATACATACCTTGATAACCGCCAGGATCCGTACACCCCTGAGAGCGCCGAATCACACTCGCCGTATCCAGAATTTGAGACTAGCCACAGTAGCCGCAGCAGTCCAAATGACGAACTCACCGACGAACCATTACGTTCGAACAACAATACCGAAGCTATACTTCTATCACCCAAGGCCAAAAAGACTGCCGCTGCGACGACGGCTACAGCTAGTGTGGCTGCTGCTGCTGGTGGCGGGGTCGTCAATTCGAAACCAGTCGAATTACGTGGAATTGTCTCGCCGGGCCAGTTGAAGTCCCGGCTGGAGCATTTGCAGCGCACCTCGTTGCAAAACGAAGATTCAGATGAGTTAAATGAGGCGGGTATTATTGGCAAACATAAACATAATAATCGCTGTATTGATGGTTGTTGTACGATTCTCTAAAAAAAAAAAAACATCCAAAACATTGTTGCATTATTCCAAAACTAAACTGCAAACAAAAATATCAAAATCCATCAATTTTATAAGTCCCCAACACACGTACACGCACACAAAACTCCTCACTATATATATACATAGCTCTGCTATTTTTGCTATTTATTTTTCTTTCTTTTTCCATATATTTTTAAATAAGTTTATTTTTGAATATTTTTTTCTTTTTTTTTTAACTTACAATTAATATTATGTGATATTTATAATATTATATAGGTATATTATGTATGTCAATAGTTCTGGGGACATAAAACTGCCATAAAAACGCTCTTAAATGAAGATAAATGAAATTGAATCTGTATTGTACATATTTTATACTATTAAACGAGGATTTTTCATTTATCTTAACTTAAAAAACCAAACCTTTGTCTTGTCCTTCCTTGTAAACCAACCAAAGAAGTTTAACAAAAAAAATATTAAATAACACCTTACATTAAATTTATCTTCTAACATACCGAATATAATTCGGCAATATCAAGTTAGTGAAAACCTTTCATATCTTAATATTGTATCCATGTCGTTTATTAAGTACGAAATTTTCGTAAACAATGAAAAAACCAATAATATAAATAAAACATAATTGTAGTTAATTGCTTCAAACAGACATTTGCCTTCACCAGCTAAAAACTAGAAGTATCTTGTGTTATAGAGTTGTTGATATCCACATAGATTGAATTTAAATCAGGGAAGAGTACTCAACAGGTCATTTCGAATAAGTCCGAAGAAACATGTATATTTAGGTTTTTTTAAATATAAAAATTGGGAAGACATTTCTTTTTTGACTTTCATTGAGTACTAACTATATAGGAAGCTTAAACCCGAGTTTTCGGCCGTCAACCACAGGCTGAGCTACCGCTACCTTTTCTCCCACACCGACGCATAACACTCCTTGATGACAAATTTTGTGTCGTCGGTCGATGGGTTCATATGGGAAATCGTTTCCAGTGTGGGTGCGCTCGTTTATAGCCATAAATTAATTTTGACAGGTGACAGTTTAACTCATGCCTTTTTTGTATGAATAGAAAGTGAAGTCTTGCGCCCATTTTGGTGTAGACAATAACGTGGGAGATAAAAAGAGACATATAGAAACAAATATAAGGGAGAAAGACACAACTTTGTATGGAATTTGGCCTCAACAAAATTGGCCGACGTTCTTCACCTTTCACCGCGAAGTTAGCCATCTAGTTATTATACAAAAATCTATGACATTTTTAATATTTTGCTATTTAATGAGTTAAGGCTTATTACAATTCTTTCGATATATGTAAGAAAAAAAAAAATATTTGATCAAAAAAATATAAATCATATTTTTACTTGCCATTCACTGCCATACCTCGTCGGTATGCTGCAAGAGCTCAAGTCATATACTTGGGTTTCTGAGTTTTTGAAGAAAAATCATTAAGCAGTTTCGATTTGAAACCCGATATAAAAATCTAAGTTTAGATGAAATCAAAAATTTGAATTCAATTTAATTTTCTAAGGCGTTTGATAGAGTTTGGCACCAAGCTCTCTTATCGAAAATGCGCGCATTTGGTTACGATGAATCTCTTCTTCGTTGGATTTGAAATTACCTTTCGGACCGATCAATACAAGTTGTATTGGACGGTTTCAAGTCTGAAATTCACAAAATAAATGCTGGTGTGCCCCAGGGCTCCGTTTTGTCTCCGACTCTCTTCCTTATATTCATAAATGATCTTTTGTCTGAAACTTCTAATCCATTAAACTGTTTCGCTGACGACAGCACCCTCAGCTTCTCATATTCGTTTTCAGATTCACATCCATGTCCTTCGGATGTGGACCTAGAACGGCAGCGTATGATTAGCTCATTAAATTCTGATCTCGACAGCATTGTCCAATGGGAATCAAAAACCGCGTAGAATTTAATGCTTCGAAAACTCAATGCTGTCTTCTGTCGTCTAAACGAAACACACCTCCCATGCCGCTATCCATGAGCGGCACTTGTATTGAGGAAACCGAAAAGCTTTCAGTCTTCGGTATGTGTATCACAGACCACCTTCTGTGGAATGAACACATATTCGACGTCGCCAAAAATGCGGCTAAGTGCTTAGGTTTTCTTCGGCGATGCAAGAAATTTTTCTCCCCTTCTGATCTGACTGTAATCTATAAAGCAATCATCCGTCCGAAACTTGAGTACAATTCTCATATTTGGACAGGTGCCCCAATAACCCACTTGAGTATCTTAGATAGGATTCAAAAAAGAGCTTTGAAAATGATAGGTGACAGAAATATAACAGAAACGTTTGCATCCCTTGAACACCGCCGCCATGTTTCATGTCTAACATTATTCTACCGTTACTTTTATAAACACTGTTCTAGTGAAATAGCCAGCTGAATTCCTCCCCTAAGACAATTCAACCGTAATACTCGTACCTCTAGGAATGCACATCAGTTTACCCTCGAGTCCAACTTCGGAAGTACTGTCAAGTATAGAGATTCTTTTTTTAGCCGCACTACCCGAATGTGGAATGCTTTACCCGGCTCTATCTTTCCCGACCATTTTAATATTCAGAGGTTCAAAACCAATGTACATCAGTATCTTTTCTTTAATCCTTCCCTATTTTCCCAACGCTCGCACTGTGTTTAAACATTTTAAGAGCAGCCAAAATCCATTTAGTGCGCGCTCAAAAAAAAAAAAAAAAAAACTTTTTTTATACAAAAATAGAATGAATCTTGGACATAGGCCTTTTTTGCATTAAAAATGTGTTTTATTGACGTTTTTTTTTTTATAAAAATGTTTTGTATGTAATTTTTATCTTAAATTTATTAATCTTGACTGATTCCGTATCATCATTTATATCGGGTTCTGGGGCCTTATTTCGGTTGGTTTTGCTTGCTTTCAAGCTTCAGTGAGGAAACTCGTCCGGGAGGAAGTCTGTTTTTATACACACCTTTTTGATGTCATTTTCTTTTAAATCTATGGGCCGACCTTTACCAAAAACACGTTACTCTTTACATGTTTCATTGTGGTCGTATTAATTTGTACTCCATCACACCAGGTTTAATCTTTTGGTACCTTAAAGATTTTACTTTCAACCAGTTAACCTTATCTCCGTTTTCGCCCAATATTTTTTTTTATAATCTCCGATAATCCAGAAAATCGTTATACCGAATTTGGGTTACATATATAATAAGGATTTTCTTTTTAGTTAGCCAGTCTGTCATCGTATTTACTGGAACATTCTTCTTTTGCTTTCGATAGCACTTTGCATGCTATAAACTTCCATGTTACTGTGTCCACTTTTTTGAATTTTGTATTTGTATATCCAAATTTAAAATTTGATTCAAATGGTGGAATAATATTGAAATATTTTCGTTTATTTTGTAGCCACTTTAAGTCCACTTGGGTCTTTTTTTACTCTTTTTTTGAGTTTTTTGAACATAGAATGAATTGTTTTGATACAATAACTTCAAAACTGCTTTAAATAGAAATGGGATTTTTTGCTATGACTTTTGGAACACTTTTGCATCATTAAGTCAATTTCACAAAAACAAGACGAGTTCTTTTTGCAGCGACCCGACGATATTTAGGTACAGTATTATTGAGCGAGTTTTGGATACTGTAAATATTTTGGAATGAAAAAAAAGTTACCAATTACGGTTGTTAACGGTCCTGTCATAGAAATTTTTTTTTATTTTCAAATTTCTCGTTAACTGTTTCTCCGATTTGGACCAAATCATTTTTACGAAGGAGGTCCTTAACTATTCAAGCAATTTTGCATATTATAAATTTTCGAAAAATTATTTTTGGATTTAAAAAAAAATATTAATTTAATTTTTTGAAAATTCAATATTTTGAAAACGGTTCAATTAATATTTTTTAAATTGTGTGTTAAATTGTGTTTTATTAAATTCTACAAATTGGCCTATCAAAATTTCAATAAATTTTATGTATACAAAAATAAATTTAAGAAAATTGCCCTAACTGCTTTCTAATATTTTGTTTATATATTAATATTTGTCAAATAAATTAAATGGCATTCTTTATTTTGAGCTCTAACTTTTTCAATGTTTTAAAGCTAATTTTTGTTTTGTTTAAGGTTTCATAATATTATTGATTCATCTCCAATTTCTAGTTCGTTCCAGCGCTTCACTGATCTCTCATTAATTAAATGTGAAATATTGCGGAATCCAATTATTTTTTGTCAAAAATCAAAATAACAATTGAAAATCGGTTAACCTGCAAAGGTTTTATGGTTACAAATTTTTTTAAGTTGTTTTCATAGTTTGTGAAGATTTTATATCAAGAACCTACATAACGTAACGTACGGCATTCATATAAAAATAATTGTTGTATGGTTAACTTATCATGCATGCATGAACTTAAAGCTTATAAGTATTTTTTCCTTGAAAGCAGTCTCATTCTACAATACGTGGTAAATCCAAAATAATAATTTTCGTCATTCGTTAAAATTTAAGATTCTTAAACCTATGTATTAAAAAGCTAAAAATCAAAAACTAAATAATTTCCTCAAATACGGGCACAATATTTTTATTTTAACTTGCCAAAAACATGTCTAATCATATTTTTCCGATTAATTCAAAAAATGTCAACCATAGGGAACCCCGTCCAAAAATTAAAAAAAAAAAAATACAACTAAATATGTATCTAAGACTGTATTGTGTATTTTTCGTAAAGCTATATTGCAATTTAAAAAGGGAATTTCTCGGAATATTGTATTCCCTCGAAAATGTTTAATTTCTTCAAAAACAAAAAATTTATGACAGGTCTAGGCCAGAGATAATAATTTACTTCATTATTTAGTAGATCTAGTTCATTTTCTTACTATCGTTCATCTGCTACTTTGCAACTTATTTGTATTTTGTTTATTTGAGGCTGTAAGATGTATTTAGGTCAACTCAGTGTGGGCAAGAGTAAATGGCATCAAAATACGAAAGTACGTAGCTTTGTTTTAAACAAAAATGTATTTAATTTTATTTACATATGTTGAATCAGTTTGAACTTAGATTTGATAAATTAAGGCATTCTATGCATTTATTTGTAAAACTTATCTTACAAGGAATACAAATAAATACAAAAATACAATTAAAAAATAAGTATACGCCACAGTGTCCAATCAATTAATTTCAATTTATTTCTAAGACACTTGTTGGGCAATTTAATAAAAAACCTTTAGATTGATCGTCAAAAAACTCTTACATATAAAATAAAACAAAAATAATACGTATACGGCACAGTGTCGAACAATTAAATAATTGCAAGTTCAACTATAGACTGCGTTTACTTTATTATAGTAGATATAATTTCTGTTATAATCGTAATAATTCTGGTTTTCGGCGAAAAAGTTACCAGGTGATGCAGCGTATCAGCAATAAATACCAACAAGAGTCGTTGAATGATAAATAAAATTAAAATACTACTACTACACTACTTAAATCTACTTACATTTTTCGGGTAATTTGCCTAGCTCTCATCACTGGCCTAGGCTTCTGACAAATTTTAAAGGTTATGATCTCCCTTCAAATTACGTGTTTTTTTTATTATTTTTAAGAAGGTTTTCTGTTGAAGCAATTAGAGTTTTAGTTGGAAATTTAGTTTTCTTTTTTTTCTGGTATAATCTACATTGTCTTTTTTGCTAATTCAAGACCTAATGATGATTGTAGGTTAAACAAATTATTTATACAATATCATTGTTTGATCACTAGAGCTTTGCGATATTTGTTTTCTGATGAAAATGCCACCAAAAACGAAATTTCCATCTATCAAATTCTTAAATATTGTTAGATTTGACTATTTTTAAAACACATTTTTGAAAATCCTCCTTGAGCTTCCACATTTAAGCTTTCTGTTTCGCGCATCTGGTGATATATATATGTAAATAAAATGCTCTGAGCAAATACATAAATACATATATCAGCCTATTTTTTTTTTATTTGAAATTTCGTCGTTTTTTTTTAATTCATCGTTTTTTTTTTTGTCTTAAATGTAAATTTATGTCCACATCCATTAATTCGAGTTATACAAGGAACCAGCGACCACTTTATCCAGATTTAATAACATTCACCATAGTATTCTTGATTCCTCGAAGATTCGTAAATTTAGTCGATTAGAAACAAATCCTGTAATTATTCGAACTGGCCTATTTGTGGATATAGGATGAAATCGCGCTTGACATTTTGCATCGGAATACTATTTTTATGTGAAAAAACCACATAGATTTATTAAATCAAAACTAAGATAAACTAAACTTTCGGGAAAGAAAATTATCTAATGTTCTCGGGAAACATATTCAGGGAAATTTTATTCACGATAAGCTTAAATATCTCTACATACCTACATAACTGTTATTTATACAATTTAGAATTGCCCAAAAATTCAGATTACGATCAACTCGTCGAAATTCAAGACAGCAAATGTTTAGTTTATTGAGGCATTTAACTTTTGGAAAATTATTAAATACCTATTATTAAGAAACAATTAACTTGGAACAATGGCGCAAAATTATAATGAAGTTAACTCGAAGCTTAAAGGATTTCAGTCTGACACAATGCGATTTTTTAATTCAATATAAACGAGAACACCATTTTGTAGTGTCGCACTAGTGACATCTGTCAAACTTTTTCCATTATTCCCATTGACTTAGGCAAAATGGTGAAAGCGTGACACTAGGTGTGGTTTTTTGTGCACTTTATTTCAGCTTAGGCTCGAGGTATAGCTTTCATTGAAAACCATCATTGAAAATTTTGTCTTTGAATTTTGATGCACTTAAACAAATAAAACCGATATCGTTTTGGTACCAAAATGATGGTTTTTAGTAAAAAAAATGTTTAGTTTGCTTTAACACTTTCTAATAAAATCACTTTTAGTTTTTCAATGATGAAAATCGTTTTCAATGAACAGCTGATATTTTGTTGAAATGTGTTCCTTTCTCTTCCTGTTCTCGTCTGTCAGTTTTTCGTTCAATGATCGACTCTAACCTCAAAGTTGGTTCTTGAATAAGGAATGAAATTTTCAATGAAAGAAAATTTTATGATGGCTATAACCCACTTGTCAGAAAATATTCCACCATTTCACTGATTTGTGTTTCAATGATAGTTTTCAATGAAAGCTATAACTGGAGCCTTAAAAATGTTAATTGGAGGTGTCGCCATGAACTAAGCGTAATTGTAGGGTGTGTTTTTGTGTGCCCTTTATGTTAGCTTTAAAATAATGTCCATGTAAAATACAACGACAATTCCGCTAAGTTCGCGGCAATAAACGTGTCTGCTTATAAAATAAGCATATTTTATAACAGGATTACAACTATTTTAACTGTTATATACAAAGATTAATATTGGCGATGGCGTTTTTTGTGCCATTATTTTTAAGCGTACATAAGGGGCAAAAAACATATATAATAAATACGCTTAGTTCGCGGCAACAAACATCTTTCCTTATTAGCTAAGCTGATTTTTAATACAATTATAACTTTAAAAAACTGTTAAGCCTCTCCCAAACCAATGCGGAACATTCGTTGCGGCGAAGAAACATTCGTCAGTCAAAATTAATTCATATGTTTATCCGCCGCGTTGGTGTGGGGACTCTCATATATCACCATGTAAATAAATTTTGACATGCGAATGTTTCTTCGCCGCAACGAATGTTCCGCATTGGTTTGGGAGAGCCTTTATACTTGCTATAAGCGGCGATTACATTTTTTTTTTTGCAAGGCTAACATAAAGGGAACACAAAATAAACGAACTTGCAGCGCTTATAATTTAGGAAAAGATAAAGGAGCATATTCATAGTCGCAGATAGACCCAGGTTTAACTAAACTTCAGTTTAAGATAATTTTGGCTCGATGAATACAGACCGATTTTATTTACAAATTGTTGCTTTTATATTTTCATAGGATAATTACTACACAAATAGCTTCAAATATTTTGAAATGATAACCCTAAAATATAGAATCAACGTCCGAAAATTCAACCAAAGCTATGTTTAACTTACACCCAGGTCTAAAATGACTATGAATATGCCCCATAGTCTAAGAGCCGGAAGCGAATTTTGGGAGTGGATTGATAACCAAAATATGAGTATGAGGGTTTTTAGGTGCATATATCGCGGTATCAAAAACAACCGTCTGGCGGGTTTCTTTTACAGCATTTGGCGGAGGTGAGGGTTTGAAAATAGCGATTTCCAGTTTATATTGTCAGTGGTATTGACACTTGAATAAATTTAAAAAAATATATTAAATACAAAAACAATCGTTTTATACCTATGTCATTTTCTATAAGTCCAAACGTCATAATCTTGGCCATCCGACCAAAAGAACTCAAGATATTACATTATTAAGCGAACCTTATTCGATTTTTTTTGGAGCCTTTGTTTTGTTGATTTTTTGTGTTTTATAATTCTCCAAGAAAAAAACAATAAGGCCCTCTTAAAAAGCTTATATCTGTATTGAGTTATATTGGTCGGATTGCCAAGATTATGACATTTGGAATTAAAGAAAGTGACAGAGCATCACATAATATATTTTTTTTTAATTTATTGAAGTGACAAAATAAATTTGAAAACCGCTATTTTCAAACCCCCACACCCGCCAAAGTCTGAAAAAGAAACCTGCCAGACGGTAGTTTTTGATACCACGATATATGCACCTACAAACCCTCATTCTCATATTTTGGTTATCAATCCACTCCCAAAATTTGCTTGGTCTAATAGACAACTACAGTTAGGTTGAAAACTAGTGTCACGAGAGACCTTTAAAATTGGCTGTCTATAGTTTTGCGCCAGTTTGATTGAGTTAAAATATATGGATTTGATTGAGTTAAAAAATATCATTTTATACCTAGCTTATTTTACTTATTTGGTGTTTTACTTAACTACAAAACTTAAAGTTGTCAGTTTAAAAATACGTATAACATAAGAAAATAAACGCTTTCTCAATGATCAACCGTTTTCCGTTACATAATATATATGCGCCCACCTATACATAGATATTTTATATTTTACAAAATCGAAAACTACTTTTAAGTGCCATGCTTTATATCATTTCAGTTTCCTTAATATAAATATCTTAATAATTTTAATTCTTTTAATTAATTAAAATCTCATTTTGTGGTTATTTTACTTTTTTTTATAATTTATTTTGATAAGAAATAAAAAAAACAGAATATTATATTGCATTTAAGTTTGTTGTATATGTATATATATAAAAAAAAATAATTATTATAATTTATTTTCTAATTTTTTTAAATTTATTTTGTGTCTTTTTTTTTAACTTAACCATTCCATGTGCAATTTTTAAGCTAAACACTAAAAAAAAGCCAATCAACAAACACTGAATCTCTTTTTCCGAAGTTAAATTTTACCTCATGTTAATTTTTAATCTTAATTAAGTAAACGAAATAGTTCTTTGATACACAATTTATTATAATATAACATTTTAGTTAAGAAACAAAATTGTATATAGATGTATACATTTGACTTATTTGTTTTTGGTATACGAATTATTATTTATTTGCTCAAGTCTTATTTTATATACAAACAAACATATGTCAGAGAGATAATGTTGTTGTATCTATGTTCTTTTATTTTGTAATACGAGTTTTAATTATTTTGTACTATAATTTTAAATATCTATACATACATATATTTTCCAACTTTAATGTTGTTGTTCGTTGTAATGTTGTACCTATATGTACTTATAAAGTAAAAATTGTTCTTAAATATATTTTTAATATTTACACTTTTGTAGTTATACAAAAAAAAATATTTTGTGTTTTATTTTGTATTTATGTTTGTTTTGGTTTTCAGCAATTTAGTTACTTTTCTTTAGTTTGTGTTGATGGTTTGATTTAAATTGTTTTGTATTTTTTTTTTTGTCAATACGGTAACCTCTTTTAATTTTTATTTACAAAATCAAGGTAGGTACTTACTTATTCCTTAATATATTATTGGAAAATTTAACTTGTCTAACACAAACAATTAACTTCTTGCTATTTGGACG
The DNA here is from genome assembly GCA_949320155.1 of Melangyna quadrimaculata. Classification (NCBI taxonomy): domain Eukaryota; kingdom Metazoa; phylum Arthropoda; class Insecta; order Diptera; family Syrphidae; genus Melangyna; species Melangyna quadrimaculata. The sequence continues at coordinate 408,194,925 of OX439483.1, forward strand.
TATCAAATTTTAAAATCAGAATACTGTATAAGTAATTGTTGTACAGGGCATTTTTTATGAATGTGTTCATAAAACATTTTTTCTCAATTTAAAAGCTAAAAAAAGATCTCCTGATTTCATCTTTTCCAATTCACATTTAAGATTTCATGATTTAAATCAGAACATAATTTTTACAATTTCATTAAGTGTAATCGCTTGGAAACTGAAGCAGAACTCAAGTTAATGACTTTGTGAAACAGTGGTACACTCGGACGTATACGTTCCTTTTTTTGTTTAATTTTCATAAACATCTATTAACTTTCAGTTATGTAGGCTATTGAATAAACCTTTTAGGAATGAATATTTGCGTACAAAGGTTTTTATTAGTGAATATTCTTGTGTGAACGTATACTTTCCTAAAACACAAAATTCATCCATGCATTTCTGAGAGAATGTAGCAATAGTCACTTTTCAACATTTTTGCTTCAACTCGAAAACCAAGCCGAATTTGAGAATTTAACTTGAATTACCTTTTGTTGGAAATTAGATTTTTTGTCAAAATGTATGGTTTACAAAAATTTATAATTGAAATTTAAGCAAGAAAATTTTACAAAAACTGACAAAAAAATCATAAAAACATAAATTTAAATTTGTTTTACCCAGCTGCTCATAACTTTTGTAACAAATATAGGCGAAATTCTTATTCAAAAGAAAGAAAAAAACAGGATAAAGGCTTAAATATGACGGATCAACAAATTTGATTTTATAAAAATATTTGTTCAAATATTCAAATATATTTTTGTGGATTTTGAAACGGATGTTTCAAGCATTTTGAAGAAACACTGCAAATTTTAATAACTTTCCGATTATAATATATTAATATTTAACGGCTTCTTAAAGTAAAAATCTGCTTTTTTAAAAATAGATTTTTTTAATGTGATTTTTTTAAATGAAATTGAGAAAATTGCAACAAAGAAAATTCCGTAGTTGTTATTTTAACATAGAACTACAAACAACTTTTCGAAACAAAAGATTCGTCCATTTATAAAACTTATCAAAAAAGTTTCATTTGCCAAGGATTTGAAAATCAAAAGAATGTTCCTTCTAGTTTTGGCCAATTTTTCCATTCCACACTAGAAAAATCGCCTAATATTAATATCGATTTTTTCATTCAGTACTTGAAGAATTGTTTGAAATTGGAAGAAAAATGTTGGCTGTATGTCTCAATCTCACACGATTACAAAAATTAAGTCGATGTAAATTAGGACAGAGTCTTAATTTACATTGACCGATTTTTAAAGTGCCTATTTGTTGTAATAATTGTGTTAGATTAAAAGGTACAGAGGAAATGTTCTTTAAAATTTCATAATAATTTTCCATTCATCATCGGAAAAACTCATCAATGTAACATGACCGATTTTTCCAGTGCCGATTTTGGTTGATGTTTCTTTAGCGAGCATTTTAATTTCTCACTTTTGTACTTTTGTACAAAAGTAGGTCTATTTAGTTAAGGCTTTACTCTCGCACAGTTGGTTCCACAACGTAATGTTAAATCTCGTACAGAACTTTTGCACGGGATTAAGACGGCTTTTATATGCTTTGATTTTAAATTTTGACGTTTCCACGTGAAGATTCACAAAATAAGTGTCAACATTTTTTTTTTTTTTTAGCGATTTTATTCCAATTCGAACACGCCCTATAGCGTAAAACAGCATACAGGATGGCTCTTGAGATTTTAGAAGCGTTACTAATTCCCGATGCCGTTTTTTTCGTACAATTCAGTCGGGCTTACAAAATAAATTCCTTTTGAGTCCATATTGTGCATGCAAATCCAAAAATTTGAGTGGAATTTCCCCAAAGAAACAGTGAATTAAATTTTACAGTGCTTTGATAAGTATAAACGCACCTGTAAAAATGCATTTTATAGAAAACTGGAAATGGAAGCGACACGTTACTATTTTTTTTTATTTAATGGCATCAGTAAACAAGTGAATTGAACAAAAAAAAAGTCCCGTTATTTTCCGTAGCGTTGTTTAGAAAATAAGAACAGATTTTGTCGTATTGCAGAAGTATAAACGCACTATGTAAATCTCGTTGAAGCTTCATTTAATTATGAGTTTCGAGATGACAAACAACGAAGCCGCAAAGTTTAAATTTAAGCGGTACGGAAAATGCCAAAATTCAAGACTTTCGTTCAAGTATCCTAAGGCATAGGGCTATTCTTAGGAACATTTCGAGATCGGGTCGTTTTTCCGTAATTTCATACCAGATCCAGAATCTTATGGAACGAAAATAAGACCCGGGCGTCCGCAGATGGTGACACGTCGCGATAATAGCCGAACAACCAATGTTGCACCTAATTCAGTGCATTATTTGAGGGAAATTCGTTACGAATTGGGGTAAGGCGTTTCATTTTCGACGGCTTTTTGTACTTTAAGAAGCAGTATAGTGATTGTTCGGGCCAAAATGGCGCCAACTCCAAATCTGACAACATCCCACAAACAAAAAATATTGGAACTTGCCCGTCAAAACATGGACCGTGACTGGAAAAGCGTAAGTAAAATAATATTATTTTATAACGCTTTAACTCTTCATATATTTCAAAAATTTATTAATACCACAATCTAGTGCATTTTTTCTTACAAAGATTGTTTTCACTGACAACAAGTAGTTTAGCCTTGATGGGCCAGATGGTTTAAACCGTTATTGGCACAAAAAATGAATTAAATTGTGGCATTAATAAATTTTTTTAAATTGAAAGAGTTAAATAATAAAATGTAAATTACGGTTTTCCAATAACGGTTCATGTTTTGACGGGGAAGTTCCAATATTTTTTGTTTGTGGGCTGTTGTCAGATTTTGAGTTGGTGCCATTTTGGCCCGAACAATCACTATACTGCTTCTTAAAGTACGAAAAACCGTCGAAAATGAAACGCCTAACCCCAATTCGTAACGAATTTCCCTAAACAAAAAACACCGAATTAGATGCAACATTGGTTGTTCGGCTATTATCGCGACGTGTCAGCATCTGCGGACGCCCGGGTCTTATTTTCGTTCCATAAGATTCTGGATCTGGTATGATATTACGGAAAAACGACCCGATCTCAAATTTTCCTAAGAATAGCCCTATGCCTCAGGATACTTTTTTGAACGAAAGTCTTGAATTTTGGCATTTTCCGCATCGTTGTTTGTCATCTCGAAACTCATAATTAAATGAAGCTTAAACGAGATTTGTATAGTGCGTTTATACTTCTGCAATACGACAAAATCTGTTTTTATTTCAACAGCGCTAGGGAAAACAACGGGACTTTTTTTTGTTTAATTCACTTGTTTACTGATGCCATTAAAAAAAAAATTGTAACGTGTCGCTTGCATTTTCAGTTTTCTATAAACTTCATTTTTACAGGTTCGTTTATACTTATGCAAAGCACTGTATCTGACACATTGACAAGCATCATGTCAGAGTTCTTTTAGCACTTCGGAATTTCAATTTTCAATGAAAACTATTTTTTTTGTCAAATACCTACTGCAAACAAATGTTTTTCATTTCACATTAAATATCTTCGGTAGTAGCCCGTAGCGTAATGGTTAGTGCGTTCGACTGTCACGCTGGAGGTCTGGGTTCACTTCCCAGCCTCGTCCCCCTAAAACCTAAACATTTTTTTTCAGGGCTACTACCTCTTGCGATGAATTGACAAATCCTCCAAGAGTATCACTTATCACGAATAAGTGCTTCTCGTCTTCGGATTCGGCATAAAGTTGTAGGTCCCTTTCATTCTTGTCGACAGGCGCACACAGGAATGGTTGCGAGTTGTTAGTCACTAGGCCCTGGTTCTTCACGAGCCGTTGTGCCACCCCATTTTTTTTATTGAATAAATTCGGCATGCGAGAATTTTTGAACACTATTTTTTTTGTTTTTGAACTTATGTTTACTTGGCAGAAAATTACCAATTTTTTTGAAAAAAAAATAAACCGTAGCAATATTACTTTTGCAAGCAACTGGCTCATATTTCAAGTTTTTAGAAGACGTTTGCAAATTCGATTCCAAATATGTAATCTCATTTCCTATTTTAATCGTATAAAGGAGATAGTTTAACTCAAATTGGCACGATATTAGGTTTTTACGAATGCACCTAATTGGAATCCATTTATAAAGTTTTGAACAGAGCTTCATTTAATAATACAATGCATGATGCATACAAAAATAAAATCAGAAAGGGAAAACAAAAAAACAATTGCTTAACTGCCAAATGAAATGATCACCGTCATGTTATCAGTTGAAAGTAGCAAATGCTTACATACATACATATTATTATGATGTATTAAGCTGGCTTTAGACTTTCGTTCTTCATTCGGTATTCGTTCTTCTCTCAACAACGAACAACGAAGAAAGCATTTACATTAGAAAGTTAAACTCTGTTTACAAAATTGTTTATTTATATAACTAGGCTTCTTTTGCCATTCAGTAATTAAAAAAACTTCGAAAATGTCCCTACAAGTTGCACGACACTCCAAAAAAATGTTCATTTTAACAGTTTTCGCATTTAAACACAAGTTGTTCGGGTAACAACGAACACCGAAATTTCTGGCCTGATTTGAATTTGCACGTTCTTCATTCGTTCTTAGTTCGTTGTTCGGTTCTATCATTTAAGTTGTCGTTGTTCCGCGTACCAACAGCAACGAACAACGTACACCGATGACAACACCGAAAGTCTAAAGCCAGCTTTAGAGTCTTGTTGCTTTTATAAACAGGAAATATTTATTTAAATAAAGCTGTTGTATCTACAACGTTTGAAATTGGAATGAGAAAATTTGTGACAACAAATTTTCTCATAATATTTAATATTCAGCCCTATTGTGAGTTTCACCCGGAAAATATTTTGGTCGGTAATGTTTTGTTCGCCCGGATTTTTAAAAGATATTGTGAGGTTCACCCTCCATTTTACTAATGCCTATCAAGGTTCCACTCATTCTGAAATCCAATGGAACAGTTTGTAATGCTTCTGCTCAATTCTGACGTTTTATCTATGTATTGGCGAATCGTCAAAAGATTTAGTGGTAGGGATAAGCGATATTAAAAAATCATCGAAGTTAACATCGATAAGTCAACAACGAAGAACCAATCTCGATGTCAATTTCATTGTTTCATTGTTTTGAAAATTATAACCATGTTCTTGAACTTAATTTCTTCCATAACATCATTACCCGTGTTTTTTTGGCATTCTATAAATAGTACAGTAGAAAATTACCAAAAAAACGCATCCGCAGTAGCCTGGTTTTTGTTTTTTTAAAATTGGTTTAACTGAAAGAACCTGTCAGAATATTAAAAAAAAAAAATATAGTATTTGTGAGAATCAGAAGCAGTCAAAATTAACTTCACGAAAAAACTAATAGTAACCAACATTTGAGAATGAAATCACCAAAAATCCATTCGAGACTCGGAAAACTATCCGCAGTATGATTCTACTTTAACTTTTATCGGCAGTATACATACTGCCGATGTTGTATTTGTTATTCATGTAAAATCCTACTATGGATAGCTACTATGGATAGCTTTTCCAATAAAACACGGGTATTGTGTCCAAATTATTAAAGTACAGGACAAATTTTCTATACAAAAATAGATTGAACAAAGTGCCATGATTTCTTCTATTTCGCTGATTTGTATGTTTGAAAATCGATCTTAAATTATTTAGCATGAATAAACATCTAACAAGTCGTTTATACACAAAAATCATGTATAATTGCTGCCTTAGTTTTCTGAACATCGATGATTTTAATGCTTGAACATCGATAATAAGTTATTATGCATCAATGAACATCTGACCAGTGGTATGTAAGAAAAATCATTTATAAACTGTGTCTATCCTTTCTGAACATCGATGACTTTAATGTTTGAACATCTATATTAAATTATTTAGCATGAATGAAGATCTTACAAGTCGTTAATACAAAAAATCATGTTTAAATTGGTGCCTTAGCTTTCTGAACATCAATGATTTTAATACTACAAAAGCATTGAAAGCTAAGATAAATTTTTCGTCCAACATCAATGTTGAAACATCGATGTTTTTTCGTCTACTAACATCGATGTTTTGCCACCATCGATGGACGTCTTAACAGTTTTTGTTATCTATCACAATTTGCTGTCAAAACGCTTGAGTGTTTTTTTTTGACATTTGATTTTAAATGTATTAGTGCTTCTTGAGTGGATTCTGATTTTAAATCAAGAATCGAATTTCTCTTCACAAAATCTTCAGAAGCGTACTTTTTGTGCCAATGGAATGGTTTTAGAAGACTTCCGGACGCTTCTAGACGCTTCCGGACGTCCAAAGGAAAACGACATAAGTGTGTCCTCGTTCGCCACCAAAAATCAAATGGTAATCTTTTCGCCCGAAACTCACAATAATGGAACAGTGAAATGTAATTTTTCGGGTTGGATTTTCTCTCGCGCGGAACCCACAAAAGGGCTGGTTAAAAAACGATTGCTTATGTTTTTCAATACCCCTTCTCAATCGTTTAAACCAAGTCTTGAATATAAATCTTGAAAACGCGTTGAATCAAGGGATTTTGTAAAAACATCAGCAAGTTGATCCTTGGTACCAATAGGGTTAATTTAATTAGTCCATTGAAATGTAGTCTCGAATAAAGTGGTGTTTTATGACTATATGTTTAGACCGTTTGTTCTTAAAACTGGTAGCCATTCCAATGCATCCCTTATTGTCTTCGGAAATTATTGCAGGTTCGATGTCACTTTGCTTAAGATCTTGTAATAAGCTTCAGATCCAAATGGCTTCAGATGTAGCAGCACTAAGGGCCATATTTTACTTTGCTTCACTTAAAGAAGTCGCAACAGTTAGTTTGCTTTTTGCTATAGGTAGACCATGACACAATACATCCATAAACTTTAAACGTGTATCCAGATTCTAGATACTGATTTTCTATCAGTTACATCGCTTCCCCAGTCGGCATCAGCATATCCAACCAAAGGATTAGGACTACTTGCTTCGAAAATAAGGGTTTTCTTTTTAGTCCCTTTTAAAAATCTCACAATTCGTTTGAGAGCTTGCAAATGAATTTCAAATGGGTTATGTTGGTATCTTCCCATGTATCCAACTGGAAAACATATATCTGACCCAACGCACATCATAATTTAGATTAAGCTTCCAAGCAATTCTCAGTAGGGCTTGTCAAGTGTACTTTCGGTTTTTTGTCTGTTGAAGTTGTAGTCCTTTTTCCATCGGGGTTCTAGTAGGATTAAATTCTTCCATTCTTAACTTGCTAAAAACTTTTTCAATGCTGGATTCTTGCGATAAATATATTTTTTTTTCATGAATGTCAATCTTTATTCCCAGAAACTGTATAAGATTTCCGTAGTCTGACATCTCAAATGTCTTTTCCAATTTTGTCTTCAATTGTTCTATTTGTCTTAAGCTTTTTCCAGCAATAAGTAAATAGTCAACATAGAGTAGGTATAAATATGATGTCATCTTCTCCTTGTCCCATCTTGGTGTACAAACAATAATCGTGATTGGATCTTTTAAATCCCAATTGAAGGAGAAAATCGTAAAACTTTTTGTTCCAACATCGGGGTGCTTCCATCTGGTTCGGAAACCCATTCTGGAGCAGCCATAAAAAGTTCTTCCTTCAACTTACCATGTAAATAAAAATGCCTTTTTTACATCTAAATGGTGGAAAATCAGGGGTCGAATCGGCTAAGGTGATAGTTGATTATCACTTGTGGTGATCGTAGTTTTGACGATTGCTGTCTCTATTTTTGCCTTAAGATGTGATAGAGACAGCTATCTTCAAAACGACGATCACCACAATTGATAATCAACTATCACCTTAGCCGATTCCACCCCAGGTTTTTGTACAGTCAAATAGCTAAAACAATTCGTGTGGTTGTCAATTTTGCAACGCGTGAGTAGGTTTCCTCATAATCGGTTTCCGCCTTTTGTATAAATATCCCTTCACTACCAGTCTGGCCTTATATCTTGTGGGCTCACCGTTCTTGTTTCCTTTAATTTGGAAGATCCACTTCGATTTCAATATCTTTGCTTTATTCGGTTTACTGACAATTTGCCAAACCTTGTTTTCTTTCGTGGAAGAGAGCTCATCCTTAATAGCCTTATACCATTTTGCGGCATCAGAGCAGGAATTAATCTCACCAAAAGAATTCGGAATACCTGTTAAAAATTCATCCGCAGAAGTTGCTCTATAACTGATGTAATAATCATAAAACTTACTTGGAGGTCGGCGCTCCCGTTCGCTGCGCCTGACAGTAACCTCGCCTTGATGATCACTGTTGTAATTTCGCGAAGGGAGCACTGCTGCGCCATCGCTGAAAGTGTGCTGTTCATCACCCAAGCCTTTACTGACTGTATCTTCAGTTATGGTTTCATCACCAGAGTCTTCAACTGTCTCATCTTCATGAATTGCCAGATCTTCGTCCCACAAGTCATCAACAAGTTGATCTTCAATTTCATCCTGGTTATTATCAGAACCGACAAGTATTTCGGATGACTCCCTATTGGAGTCTTGTTGTTTTTATAAACAGCAAATATTTATTTAAATAATTTAAAGAAAGCTGTTGTATCTACAACGTTTGAAATTGGAATATTTAATATTAAAAAACGATTGCTTATGTTTTTCAATTTGATGATATTATTATATGAAGAAAATATAACCTTAAAAGTTTGAAATTATTGTTTTACGTTAGCTATTTTTTTTTATAATTAAAAAAAATACACACTAAATTTATTTACATTTTTTGTGTTGTTGTGTTTTATTGTGTGGGTGTACGTTACGTAACTTGTTAATAAACATAAATCATTTGTTCTTATCTTTTCGTAAAGTAAAAGTCAACAATCATATACCTAAACCTTTTTATAAATAATAAAAAAAAACAATACTAATAATAAAAACCTATCTACAAAACAAAAACATAAAAAGTCAAAATTAATTTCTATTTTTCTTATATCAATTGCAGGAATAATAAATAAAAATCCTACAGTTTCTACTTCACTTCAGCGTATTATCGATGAAATTCTTGGCGATGATGGTATTTGGACAATTCAAAGTAATGATCCAACGGATTTAGAAGCAAAAACCCGTTACATTCAAATTCATCCCGTTGATGATGCTGCTTCAAAAGATAGTTTCGAAGACATTTTCCAAGAAACTAAAACGGCGGCGCCTATTTTACGTGAGACGACAGTTTAAAAAAATATACCTACAAAAAGAAAAAAACAAAAAAATGTAAGAATGCTAAATTGCAGTATATTAACTTATTATAATTTAATTAAAAAAAAAACACTCTAGTCAATATAATTATTGTTAACAAAAATTAGGCAAATTTCTAGATAAACTATATAAGAAGAACAAAAATTAAATATACATTTTTTTAGTATTAGGCTTTAGCTTTTTGGTCAGCTTTGAGAAAATTTATTAAGGGTATTCATGCAACGAAATAACTGTCCGCTTTGCAGAAAAATAAAACTTTCCGCAAGATGTTAACATGAATACCCCATTAAAAATACTTGCGGAAACGTGGGAAATACTCAAATTAAAGGTCACAAATGATTATCCCAGTGTATCCGTTTTTTTTTTCGCAACGCTTTCCGCATCAAATTCATGAGATAAAATTATCTGTTTTGCAGAATATTTTTCCCATGCATGTTTTTATTTTACCGAGATAAAATTATATGGTTTACCAGATTTATCTGAGTTTTACGCCGTTGCATGAATACCTCTTTTAATTAAGATCAACTGATCATATAAATAATTATTTTGAATAGGTAAACTAACTTAAAAACTTCATTTAATTATTACATTACTTGAAGTAGTTTCCAGGACGCATCTCAAGAAACAAGCACACTTTAACAGCATTATATTCCAAAGGATAGCTTAATTTGTATTTTAAATAAATTATTAATGAGTTTGAGGAATGGCGCCTAACGTAAAACTTATATATTCACAGAAAAAATCTTACATGCAATCTATTTATCAATAAAACTGCACATTCGATTATTTACCAGTTTCATAGATTTAAGATGATTATGAAGATGTGAACAAACTGGCCATCAGGGGAAATAGTCAAATGCGTTTGTTGCCCAAATTTGTTTTAAAAAAACCCGAAGTATGAGCTCCTAATCATAGATATTGCTTTAGCCAATTTTGGTTGATAAGCGTTAGGTGATTTGGGTATTGTATATAAAACCTATAGTACTATTAATGAGTCGATTTTTATCACGCTGGTCCACGCCTATAGGTGGTGTATTATCGCTAGAGAGATTTAATGAGATTTTCAATGTATTTTTAACTCTACATTATCTACAGAGCAAATGCCCTCCCAGGCGTGTGGGACCGCCACCGTCGCGTCGGTTGATTAATAGTATATAGATATTTATATACAATGATTAGGGCCTGTGAAGTCCACAAACTAAATTTAACCCACTGTGAATATACTGGCCCTTAGTCTTTTATATGTAGGTACACTTTATTTAATTATTATGAAACGAACCAAAATCTAAGCATTTCTAACAGGTATTCTCAAAGCTGACTTAATATGTTCCATTAGATATATTTTGACAAAACCTACATACATTATTATAGCTACTAAATGTGCTTATATACCGCATATGAGCAGCTCTAGTAAAATATTAACTTAATATGGCCGTGAATCTAACCATAAATGTAACACCGTAATATAATTACTGTAACAACAAACAAAAATTTTAAATTAGAAATAGAAATAAGCGTACTAAAAGAAGAATGTTAAGTAAAAGAAGAATGTTAAGTAGCTTAGCCAAGCTGTATTTTCGACTTAAGGCAGTTTTGTTTATTTCAAACAACAACAACAAACAGAAGTGAGATATAGCTTCCGTCCAATTACATTTAAGTTTCTCCCAACTTCAAGTCATTTGTATTTTTTTTATTTATTTTAATTCAAACAAGATAATTTTGCATTTTTAAGAAGATTGGTTTATCATGCAAGGTTATAATAATGATAAAAGAAACCTGAAGAATATAGGCTCTCCCAAACCAATGCGGAACAATCGTTGCGGCGAAGAAACATTCGCATGTCAAAATCTATTTACATGGTGAAATATGAGAGTGTCCACACCAACGCGGCGGAGAAACATATGAATTAATTTTGACTGACGAATGTTTTTTCGCCGCAACGAATGTTTCGCATTGGTTTGGGAGAGCCTTATATATATGTATGCAAAAGTTGTACACATAATTTGATCCGTGGATTAAGATTTTAATGCTGTTTCCATCGAAGGTTTGTGTTTCCAACGCACAAAAAGAGATCAAAAAAAGGATGTACTTTGACAGCTGCTTTCAAAATGCTAGTGAAGTTTCCTATTTCGTTAACAAGTGAAAGTGAGATACATAGTTAGTTTTATTTGTGGTATAATGGATTGTTATATGAAATGAACGATAAACAAGCCAATTTGAAACGTGAAACTAAATTGTCCTATAAGGATTTGGCTAGATTCATTTTAAATCTACAAGATTTACGGAATATATTTGCATATCGTAAGTCTTTTGAGATTTCAAGAAGATAACGGGTTGATATCTCTGTTTAATGGTCGTTCAAAACGTAGTATAAGCGCCGTTTTCGACCTGAATATACGGTTATTTTTTTGTTCGTTTCGTCTTTTGGCAGGCACGTACCTTCATGATTACACGGTTCACAAAAATACGTTGTGGGTAAATAATCAGTAAAAATAATTAAACATGTTTTTAATCACTTCTTTCTTAAATATATAATCGTATATTACACGTTATATACGTATTCTTACGAAAAACGATTTTCCATTTCAATCAATTTCGTTTTAATAAATCGTTTTTTGCTAACATCGAAGAGCTTTGAGGTTTACAAATTAGAAACGTCAAATTTCAACCCGAAAATGTATTAAATTTTGATTCGTATGGCTATGACGTAAAAAATGACGTCGGGTTTAAGGATTTAACATGTTAAATACAACATCTATAATCCTTTGGGCTTTAGTTAATTTTTATTCTATGAGCAGTTTCTTTCTAAGTCCTCTGTGAAGAATTTTTTTTCCTATTCCTTTACTTTGAGCAAAAAGTACAAAAGGGAGAGAATTGGTGGAATATACTCTATCTTGTCAAATTGTGTTTCCAGCAGTGGAAACCTTTTGAATTATGTCTGTCTCTACGGGCTGCCTTTACATGGCGCCTCCACAGGCCATGAACGCTTTGAGTATATATAATATGGAGTGCTCGTTTACATTCCAAAAACGTAACCATCATAGGGGGCGCGGTAGTCTATGCGGTAATTCAATTCTCAATATAGAGAGGGTTTTTACAACAACACCATCATAGCTGCAGCTGTCAAAATACCCTCTCTATATTCAAATTACGCCCTCTATCACAGGCTCAAGTACTACAATGCATTAGGGATAGGAACGAGCACTCCATATTATATATACTCAAGGCATGAACGATAGCCCGACTATGGAACATGTCTAAAATAAACCCAATGGAGTCGCAAAAATCCATGTCCAAGCAGTGACATATCCATACAAATCAGATTGTGGATTGGATTGTAGATTGGATTATGGACATCGTTCATGGCCAATGGAAGCGGCATGTTACGCTTACAAAACACACGCCATTAATTACTCTTTGCTAGTTGAAATAAACACCAATATTTCCAATTGACGAACCGGAAATCATGAGAATCATAAACACATTACCTTCGTTACTTTTTTCCGATCGTAGATTTCGAAACAAATACGATGATAGTGCCTATGATGAACCTCTACTTAATCCGCCGAATTCGGTGAATTAAAATCTTAATCTGTACATCAAATTGTTCGTACAATTGGCCCAATTGGCCCTGAGACAAAATAAAATATATACATTTTATAACGGATAAGTTCAATTTTAAATAGTGTGTAGTAAATTTAAACATATATAATACTTAAAACTTTAATGTGTTTTAAAGTTTTCATATCCAAAATTAAAAAAAAAATAAACATAAAAAATGTTATATAATAAATAAGCTTAAATTTCAGCCGTAATACCATATAACATTAATAGTTAAAAATGTATGTACATTACTGCGTATATTTTTTTAAAATTCTATTGTTTTTATTTTACATTTTTTTAACATTTGTGGCTAAAAAGGTTTTATTTAATTTATCTTAAAAGAAAAACTTAATTTATTTTTATTTATGATGTAAGTACTTAAAAAAAATGTTTATTATAATCCACCCTGAAAATAAGAGCTTAACGATAAAGTTCTTTTAAAACAGAAAAATATTATGTACCTTTATTTTTAGAAGAAACAAAATAAATGTATTAAACAAAAACTTTAAAATAGTTTAAAAGTGCAAAATAAATGTCAATAAATTTTAATATTTGTAATTTTGATCCAGTAAAATTGTGACGTTATATACACGTATAAAGTAAATGAGGTTAAAATGAAAAACATTTATAAATTCAATCGATGTTGTGTGATTTTTTTTTGTAAGCGGATATACTATTATTATTAAAATATTATACAAGAAATTATTTGTTTAAAGCAGAAAAATGTTGCACTGAAGTGTATTTACTCGCAAATAAAATAACCAAAGAAATTAAACTTAAATGTTCCGTAAATATTCGAATGTGATATATTTAAAATGAAAAATAAATAATGTGGGTAAAATAACGATGTTTTGTGTAATTTATTTTTAAATATTACGAAAAATCGATGATACAGTCTTGTTAGATACATACCCCGTTTACATGCAGTATTCGAGCGAGCTTCAAGCTCGCTTGGCCCCTTTGTATACCTGCGTGGACTTGAAATGAGCTTCAACCGACTCGATTCCAGTTCAGGAGCGGAGTCGAGTCGAAATTGTTGGTAAAACACCTGGGTCGAAGAGTCGGTCTTGAGGATGTATTCACCACAGTGTTTATGCACATGTGCGAGTAAAATTATTTATGTGTTTTGATAGCTATGTGAAGTAAGTTCTAAAATTCATTAAATTTGAACTGTTTTTGTGTGAAATAAATATATTGTTGCCATTTCATTAAATGTAATCTCAACACGATATCAACTCAACTTCAAATGGGGCTCTCAACGCACGTGACGAAACACCTGGTTCGAAAATCCGACCCTAATCCAACTCGAGCTCTCGATTCTGTTTGTAAACGCGGTAACAGTTGTTCAAACTTCAGCGATTTCGGCAGATTAACTGTAATTCAACCCGTGTAAAGCGTTCAAGTATCTTAACAGCAATACTAAACTTCAACCGTGGTTAAATATCAGTTCACTTTTAGTGCCACAATGGGTGAGTTAAAATCTGTGATCCACGGTTCGAATATTTATAGGTGTAGCTGGCCAGTTGACATCGTTATGCGCCGAGAGTAAGAGAATCTCACCAAAGTCAGTTTGTTATCTGCTTTGGTAGATTCCTTACATTTATTCCGTTATTATTTGAATGCAACAATACAAAGTTAATGTATATACAAGAGCCGACAGAAATCATTTTAGGAAAGGGAAAATACTATGGGGCGTATTCATAGTCATTTTAAAGCTGTGACTAAGTTAAACATAGGTGTAGTTGAAATTTCGGACGTTGATCCTTTTTTTATGTTCAAATATTTGAAGCTTTTCGTGTAGTATACCAAGGAAGTTATTTTATAAAAATATAAAACTAACAATTTATAATTAAAATCGGTCTGTATTCATTGAGCCAAAATTGGCTTAATCTGTAGTTTAGTTAAACATGGGTCTATCTGCGACTATGAATATGCCCCTATGTAGTTAAGTAGTGGTATAAGCGTCATGATCATGATATCGACTGCCAAAGTCTAGCAGCGATTGTTTTACCGATTTATGTGTCATGTGTATAACGTTGGGAGCTGTGTATTGAATTGTAGTCAGAAGATCTGATTTTTTAGTGTACCCCAAATTTGGTTATATCCCTGGCATCAGAAACTGACGACCACTTTAAGGGGCGTCTGACGGGGAGAAAGCTGGTAAGAAAACATCTGGGACCTATTTATTTGAGATCAGGGGCCAGATTCTGTAATAAACGAAACGAAAGCGAATGTTCGTTTTTCAAAAACGAAAGAAATTGTGCGAAAGCTATAGTTGGCATTCTGTATCGCATTTCGTTTATTTTATTCCATTCGCATAGATTTTAGAGTGTCTGTTGTACATTTGCATAGACCCCTTTCACACAAGGAAACTGAGTTGCCAGAAACTAGCTAGTTTGTAGGCGAGAAGGGTGAGAGGGAGATTTTTTTTCTTTCCCTTACCCTTCTCGCCTACAAACTCCCAGTTGCCAGCAACTCAGTTTCCTTGTGTGAAAGCAATCATACTTCTGGGTGTTTGATTTGGTTTAGGGATGAGATATATTGAGATGGTGAAAAGATGGATACATTAATGTGGTAAAAAGATGTCATCTAATATATACTTTAGTATAAATATATATATATAACTTGAAATAGTTACATTTTGTTCAGTAGAGTTTATGTTTGATTTTCAAACATAATTATAGTCGCTTTGACTCAAAACAAAATTATTATATTTTCTTTTTAATGTGGTGGCTTCATTAGTGGTGAAAAAAAGGTAAGCTAATAGCACCCATCTCTAGATCTCATGTGACATTATTTTTGCGTTGTTTTGATATGATTCACTTTATTTACCCTTTTGTTTGTCTTTTAAAAACTATCGCCTAATTAGTTTATAAACAAAAAATAAAATAAAGGGTCCGCCATCTAACGTTTTTTTTTTCAACCAGTGCTTATTTCGTGAATGGTAACACTTAGCTCATGTCTGATTTGACAGATAATTAGTTTTATCCTTCCGCTGAACGAATATGGTTGTGTATACGTTTGAACAACGCTGGAAAATATTGCGACATTACTTTGAAAATCATGGTAATGTTGCAGAATGTGTGCGAAAATTGCGTACGGATTTTGGAAAAAGAGAAGCACCGTCAGCTCCGTATGTTCGTTATTTTGTGAAAAAAGTGAAAGAAACTAGCATCCTCATCGATAAACCAAAGCGTGAAAAGCCAAAAACAGTGCGTACACCAGAGAATATTGCTGCTGTGGCAGAAAGTGTGCGTGAAGCGCCATCAACATCAATTCACCGTCGTTCTCAACAAATTGAACATTTCATCATTGAGACGAATTTTGCATAAAGCCATTGGTAATATGACGCCATACAAAGTCCAATTGGTTCAGGAGTTGAAGCCAACTGACCATCCAATGCGTTTTCGCTTCGCTAAGTGGGCCTGCGATCGACTTAGAGAAGATGCCGATTTTGCCAAAAAAATCATCTTTTCAGATGAAGCCATTTTGATCTTGGCGGGTATGTAAACAAGCAAAATTGTCGCATTTGGGGCACAGAAAACCCGCACTGTTTGGTGCGGATTTTGGTTCAGAGGCATAATTGGGCCATTTTTCTTCGAAACTGAGCAAGGAGTGGCCGTTACAGTCAATGGCGATCGTTATCGGACCATGTTGAACGAATTTTTCTTCACAAAAATTGAAGAGGAGGATATTGGCAACATTTGGTTTCAACAGGACGGCGCTACGTGCCACACAGCCGAAACTGCACTCGATGTTTTGCGCCCTGTTTTTGAAGATCGCATTATCAGCCGCAGAGCTGATGTCGTTTGGTCACCTCGGAGCTGCGATTTGACACCGTTGGACTATTATTTGTGGGGTGCCGTAAAAGATAAGTGTTACGCCGACAAGCCAGACAATTGACGCTTTAAAGGACAATATTCGTGAAGCCATTGGTGAAATACAGCTGCACACAATATGTGCTAAAAATTGGACCGATCGTGTAGGCTACTGCATGGCCAGCCAGAAGGATTGTACTTTCAAATAAAAAAGAAGTTTGAGAAAACATTCAGTAGTTTTTTTTTATAGCATTTTCAAAAAAAAAGTTATTTGGCGGACCCTTTACCAAATACACCAATTGCAGAAAAGTCGTCCTAACGTCCCTAGCAGGAATAGAAACAATTTTTTCATAAAAATCATAATACGTTTTCCATTTTATTATTATTTAGAATTCATCTAAGTATATATTTGTGTGTCTGCTTTACCTAAAAAACAACACATTCTACTTTTCAAAGATGGGAATCTTTCGTTCGTATCACCCCCCAAAACCCATTTGTTGTTTTTGTAATTTCATTTCGTGTCGATGAATAGATGTGAATTGCAACAACAATATAACGCGGTGAGTTTGATTTGATTGACAGTTCAATTACTTACCCCGTTTACATGAGGTATTCAAGCAAGCTTCAAGCTCGCTTGGCCGCTTTGTATACCTGCGTTGACTTGAAATGAGCTTCAACCGACTCGATTCCACTTCAGGCGCGGAGTCGAGTCGAAATTGTTGATAAAAAACCTGGGTCGAAGAGTCAGTCTTGAGGATGTGTTCACCACAGTGTTTTTGCACATGTGCGAGTAAAATTATTTATTTGTTTTGATGGCTACGTGGTGTATGTAATAAGATTCATTAAAATTAAATGTTTTTGTATAAAATAAATATATTGTTGCCATTCCATTAAATGTAATCTCAACACCATATCAACTCAACTTCAAATGGGGCTCTCAACTCACGTGACGAAACACCTGGGTCGAAAATCCGACCCTAATCCAACTCGAGCTCTCGATTCTGTTTGTAAACGGGGTAACTATTTGTCGGGAATTGTTTGGAAATTCTTATTCTTAGGGTACAAACACACTTAGTATATGAAATTATTTTAATTTATACCTAAAGGTTGAAATTGCATCATGGTCAAATTCGGACGTAAATTTTTAGAAACTAATTTAAGGTATCCCAAACCGATGCGTTGAAAACATTTTTGTCAGTCATCGGGTTCATATGGAAAATCGCCCTGTTTTCGTTGTGGCTACTCTCAATTATTGCCATACAAATAAATTTTAAAAAGTGAATGTTTTGTTGTCGTGAATGTTTCGCTCCGATCGAACGTTGATTTGAAAGATCCTTTATACAATTTTAATTGTGTCGCGACAAAAAAGGTCTCCTAAAACAATGCGAAAAATTTGGAATACCAACAAAACCTTCATCTGCCAGAATTAATTTGTATATGGGTAAAAGAAAGCACCCACCGTAATGTGAATCTCGTCTGTTCTAAATTGCAAAAACATTTCAATAGATGCAATTCTGATTGAGGACAACTTACAATAGGCGTATTTTATTGCAAAAGCCATCCATAGTTAAGAACGATCTTACGTGCATCACAAACACAACATCGCTAGTAGCTCTACGCCAAAAATCAACCCACGGTGGGATTCTAATCACATCGCACATAGTTTGACATAAATGAAACTATCTCATTTCGACTTTTTAATAAAATATGCATCTGGGGAGTTATTTGACAAGTTTATTCATCTTTTTGTATGTTAAAAACATCACATATATTTCATAAAGTTTCTCCCAAACAAACGCGAAAGCGGCGTGGATCATTCGCGGACGGCAGTTTTTGTTGTTATTTAGCATATTGTTTATTTGCATAGCGAATGTTCCACTTTGGTTTGGGAAAGACTTAAATCTAAACAAAGTATAAATGAAAAGTCAAAATTAAGACAAGACTGCACTTAACTTTCAGCGGAAATACACCACGACGCGACGCGGTAAAACATTTTTTGTATGAAATTGTATGAACTATATCGCACTAACCGGCAACAGAACTTTATAAAATTTCGTACAAATTATTGTGAATCACAGTTCCGCTGCAGTTCATTTCCGCGTAGTGTGGTCTATCCGTAAGCGGTAACTGAACTTCATACAATTGGATACGAATTCTTGTGAATTCAGCGCCCATGCAATTCCGTCGAATGCGGTCTAACCTTTAATTTGACATCATATGATTTACGTGTTTTTGCTTCAGTGCACCTTCCATTCATAGTTATGTGTAGGTCAATACTCATTCAAAAATAGAAATCCCTAAAGCAAAACTAAAAGATAAATTGAAACATTTAAAAGCACTACTTCTGAAATAATTTTCCAACTCCTAGATAAATGTATGTTTATCTACTTCCTAATGTGGATTTCCTTTCAACAAAAAAATCAGATCTGTGAAGGAAAAATTTGATTTGTTTAAATAAAAAAAGATCAAAAATCAAATCTTTACACACGAATTTTTTTGCGAGTTCCTTACAACGAAAACAAATTTGATCTGCAATCATTGAAAGGAAATCGACATATAAGAACCTAAGAATTTCAGCACCTTTTGAACAAAACCTTGGATTTTTAAATTACTCGCCATTTTGTTCACGAACCGAGGTGAAACTCGGATTTTGTTCACGTACACTAGTGCAAAAATTCGATTTTCACCACGGTCGTCTGCACGTACACTAGTGCAAAAATCCGATGTTCACCAGGGCCATTTGACGTTTGAGCTTGTAGGCAAACCGAATTGATAGCCCTTGTTTCCCATCTAGGTATTGTTTATCTATGGTTCTACCATCAAGTTATTTTGGCTGAAGTTATAGCTATTTCACGAGTGCCACCCCGATCATCAGACTTCTTTGTGTGGTGCTGTTCATTTTTATTTGAAAAGCTTTGCCCGTCATGGGGATTGAACTTAAGACATCAACTGTGACTGGAATTCGGAAGCCGACGGCCTACCCATCGCGCTACCGAAGCCACATGTCAAGCTCCATCTCAGTGCAGGTTTTGGTGCTTATGAAATGCATTTTACTAGCAAATATAAAAAACGTGAAGTAAATAGCTGTCGTTTAATATCTTTCGCGTTTAATGAAATTTGGTATAAATGTTCCATTTGGCATGTTTACCAAGAATCAAGAGTCCCCAAAAATATCTGTGTTGAAAGAGTGTTTTTTTGAGGTCGAGATGTTATTGCGTCATTATTACCATAACATCTATGAATAAGTTTTGACACTAATGAAATTTGCTAAAAATATTTATCATTTCATGGTTTGCAAGTATCAAAAGAGTCCATTAAAATAACTTGATCCAAAGAGTTTTTTTTAGAGATTTTATGTTTGACCTGCCCTATGCGGAGCTAAATGTTAGGTCTTACAAAAAATTGTATTTTCGTGTAATCGAGATAGTAAATATAGCATGTGATATATGCTTAAAAGCTATTTTTTTAACGCCGTGCCGAATCAAATGAAAGAAAAACCAATATGATTCAAGCTCCCAAAAAAAGTTAGATTAATTTTGAAGCAAAATTAACTGCTTTTCCGTTAAGCAGGTTAAATATTACACCCCCAAAAAACACCCTTACACATTAGATATTTGTATGGATTCTTTTGATCCTTGGGTGCCAATATAAATTTAATATTTATAGCAAATTTCATAATTGTCAGAATTTGTTCATCGATGTTAAGGTAATAATTACCTACTCACTTGCATCCCTCCGTCAAAAAAGCACGCTTTAACCACGGTTATTTTTGGGGACTCTTTTGATTCTTTATTCTTAATTTCATTAAAATCCAATTATTTAAAAATGGTTTTGGGTAATATTTTACTTGGTGTAGTTAAAAAAAGTCATCATTCCATTAAAAGGCCTTCAACTTTCTATAGGATACATGTATCTTTTCAGTTTTGGTCTCTTAAGAATCAGCGTTGAAAAGCACACTATAAAAACATGAGTCATATGATTAGATTGTATTCTAACAAATTTTTCAGCTTGATAAACTCCCACCTCCTTTCCCTCTCCACCTCTTTAAATGCGTCTATATAAAAATCAATGCGAGGATTTTGGGGGACTTTGGATATGTTGTTGATGATAAAATTCTGCGTCGATACCAGCAATAAAATTTCATGAATTAATTTGTTCCCACTTGTCCATATTAAATTTTCTATCTTTCCTAGACTATATCGAAGTTCAGGCAAAAAAGGACTCAAAAACACAGTTTCGGAATAATAGTACAGTAACTATATACGTCCACGTATGCGTCAAATCTGGTATTTCAGATTTTTTGCTGAGTTGTTCAGAATGTTGGCCTAGTAAATAACCTAAGTTTTCGATCTCTTCCGTCGACCGCTTCATGGTCAAAAATCGAAAAACCGCGATTTTGTCGCGTTTTTTTCAGTTATTGGCGATTTTAGTCCTAAGGAAGTAATTATAAATAAAAACATTGTTCTACGATTTCAAAGTAACCTACTTTACTCCAATTTGAACCCAAAACCATCTCTGTAGACCGAATGGTATATAATGGGAAAATAATTTCTCAAAAACTATCGATTAAAATAACTTTATTTAAACAGCAAATTCAAGAATGGGTTTCTGGTTTCAAAATAAACTATAGGAGAGTATTGTGGGTTTTACCATTCATTTTCATTAGTGTTGTTTTTACCTTAGGTAATTTTTTTTAGATAATTGCCCCTCACATCTTAATAGGGGTATATCGACACCCCTTTCGGTATGATTGTTCTATTATTTTGGCTCAACCTACACGCTCCAGTGCTTTGATGCATTTCTGTCAACCATTCTTTATTTTGCATTACATTGTTTGATAACACTACTTGTTATATTTTTTTTTCTAGCGCCTACTTTTGAAATGCTGTATTTTGGATACCATTCGGTCTACAGAGATGATTTGGGCTTTGATTTTGACCATGTAGCGGTCGACGCTCGAGGTCGAAAACTTAGGTTATTTACTAGGCTAGACTAGAAATAACAGATTTGACGCAAACGGTGCCTTACATAGAAACGACAAGGTTACTGGACTATAAAATCTTTCTCAAAAAATCAAGTTTTCCTAATAAGTTTATAAGTTTTTTTTACCTCTTACCCCGCACTTCTCTTTCCTACAAACTGGTGTGAGTCCGTACACAAACTTCCCAATCTAATACTACGTTTTCATTAGAGCCGAAATGAGGTAATTTCGAAATTTGGCAAAAAGTGTTTTCATTACCAAATTTGCTAATTTCATTTGACATCTCATTCTATTTTGAATTTGGAATGGGAGCCAAGGCTTAAAGGCCTTCAACACTAGTCCACAGTGTATTAATACATGTCAAAAAAGTGGGAAACAAATCATGTAGAATAGTGAGGAAACAAAATATGAAAGCCCAGCCTAGCCTACACAACCCGACATTCGATACCACACGATTTGACATGTGTTAATACATGAATAATTTTAGGAATGGTTCTAATTCTATCCCACATTCTATCACACTTTTTTTAGGTTATGTATTAACACAAGCAAGTATGGAAGCAAAATATGAAAAGTTATTTCTTTCCCACAAATTTGGCAGACGCGTGGAATTCTTTCCCACTTTTAATTTGGCATTTATTAATACACAGTGGGCTAGTGTGGAAAGGCTATTGACTGCATAGGCTTAATTTTGTACAAAAGTACAAAAGTGAGAAATAAATATCTATTCTGAAGACACTTGCTTGCAAATAAGCAATGGAAAATTGTGCATGGCGGTTTAATTTATTTGTCAGAACAATTTTCGTATGTTTTTTGCAAGCATGTTTCGTTAGTGAGCATTTTAATTTATCACTTTTGTACTTTTGTACAAAAGAAGTCTATGTAGTTATGGCTTAACCCGTTTATTTTTGTTGTTTTCGCTTTCTGTTTTATGGTGGATTTACATGTATCTTCATCTGCATAATGCAGAAAAGTAGAGCAGGACAGATGTATACAAAAAATCCGAGCGAGTGAAAGAGAACCATCAAGAAGATGAACATGTTCGTCTTCATTTCTGCATTATGGCACTTTCCTATAATGCAGAAACGAAGTTCTTCTGCATTTCGATCTTTTCTCTCTATCTAACAAATATACATTTTGCATTTGGCATCCCTTTTTTTGTGCAGATACATGTAAATCCACCATTATGTTGTTGCATGTTGCTTTTAAGAGCTTGATTCCCGCTGGATGCATTCACCTAATTTCCAACCTAATTTCGTGCAAATGAGGTTGAAATTACCTCATTTCAAAATGTGATTTTATGGGAAATTATGTAATTTCGGATCTCATTTGGAAATTTGCAATGAAATTACCTCATTTGGCCCAGTGAAAACTGCTCTTAAAAGCTTTTGAATGAAAATATCAATACACTATGTCCCGATCTACATTGCCCGATTTTTCCACGAAGATTTTTCCAGAAATCGTGTGAAATGTACACACAGAACGATTTTTTCCATACGATTTTTTCCTTTTCTTCTTCCTTGTTTTATTGCTGTGCTCTTCATTTTTCATTGATATTCACTCACACCATCAAACGAACGGCACGCTGATACCGAACACACACAAAAAACTGGAAAGGAGAAGAGAGAGAACATAAACAGACTGGAAAAATCGTTCGAGTTTCCTGGTACAAACGATTTGATCCCTACCCCTCACTTTTCACTCCCTTCACCAACGAACAAAAGATCGGCACTGGAAAAATCGTTCAATGTAGACCGGGACTATACTCAACAACATAAAACAGAAAGAGAAAACAACAAGAATAAACGGGTAACTGCCATTCCAAATTCAAAATGAACTGAGATGTCAAATAAAATTAGCAAATTTGATATTGAAAACACTTTGTTGCCAAATTTCGAAATTAACTAGTATTATACTACGTTTTCATTAGAGCCGAAATGAGGTAATTTCGAAATTTGGCAAAAAAGTGTTTTTATTATCAAATTTGCTAATTTCATTGGACCTGTATGCGCACAGGTTGAAAACTTTTTAATTATGAAATTTCCTCCTAGTTTGACAAGAATGCGTTCATATTCTCAAATATGCTTGTCACATGGATCTAATATATAACACGTATATACAAAAATTTTGATATTCAGTCAACATGGTTAACAATCTGTTTGAGCGTTCAAATTTCAATTTCAAGTCAGTCAAAATGTGTTTGTCAAACATATTTGAGAATGTTAACCCCATATTGCCCAAACCCACGTTTTTGGTTTGTACCGGTCTACATTGAACGATTTTTCCAGTGCCGATCTTTTGTTCGTAGGTGAAGGGAGTGAAAAGTGAGGGGTAGGGATCAAATAGTTTGTACCACAAAACTCGAACGATTTTTCCAGTCTGTTTATGTTCTCTCTCGTCTTCTTTCCATTTTTCTGTGTGTGTTCGGTGTCAGTGTGCCGTTCGTTTGATGGTGTGAGTGCATCTCAATGAAACATGAAGAGCACAGCAATACAAAAATGAAGAAAACAAGGAAAAAATCTCATGGAAAAAATCGTTCTGTGTGTACATTTCACACGATTTCTGGAAAAAATCTTCGTGGGAAAAATCGGGCAATGTAGATCGGGACAAACAATTTGGTGTGATGAACCCATAACATAGAAAAAATCCAAACAATTCATCCACATTAAAGTTAAGAAAACCATCTGTCAAAAATTTGATTTCAAGCAACAACCAACAACGGCAACCGTTTCTTTGGCGGCTGTTATTTGTCTTTTTTATTTGTATTGCATTTGCATCAAGTTTATATTGCAATTAAATATTTATAGAGTTCAAAATTCAATTTATATTAACATTACCATGAGTACCAGACCAACAAGACGTGCTGCCACAAAAGTTTCAGTCGTAGTTTTGTCAGACAGTGAAATTGATACACCGATAAAGCCTCGACGAGGACGAGCTAAGAAAGTTGTCGACCCAGATGCAAGCTTTGAAGTGAAGAAATCGCCCGTGAAAGCCGTGTAAGCAAAAAAATAAATTTGTTTAAAATATGTACATAAATAATTTTGTTTGCTTCATCGATAATGGTTTATAGAAAACGTCGAGGAAGACCACCAAAAAAAACTTTGACCGAAAACGTAAGCGATGATGATGGTGACGAAAACCCTCCGGCCAAAAAAGTCAAAAAAGAAGAAGTCCTCAATGAGGATGAGAAACCGATTAAAGTTGTGTAAGAAAAGAGTAATCTATTGGTTCAATAATTTAAGTGCTTAATATTTTTTTTTTAGCAAGCCGAGAGCTAAAAAGGCTGCCGTTGCCAAAAAACCAGCTGCACCCAGAAAGCCAAGGCAGACCAAGGCTTCCAAAATTGAAGTAGTCAAAAGTGAAAACCAAGACCCGAACAGTGATGAAGCTGGTAATGATATGCCAGATGGACAATGTGCATCTGTAGTAAAGAAGTATTTTTCAAGGCCATCGATGTCATGTGCACTAAACTCTTCTTTTATGGGTGAGTTTGCATGTTGTATTTTTACATTACATTAATGAATTTTATAATGCCCCAACACGTATGAATATTAGGCGCGATCATGAAAGAGAGATATCGCAGATTGTGCTCCGTCAAAAGCTGAGCAAGCGAATTTTTTCCTCAGTATTTTGACAGCCAAACTGAAATTTTTGCTGAGGAATCAGGCATCTCAGTCACTGGGTTTCCGATTGCGATAAGCTAAGAGTCTGCCTGAGAAAGCTAGTTTTTGGAAAAGCTAACTCAAATCTATGAACTTGCTAGTCAATCTACCAAAACCATAAAATTGTTTTATCTCTGATCCTAATAAATACACAATTAGTGTATTATCGCCGCCAGGACTTCAGACCATCTGCTAATTTCTCTTGACAACGAAACACTATTAAACAAAAAAAAAAAAAACATAGGAAAACAGTTTAGCAGTATGGGAAATCTAAGTGAGATGGTCACAATGATTTCAGCAACTTAAACAAAATACTATGCTTCCTCGAAAGTGACTTACCCCCGTATTTCTAAAGAAAAAAAAGTTATTTCAGCACCCTTGTTTAGAAAAACTACAGCATGGAATAAATATGTTCCGGACTCAAATCGAGCACTAAGCAAGTGTCTTTAGTTTGAGTCTAGAAAATTCTTATTCCATGGTATAGCTTTCCTAAACACGGGACTGACTACTTACTTACTTAGGTCCTCGGACCTATTACGTCCGTGATGTTTCCCTTACGGGACATAGGGCCTCCACTACACCTACGCGCCATCGTGTACGATTTCTTGAAATATATTTCAGCTCTCTCCAACTTTTCCCCAGTCGTGCCGATTCCTGTTCGACCGTTCTTCGCCATGTACTTCTAGGCCGGCCCACTTGTCTTCCCTCCTGTGTGAGCGGGTTCCACTGCATTGCTTGAGATGCAATGCACCGATCGCCTTTTCGAAGCGTATGGCCAATCCACTGCCACTTTCTTCTTCGTATAATGGAGTCTATGGGCTCCTGACCCGTTCTCGCATGAAGTTCGGCATTGGAGATACGGTTGGGCCAGAAAATCCTCATGATGTTTCGTAGACATCTATTAACGAAGGTTTGCAGCTTTCTAGTGACAATTTCAGTGACTTTCCAAGTGCTGCAGCCGTAAAGCAGAACGGATTCAACATTGGAGCGGAACAGTCGTAGCTTGGTCTTTAAGCTAAAAGAGTTGTTTCTCCATATTTTGGACAGCATTCCGAACGCAGCCTTTGCTTTTCTGATTCGGCTGTTTACGTCCAGTTCAGTTCCGCCACCCGTAGAGATAATACTCCCAAGATATTGGAAATCCTCTACCATCTCTACCGGTTGTCCAGAAATATTTACTTGGATTGATGAGGAAGTTCCAAGGCTGATCCTTTTAGTTTTTGCCGAGTTGATCTTAAGCCCTACGATTTCTGCTTCTCTCTCCACCCTTGTTGTCATTTGATGGAGATCCATGATCCTATGAGAGAGTAAGCATACGTCATCCGCGTAGTCCAGATGTTTGAGGTGAGATTGCAGAGTCCACTGAATTCCTCCATTTCCATTTGACAAAGCTGCGTGCAGTACGTCACTTATCACCAACAGGAACAGTATTGGTGACAGTATACAGCCTTGCCTAACTCCACTTTGGATTTCAAACTCCTCTGACAGCCTACCTTTGTGCAAAGCGTGACACCTGGATCCATCATATGTAGCCTTGATAATAGCAATCAATTTATCTGGGATGCCCCTCCTGTGCAAAGCAAGCCAAATAAATTCTCTATTGACACTGTCGAACGCCTTTTCAAAATCGATGAACAGCAGGTGAAGTGGTGATCGATATTCAACGCACTGTTCGATGATGATCCTCAAGGTGTTGATGTGATCAACACAGGAAGATCCAGTGCGGAAACCTGCTTGTTCGGCGTCGAGTGTGTCTTCACGGGACTGAATTAACTATTTATTCTTTATAAATAAGGGGGTTAGACCCAACGCAGATATGATCGCAATTTAAATGCGACATTTTATCCGAATAGGGTAAAATGTTTATGTATGGTTATAGTTTGACCCCAGCTGCAAAGAAGTTATTACGGTCAGAGAAATATATTTGCGATGTTATAAAGACAACCCCATTGAGGAAAGCCGTTCAAACAAACAAAAAAACCTGCCAAAATGCAAAAAGTTATTTATGTATCTCAAAACCGGCTAAAACGATTTTGATAAAAAAAAATCAATTACTTTTTAAGGTAAGATTAGTATTTTAGTAAACAAAAATTATCAACAACGGTTATTAACGGTACCTGTCATAGAACCGATTTTTTGATTTTCAAATTTCTCGCTAAGGGCTTCACCCATTTTGGCCAATTTTTGTACACAAGAGGTCTTTGCAAATGTTAACAATGTAACATACAAATTTTATAAAAAATAATTCTTGTATTCTTGTTATTGTTACTGATTTTTTTTTAATTTTATCAAAAATTGTATTTTATTAAATAATTAAAATTGGGTGTACCAAATTTTATTTTCATAAAATTAATTTTTAAGAAAATCGCCCTAACGATTTTATTTTTTGTAAATACATTTAATCAAACAAATGAGATGGCATACTTTATTTTGAGCTCTAGCTTTTATAGCTTTTAAAAAAATGTGTGAGTACCGGGACTCAAGGGGATGATGTTTTTGCATTGTATATAAAACCTATTGTACTATTAATGAGTCGAATTTCGGGACGATAGTCTAGGCCTATAGGTGGAGTGATTATCGCTAGAGAGATTTAATGAGATTTTCAATGTGTTTTTAACTCTACATTATCTACAGAGCAAATGCCCTCCCAGGCCAGTGGCACCGCCACCGTCGTTTTGGTTTTTTGATAGTACTATAGATATTTATATACAATGGTATTTGATAGTACTATAGATATTTATATACAATGGAGGATGTGTAAACAATGCATACCAATCTTCCAGTTGGTTGCTTGGTTTTCGAAAAAAAAACTGCCTATACCACATTATCGACCGGTACCACATTACCTCAATTTACTCTATTCAATGCACAAACCATTGGCTTTCATGAGTCAAAAATGTTGAAAAGTGGCTTAGGTCCATTTTTTTGAAAAATGAAACTAGTGATGATAGTGATAATAGAATTTACATACAAATTTTGGATACCTCTCGAAATGACACTTTTTTTTTTTAAAACCTTTTTTCAAAAGTATTGCTTTGGCTACAAAACTTAAACAAAACTGTTTTGTTGAAAAAGTTTGTTCCCAGTCCCTGTAGCACATGTACGCACCCGATATTTTGAATACTTATTTGTAGTGACGCCAAAAAAATTAGAATAGGTACATGAAACGGTCTTACACCGCGTTTCTTAACATTTTTTTGTTTTCAAATTATATTTTTAAAATCGAAGGATGTATGAACAAAAAGCAAAAAATCAAAAAACCGTTTCTTATTATCATGTTTAGTTCCTTCGCAAGAAATTTTCAAAAAACATCTTCAAGTTTTTGGATGCCATGTAGGCCGTATTTTATTAGAATATATAATTCATAAAATTAAATTCAATTTGTGTTGTATAAATAAGTACATTTGATTGGAAAAAATATTTTCATCCTCTATTTAATTTTCCTTTTCTCGGAATCTATTTGAGTGGACTTAAGTTGTGACTGTCCTACAAGTCAATTTCCAGCTACGCTTAAGCTGTTAGCTACGAGTTCAAGTTTTTGCCATCCAGCCGTACAGTTTATTTTCTGACCTGGTCACTTAACCACGATTCGATTGTATCTATTTAATTTTATTTCATGTTTATTGTAAAGTTCGGGAAATATTAAATGAATAATCCAGTGTGAAATTTGAAAAAATTGATCGGTCCAAGTATGAATAATTCACAATTAATGCTTTTTCATTCACAATAATACAAAATCTAGTCGATCATATTACACAATCATTGAATGTGTGATCGCCCAACTTTTTCAATGGCGGATTTGTATTTTTTAATTCACAAAAGCGCTTTCAATTAACATGCGGAATAGAATGATGCTTACTCATAGCTTTAGTCTTTACATTAACAAAACCGCTTGTCGGACAAGGTTTTTCATGTGGCAACGGGTAGAAAACGAACTTTTTCAGTTGCATTTTTGGCTTAGCATACATAAACCACGATGGATTTTTATTAATGGGGTATCAAATGAAAACATAGACTGCCCTCTCTACAAAACCAGTGGTCGGACAGACTTTTGTTGGTTTTTTGCGGCGAGTCCGACCACTTTTGTAAAAACAGCTATTTTTGTATCCTTTGCGTTTAATACGTGGACAACTATGCAAAACTATTACATAGAGCCTAGAAAATAGCCTTAACCACTTAAATTCATTTTAAATGCAAATGTTAAAAAAATAGCATTTTTCACAAAAGTGGTCGGACTTAAACATGAAACTTTATGAATGGGGCACACTATACCGAGGTTCCATACATCGGCCAAACTTTCATCCGACCAAATTTTGCAGTTAAGTTGGTGTATACTCCTTACCAATTCATCTCCCACTGATTTGAACTAGCACCAGCAGCCTAGTACGACTTAAGATAAGATATCACCAGCTGCACTTCGGTTAGGTCGTGTGGACGAAACTTTTATCCACCATCGTCCAAGTTGAATGTAGTGTTTTGCCTACTAGCCGTATCTTGACTGACTTCGCCTTTAAGCAGTCTACAGAAGTGTTCTTTCCAGATCCCTCTCCAGACTCTCACCTCGCCAGGCTTCCGTTCTGGCTTTGTATCCGTGGGTGGATCGTTTCACCCTTTTTTAAAATGTTCGAACATCACCCCTGCCGCTACAACCCTAATAGCTTGTTGACAGTGTTTCCACTGGTACTCTGCACTTGATTCTGGTGGCGGACTTGCTGAGAGATCAAGAGTTACGTGGTCAGCAAAAGTTCTGGTGGTTTCTTGCGATTTTAGATTCTCGAAATTGAACCTTTTCACAGTATCTGCTCTGCGTGGCGGCAAGGATATCTACATACGTAGTCTAGCTAGTGGTAGGTAGTGATCCGAGGTAGTGCCCCTCATGAGAGGCCTCGGTACGTTCGGACATACAAGATACTGGAAGCATGTCTCGCGTCTATCGCAAAGTGGTCGATTTGGTTGGCGGTTCGTTTATCACGGGCGGCCAAGTCCCCTTGTCTATATTGAGTAACACCTGTTATCCTTACAGTAAACAAATTTTCATTTTTAAAACTAAGAAGAAACGCGAGCACGGTTGTGTTTGTTATATTTATGGACAAAAAAATAGGCTACATTCATACATAATAGGCGTGTTTTGTTTCAACTTAAATCCATGACTATACAGTCTTAAAAAATATGTTAATATAAACTACAAAACAACAACAGTTTAGTGTGAATACAAAATATTTTATTGAAAAATAAAATAAAATGCTATAGCAACGAGGCTATCGTATGACTGGATCAAGAACATATATAACAGGTAATATCACTAGCATGTTCATTTTTGTTCAGTTCTGCGCATGTTGTCAAAATCAATAGTAACAAAATTTAATTTCAAACAATCACAAAAAATTTGTGTTTGTTTACTGTGTACTTACAAAAGAGCTGGAAAGCCAAGCCACACGACCGCTAAAGATTTCAGACCCATTAGTCTCACGTCTTTTCTCTTAAAGACACTAGAAAGATTGATTGTTGTTGTATTGTTGTATTAATTTATTTAGCATACTAAAGTATTAAATACATAGGGGCGTATAGTCATAAGTCATATCTCCAGCCCAGCATGCTTATACAAAAGGTAAAAGTGTTGAGACAGCATTACACAGTGTCGTCAGCACAACTGAAAAAACGCTCAAAGACAAAGAATACACCCTTGCTGCCTTTCTAGACATTGAAGGAGCATTCAACAATGTGCGGAATGAGGCGGTGGAAGGAGCGGTCGTGAATCTTAATGTGAATAACGCTATCATCAGATGGATAATGTCCATGTTCAAAAACAGAGAGATCAACTCAGAGCTAGGAGGAGTGCAAATCAAAGTATCTACTTCCTGAGGAACCCCACAAGGTGGGGTGCTTTCTCCCCTTCTCTGGACACTCGTGATGAACACAATTCTTGTGAGACTAAGATACAGTGGAGTCAAAGTAATTGCATATGCAGATAAGCTAGCATTACTAGCGACAGGCAAATTTCCCTCCACAATTAGTGAACAAATAGAAAATGCACTATCAATAGTGAATACATGGACTAGGAATTGTGGACTTGCGGTCAATCCGCAAAAAACCCAACTAGTCCTTTTTACGAACAAACGGAAAATACCGACTTTCAAGATTCCTTTCATTGAAGGGACCCAACTCAAAATCTCCGATCACGCAAAATACCTTGGTGTAATCTTGGATAAGAAATTGAATTGGAGTCGCAACGTTAAAGAAAGAACTAACAAAGCCATATTTGCATTCTACTCCTGCAACAGGATATTTGGTAAAACCTGGGGACCTAGCCCAAAATTTATCAGGTGGATGTACACGGCGATAGTTAGACCTGTACTGATATACGGTAACGTAGTCTGGTGGAATGCGCTCGACAAAGTTACTAATCTTAAACTCATGACCAAGGTACAAAGAATGGCATGTATTGGAATCACTGGGGCTATGAGGTCCACCCCCACAGCGGGCTTGGAAGCTATACTCAACTTAACACCCCTTGATCTATTTGTACAAGAATCGGCAGCCAAGAGCGCACTTCGGCTTAGCCAAACTGGTATCTGGAAGCGCAGCGCCATAGGACACGCGCAGATTCTGCAGAAATACACGGGAAGTTTGGTATGCACTGACTACATTACACCCCGTTTAGACTTTCACAAGCCGTTCACGATCGCCTTTCCTAGTAGAGAGGATTGGCAAACCAAAGAACCATCAACCTGCGAATCGATGATAGCAATATATACCGACGGTTCCAAGATGGATACTGGTGTTGGTGCAGGCTTCTTTTCAGAAACTCTTGGACTAGCCAGCTCATTCAGACTTCCTAATTACAGCAGTGTCTTCCAAGCTGAGGTCCTGGCAGTGACGAAAGCTGCTAGACAGGTCTCAATGATGGCAATACCACAAGCGGATATCACCTTTTTCATTGACAGCCAAGCGGCAATGAAAGCAATTTCTGCCATTGAAATAAAATCGAAGCTTGTGACATGCTGTCGCGAAAAGCTAAGGGTTCTAGGTACACAGCACAACATAAGACTCTGCTGGGTTCCTGGCCACAGTGGTGTCCCAGGTAATGAAAGTGCTGACGAACTGGCAAAAATGGGATCAGCACTTGATCTTAATCAAGCAGATTCAACTGTTCAAGTCCCGCTCTGTAATCTTAGAGGGTAATCGAGGGTAAAGTTCTAGCTATAACCAACAAGAGATGGAACTCACTCGATACCTGTGTTATAACTAGAAAATGATGGCCTAGTTTCGATAAACAAAAGACCGACAAGATCATCCACCTGGGAAAAAAGTCTCTATCTATTCTCGTGAGCGTTACCACTGGGCACAACCAACTGGGTTACCATAAGAAAAAGATGAGTCTCAGTATGGACGACTTATGTAGAGGATGTGGTGACGAAGAGATACATGAGGATACTCCACACTACCTTTGTCACTGTCCTGCACTATGTCTAGAATCTAAGAACCTAAGAAATAGGTTCCTCGGGAGACATTTCTTCAATGACTTAGAGGAACTATCTGACACTACAAGCAATAACATGTTAAAATTTATTAACGCTACAAAATGGCTTGACAATTCTTAAATACAGCTAAACAAATTAGTCACATACACCAACCCACTGATCTATCAAACTCAACCGCCAGACGTTGCATGGAGCCATTGCTCCTAAGGGTCTGGTGGTGGGGATGATTTAAACAGTGGAGGCAAAGAGAAGGGACTACGCCCTGAAAAGACGATGGTGCGTTGGCCTCTCCTCAACCTGGTGATTGTGCTTACGGACACTTATTCAGTAACCTGAAGACTAATCTGACTGAACGGGGCAGACGCATGCACCAACCACTGATCTATCAAACTCACCCAGCGGACGTTGCATGGAGCTACTGCTCCTACGGGCCCGGTGGAGAGATGATCTTTCCGGTGGGGGTAAATGAGGGGATCACGCCCTAAGAAGACAATGGTGCGTTTAACTCTCCTCAACCCGGTGTTAATATGCCGTCAGACAATTCTTCAATACCTTGATAGATTCACCGAGTTAACTAGGAAGACACATACACCAACCACTGATCTTTCAAACTCATCCACCAGACGTTGCACGAAGCCACTGCTCCTACGGGCCTGGTGGGGGGATGATTTAACCGGTGGGGGTAGGGGGGATCACGTCCTTAAAGACAGTGATACGTTGGTCTCTCCTTAACCCGGTGATTGTGCCGACGACGTAGGTTTATATGACAGAACGGGGTAGGCGCAGACACCAACCACTAATCTATTAAACTCACTCACCAGACGTTGAATGGAGCCACTACTCCTACGGGCCTGGTGAGTGGATGATCTATTCAGAAGGGGTAGAGGTAGAGATCACGCCCTTAAAAGACAACGGTGCGTTAACCTCTCCACAACCCGGTGATTATGCGCAAACAGACACTTCTCCAACACCTTAATGGTTGCCTTAAACGTTGCATGGAGCCACTGCTCCTACGGGCCTGGCGGAGGAATGATTTACCTGTTGGGGGTAAGGGAGAGGTTCACGCTCTAAAAACACTATGGTGGGCTGGCCTCTCCTCTGCCCGGTGATTGTGTCGACGGACTCTCCTTATCTGACCTAACTGGGCAGTTGCTGGCACCAACCACTGATTTATCGAACCTAGCGCCAGACGTTGCATGGAGCCACTGCTCCTACGGGTCTGGTGTGGGGTTGATCAATCCAGTGAGGGTAAAGGAAAGGCACACGCCCTTAAGACAATGGTGCGTCTACCTTTCCTCAACCCGGTATATACGGAGCGACTGACACTCCTTCAATCAATTTGTAAACGACTTTTCCAAGCTTCAGCTTGTAAGAACTGTATCGATGCCCTCTACGGGCTATGTCATAGGATTTATCATAGGTTTCTTTTATGGGGATTAATTCCCAGGGTATCACAATGGATCTACACTGATCTTAGTGTGACGGTAACAAGATCAACTGTCAGCCCACTAACCTAACCTAACACAAAGGGCAGCCATGTTGAAATTTGGAAAGCTGCGCCTGATAATACCTTAGATATGTGTACTGTGAGACTTAATATTCAACCAGGCTTACGATAGCCACGTTGCTATAGCATTCTGTTTTATTTTTCATTAGACTCAATCGAATATTTTGTATTCAGAATAAAGTGTTGTTGTTTTTTTAGGTAATATTAAAATATTTTTTAAGACTGTATAGTCTTGACTTCAGGCCAAACAAAGCACACCTAATGTATGATTTCTTTTGCCCAAATCATCAAAACAAAACCTTTGCAACGATAATTTAAATGGCGATTACAGTCGATTCGAACTACCATTTTAATTTTTACTGTAATGAGGCAAAATCTGATGTGTCAACAAAGTTTATTAATTTTTTGCTCCCAGATTCAGTTGAAGAATTTAGCAAAATTCTTTATTTTAAAATATTAAAAAAATTCCAATCACTTTTTCTGTTAAAAAAATTATAAATTGTGCGGATGATAAATTCGCTTAGGTAACTTTAAATTGTAAACATTAAGCCTCGTTGCCTGCTATAAACAATGTTAAAACATATCAGTGTATGTCGATACGCTTAGAAAAGGTACTACATTACATGTACAGATATTTCTGAAACTTCATTAGTTACAGTCACGATATTCTGTTTACAACTTAATTGTCAAAACCCAAAACCTTAATCATAAAAAAAAAATATACAAAGGAAACGTACGAATATTTCGCTTTGAATTCTCGTTCTCTCTTAGCAATTTCTCAAACAGCTCAAATAATGCAAATTATGACATTATGACCTTTTCTTTTTTTTTAAGAACAAACTAACCTTCCGTTAGTAACAACACAACTACAAACTTGTTGTGCAATCAATGAATGACTAGCAAAGATGAGGCATACTCGCATTACAATATAATTAATATAATTTCCTTGCTATTTCCACGACTAATTGCTGAACATGCTAATAATTTAAAAACTCTCAAAACTGATATCCAATGGGAAACTTATTTGGGAAATTGTTTGTGAAAACTGTTAAGCCAAACTTTATATCCAGTGACGTTGATCATAACTGTTAGTGATTTAAACAAAATCAAAGCTAATTCTTTTACTTGAAATTGATACATTGTTGCAGTAAATAATTCAACAAATCTTATTTTATAGTTTTTGGATAATTTGTAACAGTTTAATTTGTTGTTTCTTATTTTAAATTTATTTAGCACGACGTAAAGTTTGGGATATCTATGAGCTTCTGGCCGAACAAGAAAATATTGATACACTCTCAGCCAAGAATATTATTTACCTCTTTGACAATGACAACACAATTCCGTTCATTTGCCGATATCGTCGAGATCTCATCAGTTCAAATATCACGCCCGAAAAGTTGCGTGATATTAAAAATACTTACACCGAAATTTTGGCGCTGCGAAAAAAAGCCGAAACTATTGTAAGCCAACTGGAAAAGGAGACTGAAATTAATGAAGAGGTCCGTACGGAGATGCTATGTGCCAAGAGTGCCGAAGAGTTGGAATTTTTGGTAAGCCGAAGAGAAATTTTTAAAAATTGAATTTAATAACTAAACATTTTTTCTTTGATAAATAGTATGCACCATACAAACCAGCTAGCAAGGGATCCCTAGCTGATCGTGCCAAAGCCTTAGGTCTAGAAGAACACGCTGATCGCTTGCTCTTTGGAGACCTGCCACCAGTTAATTTGGATATGGTTGTTGACTGTAAGAACCCTGATTTGGATACTTTTGATAAAGTATGTGAAGGGATATGTAACATTGTTTCACATAATTTTGCCAAGCACACCGGAATACTTGAGGAATTGCGACGATTGTAAGAAATAATATTGTATTTCTAGTTTCAAGTATTTATTTTTGTATTTTTTCCCTATTTCAGACAAAAAGTTCATAACATCACACTTAAGTGCACCAAAGCAAAGGTTGTTGAGCCAAAAGAAGATTCACAGCCCAAATCTGGGGCATTCACTTCGTCGCATGGTAATCGTAACGACCAGTCAAAGTATGAATCGTACTTTAAGTTTGAAAATAGTGTTCGTTACATGAAACCCCATCAGGTTTTAGCTATAAACCGTGGGGAGAAGTCAAAATTTTTGACGGTGAAAATTAATGTTCCAGATTATTACAAAACTGAAATTAAAAGATATATTCAAGGAATTTTCACTTGTGAACAAAATTATCCACTTAGACATGATATTTTAGAAAAGGCTTTCGAGGAATGCTACACTAAGAAACGTAAATATTGTTGTTTGCTTTTTTTTTTGATTTGTTTATAATTGTTTTTTTTTTTGTTTAACATTTATTAGTTATTCCTTTGGTTTCGCGACAAATTCGAGCTGATCTGACCGAATCAGCAAAGAAAGCCTCTATTGATGTTTTTGCTAAGAACTTGAAACAACTTCTATTAATGTCTCCGCTTAAGGGCGAACGAATTTTGGGTGTTGATCCTGGATTTACAAATGGCTGTAAATTGGCGTTGATTTCAGAAACTGCTGATGTTTTAGAAACTGGAGTTGTCTTTCCACACAGTAAACGTAGTGATCCCGATCAGTGTGGAATAACACTGGCAAAAATGCTTATCAGAAATCGGTGAGTTTTAAGTTTAATTTTGTATTGTTACAAAATTTTAATGTATTTTTGCATATACACTTACAGTCTAATAACCGATATAAAAATTTGGTATACATTTGTTGTTATTTTTTTTAACTCATTTTTATTTTTAGTTTAACTTAGACAAAAAGCTAGACAAAATCGACTTAAAAAGTTTGGCGGGATATTTTTCCCAGCCTTTTAAGGAAGACGTCAGTTTTTCTTAAGTGAGGTGCGCTCTTCCCCTCCGAAAACAAAAGTGAACAAATAAACGAAAAGCAACAAACAGCAATTATAGAAGCATCATATGATTTCATTGTTTTCGTCTGACTACTTCAGTGCCCCTCCAAGCATTATAGTTGTGGCTTAAGTGCCCAGTCCACAATTTTAGTTCTAGCTTAAGGCACAAAGGAAAAGTAAACACTTGAGTAAGGCTTTGTTCGTAGACTATTGACACTTGGTACCACGGCACCTAGCAGTCAAAGTGTGAACCCTATATGTGTTATCAATTTTTTTTCGATTTTGAATTCAATGTTTTTCCCATAATAGACAACGAAAAAGGGGCCTCAATAACATTACTTTTTCTTATTACTTTTATAAAAACAGGTATTCATATCACAATTTCAATAGAATAATTATACATGTGAGTTTGTAAATCAAGCTACTTTAACAAAGAGAAACAACAAGAAATTAAGAGTGAAAGTAGCAGTGGGTACACGCGAATGAAGTGAAACTTCTTCATCGTTGCAAAAAATATTTGCTGCAAGATGGCTTTAACATATAAAATCTAACTATCAAATATCAACACTTACCTGCTCTGAAAAACTTCCTTGAACACAAAGTGAGAGAAGTTTTTAGTGCAAGGTTTTTACTCACGGAACACACGAATCTTGTACTTTTCTGATCTTTTCTGTTCTGAACAGATTCATTAAACAGGCCTATTTTTGATGAATTGTGAATTTAAAGAACTATTGTGAATTGTTCTATTGTTTAATTTGGTAATGCTGCTATTCAAAATATTGATATCCATAAAATTTTCTATAAAACGACAAACACAAATTCTTCGTTGACATATGTATATAATAATACGTAAAGGTGATTTCTACGCGCACCTTTTTGAATGTCTTAATGGCAACATATTATATTTTTGCTTTTTTTCAAAGATATGGGCAGTCACTCTACGGCAAACTTATTATTTTGTTTATATTTTGCCGTTAAGGCAGTTAAATTATTGTTTATATAGTTTTTCGCTTCTACACCCCCTGACCGCGCTTGCAAACTCACCCCGCCACCATCACTTTTCATTTGTGCAGCGAATTCAATATTCCAATCTTCCAAAAGACGTCAGTGCAGTCGCAGTGGTAAGCAAGCACAAAGAAAAACCGAAAAAAAAACACAACGACGCGATTTTTAGCTCACACAGCCAGAGTAGAAACGATTATTATGAATGATCAGTATGCTTTGGGCATGCAATGAGGACGGTCATTGTGGAGTGTACTATATTTTGCAGGGCATTAGAACAACAATTCATGTACGTTGTTCAGTGGGTTAGAACCAGTGTTGCCGAAAGTACTCCCATAGGAGTATTGTACTACTTTCAATACCTTTGTACTCCCGTACTCCTCCTTTCACATTCGTACTCCTATTTTTTAAAAACCTAAAATATCCTACACTTGCAGCAAAGTGTAATGCCAACCTCAATAAATTTAATTCGATTTAAATTAAATGTAAATTTGACAGCTTCAAAGCTATTTCTTTTTCGTTGGCTCATTGAAATTTTTTTCTGCCAGTATTTCGTTATTTATTTTATTGTTACTTGAGATTGTAGTTTGGTGGTTCTGTTTTTTTTTATTGAACTTCGTTTATTTGTATGTGTAGTTCAATAAAATGAAAAGGTTTGCTGAATTAATGCTTGAAATATTGTTATTCTTTGTAAGAATAATTCAAAGTAATACTACGTGTCTACCTAAAGATAATTCGGATTAAAAAGAGTAGATTAAAAATTAATCTTGAACTGTTTTCACCAGAGAAAAAATGATTAGTTTTACGTTTTCACTATGAATTGCCATTCAAAAGTCGATATGACAAGAGTAAATCAAAATAATTGCAAACAAGGATTTTTATCCGGCAACACTGGTAAGAATCTTTTTTATTAAAGTATATAGAGAATGGTCACCAGTGTTGCCGGGGAAAAATATAAGAAGGTAGTACTGCAGCCAAAAAATTGGAGTATTTTGAATCAGACATTTTGTTGTCTTTAAAAATAAGTGTGTGCACAATTTTTTTCTTAAACTTTATTTAAAAAAAAAAAATCATCAAAAATAAATTCAGTAACAAAAAAAAAAAAACATAAATGAATAAATTAATAAACAAAAGTAAGAAAATATCTCTTTAATTATAACATCTGTCTTATGGCAGATACCTTAATTCATAGTAATATTAGTTTTAGAATGAAAATAAGGAACTAAATTGTAATCTGCAAGTGTAAGATATTAAAGGTCTTTAAAAAATACAGGAGTACGAATGTGAAAGGAGGAGTACGGGAGTACGATGGTGTTGAAAGTAGTACAATACTCCTATGGGAGTATTTTCGGTAACACTGATTGGTCACCATCACTTTTCGTTTGTGCAGCGAATTCAATATTCCAACCTTCCAATAGACGTCAGTGCAACAGTGCTGTCGGAATGGCTACTATAGTAGCATTTGGCTCCTTTACTGTTGAAAGGACTACTGTGCTACCCATGTCTCAGAAAGGCTTCCCAAGTCTCTACATGGGAAAGTTAATGAAAATATTTTTAAATACTGACTCCTATTAAAAATTTCACATCTCTGTTAATTTGTGATCATATTATTGGGGGTATTCATGCAAACGTGGAAAACCTAAAGAAAGCTTAAAAACGATAGAATTTTATATCGGTAGAAATGAACTGTATACCCTTATTTATTTTATAAAATATCTAGAATCAAGGCTCTCCCAAACCAACGCGAAATCGGCG
Organism: Melangyna quadrimaculata; assembly: GCA_949320155.1. Classification (NCBI taxonomy): domain Eukaryota; kingdom Metazoa; phylum Arthropoda; class Insecta; order Diptera; family Syrphidae; genus Melangyna; species Melangyna quadrimaculata. Next base: position 408,234,828 of record OX439483.1, read on the forward strand.
CGGAACATTTGTCGACGACAGTTTTTGTTGTTATTTAACATTGTTTATTTCTCATTTTTGTTATCATTGTGAATCGTTCGCCCTGCAGAGTGAGTTCTTCGCCGCATTCGCGTCGGTTTGGGAGAGACTTTGGCTCCCCAACTTCCCAAACTGCTCCCCAAATGTTATGAAAAGTGCTACTCTCGGAATTTGTGAAACGACAGCACTGCAGTGCAGTAGTAAGCTGGTAAGCAAGCACAAAGAAAAACCGAAAAAAAACAACAACAGCTCACACTTCACACTTTCCCAACTCCTCCATCCAACACTACATTTATTGGGTTTTTTGTTGTTATCGTACAACAAAAAAACAATATACTGCGAAAATGGTGTGATAAGTACGGAATATGTTTGCGTTTTTTCACAAATACTTATTAACAACTCCTCCATCAGATGTTTTCATCTAATCATAGAAACAAAATAAAATTAAAAAAGATAGAAGTACGAAACTGTGTGCACGTGCACTTATTGCAACGCATTAATGTGACCTAAAAAAAAAAGTTAACTACCTCACATGCAGGCGCCGCCGCTGTGTAAACTTAAAACATTTTCGCAGTGTTAACCTCAAACATGCGTCATATAAACCAATCAGTTAATTTTCTGAAGATCTAACTTGCCAATGTCCGATTTCCGCTTTATTGTCATTTCTCCTCCTTTTTGTCCAAGTTTCATAATTGCCCCTAAATAAAGAAGTTTCTTTTCAATAATACTTGGTTAGAAAAAAATGAAGCTAGGATTATTAATAATCTATATGAGTTCTTTGTTTCCGGAAAATTTGTCAGTTTTTAAAATGAAGTTATGTATTTGAATAGTTGTAATTTTTTTTTTCCCTGTAGTTTTTGAAACGAAACAGATGAGCGTAATGTCGGTTTCGATTTGATGGTTCGGAATTACTCCTTCTACTCCAAATTTTCCATATTCGAAAGGAATGGAACAGAAACAATAAAAAAGGAGTAACTCCGGACTACCAAACGAAAACGTATTAAATACATAATTTAATTTTGTGTAGGTCAAGTTGCTATATATTACTACATTTGCTCATTAAGTGCCCTTCTTCACGATTCGTTTTTTTCGGTTCTTTCGTCTTTTTGACAGATTTGGTGAGGGGTGTAGAAATGTAGAGGGGAGGAAATAACGAAAACAGGAATGAAAATTTGAAGACTTTTTCTGGTTGATCGATGTTAGCAAAAACCAATTTGAACACAAATGAATGAATGGGAAAATTAGTTTTCGTGATATAATAAAAAAAAAAAAAATATTGTAACAGTGTTATTGGAGTCAAGTTGAATTTTAAAGGAGCAAGTATATTACGATTGACAGCGACAGGCTTTGGGTATTTCCAATTTATATAAATTGCAGTCATTGGCAGATTGATTTTGAAAAATTATGCGACAATTTGCAAGAACTTGACTTAACAAATATAATCAATGCTTATGGGAGATTTCAATGGCAGGATTGGTTTGTCACAAAACAATCATTTCAGTACACATTTCCCTTTATTTAATTTTAATCGCAATTCTAAGGATGCAGTTTATGATAGCAAAGAATCAAAGATATTGGAGCTTGCAGACGCCTCCGATTGTCATGTCTTGAAAGGTCGCTGCTCAGGAGACGAGAGGCAACACCGCTTGCTCTGTAATCGATTACTGCTTCGCATCTGGGCTATGAAACAAGATAATTTCTGAAATTTCTTAAAATTTCTTGAAATTTGCTGCTCACTTACAGATACTCCCGATAGTACGAAACAGCTCAATCTTGTCCCAAAATAAATCTGGAACGACAGAAACTGGAACACTTACCAAACGAATTTTGAGCAGACAACTTAAAGAACTTGCAAGCTCGAATATTTTTGCTGATGTAAGCTCACTTACAGAAATTATTAAAAAAGCGTCTCCGCAAAACAGATCGCTAAATCATCGGACAACCTTTAAGCAAAAATGGTTTGATATTGATTGCTTGAAAACAAGGGACCATTCTTTTAAGTTTCTAAAGCTTCTAAGGTCAGACAACATACAAATATTTAAAAACTTATAACCCAAACCAAGCAGAAATTATAAACAAATTTGTCATTCTAAAAAGAAAGCCTTTTAACAATTTAATATTGCAATCATTAGAGACCATTGCAGAAGACTCCTCAATACCACAGCAAGGGTGCCTCTGGTACAATTCGCTGCGTCTCTGTTTTTTTTTTTAAGAGGAAGTTAAAGAAGTAATTGCGAAGTTTAAATTCACTAAATCCCCCGGGGATGATCGCATCCCTTTCGAATTCTAAAAACGTGCCACAGACGACTTCGTTGTCCTACTTGCTAGTGCGTTTAACCGAATATTTGAAAATGCAATAGTTCCTGAAACTTTTAAGAAATCTATAATTTTTCCGCTTCACAAAAAAGAAAACTACGAGGACCCAACAAATTATATAGGCATTTCCTTTCTTAATAGTGTGCTTAAGTGTTTGCCGGCTTAATCTATAGAAGACTGGCACAATGGGTAGATGACAGATACATTTTATTTGAGTTCCAGACCGGCTTCAGACGAAAATACTCAACGATTGACCATATATTTTATTTTCCAACATTGTCGATTTTTATAAAAATAAGCTAGAGAAATTAACTCTATAGATCGTGAAGCTCCTTTCTACAAGCTATATGTGTTAGTTGTGTCAAGTAAAATTATATGTATCCTAAGAGCAATGTACGATAACAACATCGCATATGTTTGGGATGGAGAGACTATATCTGAAGACTTTGAAACTACTATGGATCTCAAGCAAGTGCTTTGCTTTTCATCATGTTTATAGATGACATAAGAGAGGAAACAAGAGGTGGAATAACTGTGGGAGGACTCACTATACCTGCACTTATGTACGCAGATGATATTGTCTTTTTTGCAGATACGGACGGACGGTCAGATGAACGCACGAGCAGACGGACGGATTTCATCCTATAAATATACAAATTCTGAACAATCTATATCCTGAAAGGTTTTCTTAATTTGACCTTTCAAAGCACTAAACAATTTTGTCCGTATTATTTTTGTGTTTAATCCCATTTCAACCTATAAAAATATAAACAAAATATTTTCGCCCTCTCTGAATTTCTTAAAACTAGATATTTTTTTGAATTTATTAATTTTACGCTAAAAATTGAAAAATTACGAGCCCTAAAGCATTGTCTTGAAGAATAGTAGATGTATAGTATATATAAGATGAATACTTAATGGCTTGGCGATAAGAAATCTAAGCAAGGGAGGTTTATTAAAATTTTTCATACGTATTTAACCATCTGATATAAGACTAACTAAAATAAAGGAACTTGCATTTTATCAGTGACTCCTTGTGTTTAACCCATTTAACATTTAATTTTCAAAACATATTAGCCCCTAAGTCAGTCATCCCATTAGTCTTAGAGCCGATAGAAAATTTGGGAGTGGAGTGATAACCAAAAATTATATACATAAATGTATATACGTGTAGGTATATGCAACATTATGCTGAAAGTAAAACGTCTTGTACCGAAATATTTGACATCAGTACATCATCCTCTATTGGTTTTATATTAATTTAAGTGGTTATCTCTCCAACCCCAAAATCCGAAAAATTATCGTTTTCGGACGCCCAACCCCGCCCCAGTTGAAAAAAACATCCAAATATGTCATCGTTTTGCGTATGTATATGGTATTGGTATAACCTTTTAAACTCAATAAAAAAAATTTTAATCAGCTTCTGAGATTTGCCCGAACATAGAGACAATACAAAGATACTTTTTCACTTAAAAATTTAAAAGATGAACCATTTATTATAAAAGATAATGTTTTTTTCTAGATGTAAAATAATTGCCTTGGGAAATGGAACTGCCTGTCGTGAAACTGAATTTTGGCTATCAAAACTTTTCGAAAAAGGAATTCTTGACCCAGAGTACGTACGATACAGTATAGTTTCCGAACAAGGTGCCTCTATTTACTCATGTAGTGAGGTGGCAAAAAAAGAATTCCCTGATCTTGATATGAATGTTATAAGTGCAGGTATGTTCAAAAAATTATTTTCTCAAATTCAATAATTGTATTCATACTGAATATTTCTTTTCAGTTTCGATCGCACGTCGCTTAAATGACCCCCTAAGTGAGTACGTTAAAATTGAACCACGTCACATTGGTGTTGGTATGTATCAGCACGATATAAATGAAAAACATCTTTCGGAATCGTTAAATGAAGTTGTTTCGGAATGTGTAAGTTATGTCGGAGTTGACATAAATACAGCCAGTTTGAGTGTCTTAAAGTAAGTTGATGGAAAAAAATCAAATTCCTAAGAAATACTGATAAAAAAGCATTTACATTTTGTGTCTAGACATATTGCTGGCCTAACAGAAAAACGTGCCGAGAAGATAATCCAGCATCGACAAGACAACGGACCTTTCCGAACCAGAAAAGATCTTCTTCAAGTTAAGACTGTAGGAGAGAAAACTTTTGTGCAATGTGCTGGGTAATTTCTAAAGAATTATGATTTAAGAAAGAAAAAGTATTCAAATAGCAATTTTTTTATTTTACAGATTTATTCGCATTGAACCAAAAAGTCTTGGAGGTGAAGTAGACAACCTATTAGACTGCACATGGGTACATCCAGAAAGTTACACAGTTGCTAAAAAGTGAGTTCATCTTTTAAATATGCTTTTTTTGTGGTTTCTTTCTAAAATAATTTTTTTTTTTTTAGAATCATTTCAAAGTGTGGACTTAATCTAAAAAACATTGGCGAGTCGGATTTTATTTTTAAAATAAAAAGTTATTCCAATGCACAATCACATGAATCTTTGGCTAAAGAATTCGGCATTCCAATTGAAAGAGTAAATTTTGAAAATCGATTTATTTGAATTTGAAAAAATAAATCCTTTAATTTTAGTTACAAGTCGTACTGGAGGCTCTTCAAAGGCAACTTTTCCAAGACTATCGATCGGATTTCGATAAGAAACCACTTTTTAAACAGGGAATAACTCGCATGGAAGATTTGTATGTTGGAGAAATTGTCACGGGTAAGAACTTGTTTATTTTCGTTTGTTGTGTGTTTTTCTTTTTTTTTTTATTGATTAACTGAAATATTTTAATTTTCAGGGGCTGTTACTAACATCACACACTTTGGTGCTTTCGTTGATATTGGAATTGAATGTGATGGACTTATTCATTGCAGTAAAATGAATGGAATTCTTTTGAATCTCGGGGATCGTGTTAATACATCTGTTATTGATGTTGACAAAGCAAGGAGAAGGATTGCTTTGAGACTCGATGAATTAATTTAATTGGGTTTTTTATTTAAGAGTACCGTTATTTATGTCGACATGTTGTGCTGTGCTATAAGTAATATTTTTTTATTTTTCAAAACGTTGCATTAAGCCCAAGTCTAAGTAAAACAAATTTCGTTGTGTACAAAATCCAACAAAAAAAAGTTCTGCACCATAAATTTAAACTCTATCATCGTTTTTGGCCAATTTCATATTTATCATCTTGTAAAAGGTTACACAAATATTATCTTTTTTTTTTTTAATTTGGAGACCTCGCAAATTTACTTTAACAGAGTATATAACTTGAATACTAATTATTATTCACAAATGTCGAAATTTTCATTAATTGTGTTGCCAATTGATTTTCCTTGTGAAAAAAAAAATGTTCGAGAAAACAAATGAAAAAAAAAGGGTGTAATTGAGTTTATTTTGACCTTTTTTTTCGTTTTAAAATTGTAAAAGACAGTTAAATGTTTAAAATGTACATAATATTGAGCAATTTAACTACTTTAGGTTTCCGTTCATATTCAAAACAATTTATCCAAAATATTTCTCACTTTTGCTCTACGAAAAATAGAGATTTTGACTTATTATTGAGAAAAAATAGTTACATTTCTCATTATTTAAATTATTTGTGCCTTAAAAAATCGCAAACAGGCATTTCTTTTAACCAAAACTTAACTACTTGTCAAAGAAAAAGTGGGAGTTGCACTTCTTTCTATAAATAATATATTTTGACTTGGGCGAATAACCATTTTTTTCGAGATATTTGATCAGCATTTTATCCATTGAGTAATTTACTATTATTCATAATATACATTATATTTTCCTATTTACTATTTGTATTTAACGTCTGCCAAATTTGACCTTTTCAAAATGATATTTATCCAAACACGATTTGAATGTAATTTATAATTCTTTAAAAATTATTTTGTTAAGGACTTCAAAGATATAGAAAGTTAATTCAATTTTTTTTTTTAATTTAATAATTTGAATAAAATGTGTTCTTTATTTTTAAAAATGAATTCATTTTTTTTTTTGTTAATTTCAGAAAAAGTTTTACTGCAGTTAAAGAAGAATCGGCGATAGAAGTTTAAAATTCTGTTTTGAGAACCTTCGTAAAATGCGTGTTATATTGAAAATGATGCATTAGCTTTACACAAACATTTTAAGGGTTTATAACAAGTCGCTTATTGTAAAGAACTTCATCAAAGTCTATTTGGATTTTTATTTTCCTTGGTCCAAAAATTATTTTAACAACGATACTGTACTTATTTATTACTTTCAAAGTAAGTATTCCGGGAAATTGTAAAGCCGATGAACTTGCCAGAAATGGAACTCTAATGCCCGTTTTGCCTAACAGGTGGAACACAGGTATACCGATCGCTACGTGTAAACTTTTGCTAAAACAAAACTCTGCAAGGAAAGCAAACTCTAGATGGACAAACCTTACTACATGTCTGGCCACAAAAGAAATCTGGCCATCGCTAGACCCTAGGCGCTCTAAAAGTTTGCTATCACTTAGCAGATCACAAATTAGCTCCGTAATAGGTGTCATAACAGGACGCTGCCTTATAGGAAAACACGCCACAAGACTTGGCGTTTTCTCAAATGACTTCTGTAGAAGTTGCATGGACGAAGAGGAGGAGGAAACAATTCCTCACCTCCTCTGCACATGTCCTGCTCTTTCACAGAGGCGCAGACTCCATCTGGGGGACTACTTTTTCAATGATCCAAGCGATCTGGCTAATACAGACATACACTGTCTCTCTCGCTTCATAAAAAGCTCCGAATGGTTTTCGTAATGAGGATAATCTCCTCATTCCTATCATGTGGTATCACAACGGACCTAATTATGGTCTAAGTGTGTCAGCCGTTTTCCTGACAGCCACTTTAACCTTACCTAACCTAAAGTAACGTTTAAAATAGTTTAAAAACTCTTTAAAAGTTGTCTCAAATATTATTTGAGTTATACGCGAACTTTTGCTAATCTATTCGTTAAAAGAGTCAAAACTTATCGAACTAAAATTCTATGTGATAACTCTATCGAATTAAAAGTTAAAGAGCTTTAAATTATTTGTTATTGTTTATTTTAAGCAAAACTTAAAAAATAATTTGATATGTATTTTTAAACAAATGCCAATCGATTTTCAAATTTGTAGGTCTTCCGCGTCGCTAAAATGATCGATTTCTAAGGCAAGTTCAGAATCTCAATTTATCACGTCCGTCTGGTCGAAGCTAGATTTGAGATCTCACTTTCCGGAACTTGGAAAAACCCAATTGATTTGAGGAAGGGACACGGAATCACTCACTAATTTACTTAGAATAATGAACATGAATGTGCAAATATTATTTTTCCAAATGCGTATTTAGTATATGCGAAGGAAAAGTAAGAAATATGAACGGAAATAGATAATGAACTTATTAGTCAAATATTTGCGAAATGCAAATGATCTGGGAGCTTACACTCTAATTCGCGCTTTAGGTATTCTTCTTAAAACCGTAACTAATTAACCAAATCGTTCTGGAAACATTTCACGCCATTCGACGTTTAACATGTGTAAATTCATTTGAAAACTGTTGGCAGCATTGATTTCTGAAGCGAATCTGGAAGCTCGCTAACGCTAAACCGTGATAAGTGAAATTCGCTAAATCGTTCGTTTTTAAGCGTGTTAATATTTATATAAGTTGGCAACACTACATTCAGCTATTCGAACATCCGGTACGACGCTTATCGAGAGAACCTAACTTCATCTTTAAAAAGTCATCCTTCTTTCTTCTTCTCTAAATCGTCGTCATGGAAGGTTCTTTCCACTATAAATAATTACATTCAATTTTTATATTCTTATATTAAACTTTCTATTTCAAATACTTTTATAATAAAATTAATGAATTCGTCATACATATTATATTTGACAGAACTTTTATTTGTATTGAAGGAAAATATTAAAAAGAAATCTTAACAAAGCGAACGTTCGATTTGCTATTCATAATGAGGCCATAATATCCATCAGACATCCAAAGTGCGGCGTATTCATTACCCAGACACATCTTAATAAAAAGAAACAAATCACGTTATAAAATCAAAGAACAATTGTTTTTACGTGACATAGGGCCTTATTGTAGCAATACAAATAAGCTCGATAGTGTAACGTTAATGACACAATCTGTTTTCATTAGCCATTATTTTGGAGAGACAAAAAAGCAAAATATGTATTTAAAAGGTAAGGCACAGGGTCATGACCGGTAAGAATTTGGTAACTTATCCATACCGAATCATAACAGTTTTCGATTAGCGGCTATTTTTTGATTTTTGAAAAAAAAAAACTACTTTAAACTAGTTTTTTGCTCAGCACGTCCATAATGATTTTTTTTTAATTTTTGTACTAAAACATTGTTTAATAGTTGTTCTAATTTTATGGAATAGAACATATTATATTGGCATCACCATTTGGCTACAAATTGATATATCATCTTGGATCTTGACATGATAACATCATTTTTGATCTCATTCATCTATTCACCGCCTAAACAAAATAGAGCAAGAACCCACAGCTAGTTTTGGGATTGAATTGATAACCAAAATCAAAAACAACCGTCTGACAAGTTTTTTTTCAGCCGGGGTTTGAAATAGCGATTTCCAGTTCATTTTGTAAGAGGTATTACCACTTCAATAAATTTAAAAAATATATACTGTGATGCTCTGTCATTTTCTTTAAGACAAAACGTCAATCTTGGCAATCCGTCCAATAGAACTCAAAATATAAGCTTTTTAAGAGTGCTTTTCTTCTTTTTCTTGGAGAATTATAAAACCCAAAAATAAAAAAAAAACAAATTCTCCAAATAAAAATCGATTAAGGTTCGCTTAAAAACCCAATATTTTGAGTTGTATTAGTCGGATTGCCAAGATTATGACGTTTGGACTTAAAGAAAATGACAGAGCATCACATAATACATATTTCAAATTTATTGAAGTGGTAATATCTCTGACAAAATGAACTGGAAAATCGCTATTTTCAAACCCCCACCCCCGCAAAAGGCTGAAAAAGAAACCTGCCAGACGGTTGTTTTTGATACCGCGATATATGCACCTACAAAGCCTCATACTCATATTTGGTTATCATCCACTCCCAAAATTTGCTGCCGGTTCTTAGACTAAGGGTCTTATGCCTCAATACTGGTTTAATCTTTCAAAAACTTTTTATTTTTCTTTGGTTTTTTTTTACTACAAAAATAACTCCGAAAAAGCTGACGTCTCAAGCATTTTTTCGAGAAGAACCGTACATTTTAACAAGGCCTTTCGATTTTGTGGGAAAAAAATGTAAGTGCCTCGAAAATTATCCGTTTTTGCACTCTTTTGCAAATTAAATTAATATTTTTGAAAAATCGAATTCGCCTTTATGTAAACTAATTTTATCCTTTTGCAAATTAAATTCAACCTCATGCACATCAAATTCAACCTTTTGCAAATCCAGTTCATATGCTGGCCCGGTTCTCTTGCAGAAGCAATAGTTGTCTTGTCAAACTGTGTTTTTCGACGACAAGTGGAAACCTAGCATTATGCATGTCGGTTTGGTGCATTTTATGAAGGTTTTCTTTAATTAATTGTTTTCATACGAATACAAAGCTGCAAAAACTATAAGAGTTTTTAATTGTATAATTTTTCCTAAAAGAGTAACCCATTTCAATACATTTTTGGAAAGGGAAGGTAATGCGTTACAATTTAATGTAAATAAATAAATAAATAGCTAGGTACTTAATAATAATAAAACAATTGTTTTTGTGGTTTTGAATAAAATTCATATAAACTCACAAAAACTATTTTTATTTAAATGCCTTAAAAATAAATAAAAAATAAAAAGTGCAAACAATTACTTATGCCGTTTTTAATTGGTTTCACTCATTCAGAAATTCAATGGAACAGTGTTACTCGCTTCTATTCAATACTTGGGTTTGGTATCTGTATAGGTGAATCGTCAAATCAGAAATTATTTGCTGCCACACAAAAAGGAATGTAAACACGAGCTTCTTGAGTAAATTCTCATTTGAAATCAAGAATCGAATGCCTTCTCAGAAACTGATATGTGATACATAGTGATACTAGTTTTAATTTTTGTTGTTCCAATTTTTATTTGTTAATATATTAAAATCAAAAACAAGCAAACTAAATAATGTAATAAATATTATTTTTTTTTTATAAAAAATAAATAAAAAACCCCTGAAGAAGTCGGAAAAAAGCCGACGAAACGTAGGGTATACAAAGATGAATTAGTATTTTATTAATTGCATCCATTTTAATGATCATTTAAGCCCAAACATTTACCAAATTTATCTTCTAAGAATCTTCAGAAGCGTATTTTGTGTGCCAATGCAATGGTTTCAGAAGACTTCCGGACGTCTAATGGAAAACGGTAAATATTTCAAAAAAATTTGTTAAAAAAAATCATATCGGCCAATTAATTAATTTTTTTAATTTTTTAATAGACCTTGTTACATACCTACTTTTCTTTCGCTACTACAAGAGCAAGTCAGCGCCACATGCGACATCAATCTTCGTTTTATTTTTACTGCGAAATTGCTGAGGTCTTTCGTATAACTTCAAACAAATCAACGCTCCTGAAATTTATGGAAAGTGGCATCCCCGGTCGCAGGTAGTACAGAAGTTAAGTACTTTGCTCAGCTCGCACACACATATGATACAACAATAAAGTATAAAGCGCGCTTTATTTTTATTTAAAAAAGACACTTGAACTTCTTCTATTCATTGCATATGTATGGTTAATGAAGTCCGCCGATAGATAAGCGAGCGGTTTTGGATAACATAAACAAAAACAAACCCTCATCGTTGTGTCGTCGTCTGTGATAAAGTGGAACAAAATCGCTGGACTAAACATTTTTATTATTAACTGTGTGGACTTCAAATCGGGCGGATTGGTTTTGGATTTTATTAATAAAAGTAAAATTGAAAAGATTATTATAATTGTGATATGAAAATCCATTTAAATAAAGCAATGTGTTGTGACAGTCGGAGTACCTAAATGATAAAACAAAAAAAGAATATAAAAAATGATTAAAATATAATTTAATTGCCGTGTTATTGCATTTTGCTTTGCAATTTTTATTCTTATTTTTGTGCTGATAATTTATTATTGTAACTGGTAATTATTATTTGTTATACCCACCTATAGACTGCTGTTTTTTTTCACAATGGGTTGCTGCGAAAGTATAGAGTCGGAAGATGAATATGTTCCAAGATCAATATCTTCACAAAGACCGATACGTAAGTGTTTTGTTTTAAAATTTAATAAATCACATATCATGGATACTCATATCAATCATTACTGTCTTGTTTTATGAAGTTTACACTTTAAACTAATAAACCTTTGACTACAAAAATAATATGCGTACGTGGTACATAAATAATAATGCTTACGAAGTTGATTTAAAGAAAATCGTAAATCTTTAAAGGAAAATATAGCGGGGTACCTATGTACGGTGTCCGTTTTAAAGGGGATCCAGGTCATTATTTCTTTTAATTTGTTTGATTGTTTTATTCTTTGTTTATTAAACTAAGTCCGTTCCGTGTCCATTTCTTCGTTGTTCATGAAACACGAATCAATGAGCAATGAGGTGGAAGTGGATACCTATATAGTATACTACATGAAATGCAGCATGTTTATTCAACTTTATGTACCTAGGTAGTTATGTATGTAAGATTGTGATTTAATTCACATAACTTTACTACTTTAAATTAAATTAAAAGCCAGATTAGGATGTTACCCTTGCGTTGTTTACAGTTTGATGAATGTCTCTTCCAGTGCATAAATATATGTACATGTACATACATATGTACATGAGCAATTCATAATATGCGCCGATAATTTGAATATCTTTTCGTATTAGACCAAGAGCCCACAGCAAATTTTGGGAGTAGATTGATAACCAAAATATGAGTATGAGGGTTTTTAGGTGCATATATCACGGTATCAAAAACAACCGTCTGACAGGTTTCTTTTTAAGCCTTTAGCGTGGGTGGGGATTTGAAAATAGCGATTTTCCAGTTTATTTTTTCAGAGGTATTGGCACTTCAATAAATTTAAAAAAAATATAAGCCGTGATGCTCTGTCATTTTCTTTAAGTCAAATCATCATAATCTTGGCAATCCGACCAATAGAATTCAAAATATAAGCTTTTTAAGATGACCTTTTCGTATTTTTCTTGGAGAATTGTAAAACCAAAAAAATCAACAAAACAGCGTCAGCAAAAAAAATCGAATAAGGTTCGCTTAAAAACCAAATATCTTGAGTTCTATTGGTCGGATTGCCAAGATTATGACGTTTGGACTTAAAGAAAATTACAGAGCATCACATAATATATTTTTTTAAATTTATTGAAGTGTCAATACGTCTGACAAAATAAACTGGAAAATCGCTATTTTCAAACCCCCTGCCAGACGGTTGTTTTTGATACAGCGATATATGCACCTACAAACCCTCATACTCATATTTTGGTTATCAATCCACTCCCAAAATATGCTGCCGGCTCTTAGACTATATGTAGGTACCAATTGTGTGTGTAAACATTTTTCCGTCGGTTTTTTGTTTGACGACAAATTGTAATTGAGTTAACTCTGGATTAACTCAAGAAATGATTTTGATATTTTATCTTCCTTATTTTTTAAGACTTTCTGCATTTACCCCCAAATTAAAAACTGATTCTTGACGTAACTGCCGACACATATTTTCAAGCCTACTACGCTGCTGATGCGAAAAGAAATTTTCCTGCGGTCTCCAAAAAGACAACGAAATGCTAACGAAAACAGCGAAAAAATATTCATGGAGAGTTTAAATAAATTGCAAATAAATAAATCGAAATTTAACGAGAAAATCAAGCAAAAACAGTGGTGTAATGAAAGAAACAACAAATTAAAACATGACCAAACCCAAATGTCATTTTTCCTCACACATTTAATGGTCCGGACAATTAATTCATTGCGAAAAGAGAGTGGAGACTTGTTAAAACAATCTGGTATAATCGTCAATTTCGCTGGTCGAACAGCGTAGCACAGAACGAAAAGCACAACGAAATCTTTCGTTTATGATTTCGTCATGTCATTTTTGTATGGGATTTTTCGTTTCGCATCAGCAGCGTACTAGGCTTCAGAGTTAAATCACTCGGCTTTAACTCACTGTTGAAAAACTTGACCTAAGAATAATCTTCCGTCTTTCATTATTAACTTGCCCAGTGGCCAAATATTCGCCCAGCGAAACAAAAAAACAAATTCATGGATACGTCATGGATTCCCAATGTACTCCATATAGCATCCATGAAAATTTTGTTTGGAAAAAAAAAACACATGGTTCGCGTAACTTATTTTACCTGCACTTTAGAAAATCAGCAGAAATAAAAAAAAAAAAACGAATTCACGGATAGTTAATTTCTTTAACATTCGTTAAAATTCCATATCCAGCTTTGGAACAATACAAAATTAATTAAAATATCTACATACATACAGGGTGTCCAGTAAATAATGGATAACCTTGCAACTGGTTATAGCTGGCCTTAAGACCTTTCAGAAAAAAAATATAAAAAATATATTTCCCTTGTATAAAAAAACTGCAACAGCAAGTGTTAAATTTGGTATAACATCTATTAGTACAATTATTCAAGAATATTATAAAAATACAAAAAAAAAAAAGAAACAGTAATAATCATTCAACCGTGGTGGTAATGTTCAAGTGTTTGCGGCATTATGTATTAAGTTTTTTAATCATACCCTAAAAACTACAAGGAAAATATTTTTTTTATATTTTTTTTTTTGAAAGGTCTTAAGGCTAGCTATAACTGGTTGCAAGGTTATCCATTATTTACTGGACACCCTGTATATTGCCGTTTAGTTAAAAATCTTATTTTTTTCAATTCTTTGTTCATTATTTTCAACAGTAAACCTTAATTCACCTTAAGTAAGCATTTCACTTCTTACTCCCTTACTGTTGCTTAGTGAAATTTGAGATTAAGTACACTACGTACTTTTTTTTTTTTAATTTGCTAATTGAAATAAGGCAGCCCGTATGACACTACATTTTTTCTTAATTTTGAATGCATTAAAAATGAAACAAGAGTAGTCCAAACAATTTATGTATAATTGGAAATACCGATATGAGTAAGCGCGTACACAATAACCACATTAATGTAAAAAAGTCACAAAAAATGCATTAAAAATATATTTCAGATTCTGGCAGCTTTTTTTTGACTTTTTAGAAATTGAAGAAAAGTATACACTTGGCTCGTGAGAACACTATAGAGTGAGAGCCCAGGGCCGCCAGACATACGTCATTTTATCAAAGCTAAGATTTTTTCTGCGAACAGATACTATGGTAGCTAAGAACAAATGGATACTAAGAATCTTCAATCCGGGTGCAATTAAGAGGTAGCGAGTGTTAAAGTTGCATACAAATGATGCAACATTGCGTTATTTTATCAAAGCTGAATTTTTAATATGTTAGGGGATGGTGTCATTAGTTTGACAGAATTTAAGTGTCTGGCTCACGTTAGGTCCCACTGTAGATGTCTGGCAAGTGTCAAATAAATCAAATGACACCATCCCCTAACACATATCAAAAATTCAGCTTTGATAAAATAACGCAATGACCCCTTTCACACAAGGAAACTGAGTTGCCGGCGATTTTTAGTTTGTAGGCGAGAAGGGCGTAAAAGGAAGACAAAAAATTTCCCCTCACACCCTTCTCGCCTACAAGCTAGCCAGTTTCTGGCAACTCAGTTTCCTTTTGTGAAAGCCGTCAATGTTGCAAAATTTGTATGCAACTTTAACACTCGCTGCCTCTTAATTGCACCCGGATTGAAGATTCTTAGTATCCATTTGTTCTTAGCTACCATAGTATCTGTTCGCAGAAAAAATCTCAGCTTTGATAAAATGACGTATGTCTGGCGGCCCTGGGCTCTTAGTCTACTAGGTTTTTCATGTATATTTACTTTTGTGGACATTGTGCTAGGATACACCAGCGCAAAAATTAATTAATTCACGAAAGAGAACGGATGACTTTAAGAAAGAAAGTAAGGGATGGCATTTTTTTCATCCCTTTCTTTCTTTCTAAAAATCATCCGTTCTCTTTCGTGAATTAATTCTTTTTTGCGCTCGTGTATCCCAGCACATTGGCCGGATTCAATGCATCAAAATTTTCAGTACTTCAGATGGAGCTTCTGATTGGCCAGCTGTCATAAAAAGTTAGCTGACATTCAGTTACGTTTAGTGAAGTTTAGTTACGTTTCATCTGAATTTTCAGCAAGAAATTCCCAACTGAAAATTCAGCTGACAGCTTTTCTATACAAAAAAAGGCTCGCCATACAAAACTGACATTTCATATAATTTTACGTTCAACGACAAAAAATTAAGTACTTTATTTTCAGCAGTTGTCAAATTATTGAATTGTTGAAATTATTGAATGCGCCCATTGTAATTGGCAAAACATAATGTCGTTCTTTTCATAAAAATACTAATTTCTCTTTTCCTCTCGGCTGACAATTAATCATGAGTTAACGTATTAAAAATGTAGTATCATACGGGCTGAGCTGATTTTTAATACAAAAAAGATTTTTTTCTGTGAATATGTATGTATATACAGGGCGATTGGTATAAGGTGCACCAAAAAGCTTTAACAAGTAGGTTGGGTTAAGACAAGAAAAAAATCGTAAGGGAGAGAGAGACTATTTCCCTACGTTTAGGGTAAAAAATTGACTTAAAACAGAAACAAAATTATTTAAAAACAACTGTAAAACTTGCAATGCCCTGCCATACATTTTTGGAAAGCCAGAAATCTCTTCTTTAATTCTCATTTTAAATTAAGATGCGTGTGTGAATAGTTTTTAAAAAATTTTGGAAATTTTGGAATTTTTTTTTTCAATTTCAAACTAATTTTTTTCAAAATATTATGTAATTATGTATGTACTATTTTTGTTGTCAAAATTTAATGCTCTTATCAATTTTTAGTCAAATACTAAAAACCGGATATATCTACAAACCAACAACTTAGTCAAAACAAGAAAAAACGAGGTTGATCATAATCAAATTCTTGCTGAAATGATTATTTAGCCGGATTCCTCTTAGTTTTATGAGAAAATTGAATAATTAATTTTGTAATATCTTGAAAAGTAAAAGTCCTAGATCGATCCGGTTTCTAGTGTTTGACTAGAAATTGATCAAACCAATGAATTTTGAAAACAAAAATAGTACTTAATAACGAAAAATTTTGAAAAAAATTAGTTTGAAATTTTTTTTTTCAAAATTTCGTGTTTGAAAATTAATTTTGTAAAAACTATTCATAATCTCAATTTAACGTAAAATGAAAATTAAAGGAGAGATTTCTGGCTTTCCTTTTTTTTTTAGAAAATTGCCCCTCCCGCCTAAACGGAGGAAAATAGACCCCCCCCTATACGATTTTTCATCCTATATATATGTACAAATTTCACTGTAAGAACTCAGAATTGGGATATCATGTTACCGCTTAAACTAAGTATTTTGTAGTATCAGTTGTTAAAGTCCGGAAGGTTTTGTTCTCATAATTTATTACGGACTTTCGTCACCATGCGTTTGGTAAGCGGACCACCAAAGGTACTGTTTCCCAAATAAAACTTTTGACATTGGTCTGGCGATTGAACACACACAGGATTGTGAGCGGAAAAAGGACACGAAAAAAAAAAATATTCCTACTGTTGTAAAAAAAAAAAAAAACAGTTCAAAAAGTTACAAAATTAATTTTGAAAACAAAACATTTAAGACTTTCACGGTGACTTTTAGAATTCCTGTTTTTTTTGCAATTTTCAAAAATTATTAACACTTCCAAATGAAAGTGAAATGGAATTTCAGCCTACCTACCAAATTAATGTACATAGGTAAATATGTACATATGTACATATGTATGTATGTGCTGAAAACTAATTCATATGGAAAATAAACTGAAATAAGAATGAATGTGCGTTGGTTTTAACCAATCCTACAAATATTATTTTTTTTCCGCACATGATTTTTTACCACATTTTTAACATGTGTTTTTACTCTGCGATATTGTGGAAGGACTTTTATAGCTGTAGTTAATTTCTATATGAAGTAAATGTGTCTATAGAAAATTACAAATTACATTCATGCATATAACCCCTACCTGCTTTTATCCGAGCAGTTTATCTGAGTTGGGAATTTTTTACAAAATGGTTTTTTTTTCGCTAGATGAGTTTTGAAAGTTAACTGTGAACATTTTGTAAGAATTTCCAAGTAATCAAAATGAATAGGTAACTACATATAATGTAGGTAGGTAAGTTTTATTGTTATCTTTACGGGTTTTCGTTTTTCTATTTAAAAAGAGTTAGCGTGGTTACTTTTTCATTGCACTAAAGGATGCGTCATTTTTGTATTACCTACTTGTGCACAAAAAAAAACATACCTATTTCGTTAATAAATGATGGAATTTTTCCAATTCTTGCACGGGCTACATGAGGAATAAACCCTATGCGAATTAACTCACAAAATCTTAAAGTCCATGCCTGAATGAAAAAAAATAAAATAAATAAAAAATAAATTGGGTGGCGTGAAGAACCAGGGCCTAGTGACTAAAAACTCGCAATCATTTCTGTGTGCGCGTGTTGACAGGAATGGAAGGGACCTACAGTTTTATGCCGAATCCGAACGGCTAGACGAGACGCACTTATTCATGACAAGTGATACTCTTGGAGATTTGTCAATTCCTCGCAAGAGGCAGTAGCCCTGAACAAAACTTTTTAGGTGTACGAGGACGAGGCTGGGAAGTGAACCCAGACCTCCAGCGTGACAGTCCATCGCACTAACCATTACGCTACGGGCTACTATAACTACAACAAATGAAAAAAGAAGCCCATAGAATTTATCACATTCATTGCTATCTTTTTATTCTGTCGATTTCTATACCGATCTGTTTTGTTCGCTTAATGAATAAAATAGCTGGCCCGCCCTGTCTTTGCTCGGACATACAAAACATTCGTAACAAATGAAAATTAAATTATAAATAATTTGCCGCGTATATACTATGTACTTAATTTTGAAACATACATAATGTACTTTATCAGATTCTGAAATTTTCCCGGACAATAAACAACTTTAATGTAGGCGTCTATATAATCTAATAAATAGGGTTTGAAACCATTATGCATTCAAAACCAAACCTGATGACGTAAAAACCACACTGCTATGTTGGCAGATTATATTATTTTTGCTTATTAATCCCATTTTGTATAATTATAACAATTTCATTCTTTTTTTTAATTTTCAGTACAAGAACAAATCAGAAGGCAAACACGTAAGTTTCATCAGATAATTTGATCAATCTCTATTGCCCTACAAAAAATGTAATGTTAATGTTTTTTTTTCAGCAGTACCAGTAAGACCGAATCGAACAGGTAGGCCTACAAGTTTTAATATTTGCCAACTGTTGTTTCTTAAAATTAAAGGTTTTCTTTTATAGCACACCGACCAAAACCACCGCCAATACAAAGACGTATGATTCATAATACTTTTGTTAGTTTCATAAATTGTACATATTTTTTTTTGATTTCAGAAGAATCACCCAGCCCCATACGATGTCAGTCTTCACCACCAAAAGAAACACAAGATTGGAATGTTCATGAGCGACTTGCAGAAGTAGAGCGTATTGATGCCGTATCCGCTAGGAACATTGTGAAGCTTTTCAAAGATGAAAACACTATTCCATTCATTTGTCGCTATCGTCAGGATATGATTAACCGCAATATCACCCCGAACAAGTTGCGCGCCATCAAAATCTCATATACAAATATCATCGAATTGAGAAAGAGAGCCGAAACAATTTTAAAGGAATTGGAGAAAGTAATACAAGTTGATAATGAAATCAGCACTCAGATATTGGGCGCTAAAACCTTCAAAGATCTCGAATATTTGGTGAGATTTGAATGAATGAAAGTTTTTTCCGTTTTTATGTATTTATTTTGCCTTGCAGAATTCTGTATATAGACCTTCCCGATTAAGTGCAAAATCTCTGGGCATCGACACTCATGCTTACCGCCTTCTTTTAGGTCAAAGTCCTCTTTTGGAATTATATGAAATTATAAACAATAGACATCCCAGCCTGGACACAAAAGATAAGGTGAAAATTGCCTTAAGTGAAATTATATCAGATCTTTTCAGCAAAAATAGAGGCATTCTCGATGAGTGTCGGCAGCTGTAAGTTTTCCTTTGAATTTCAAAACATAAAAGAAAAAGCATAACATCTTATAATTGTCCATTTTAAGACAAAAAGTCCACCACATTATTCTCAAATGTAACGAAGCTAAAAAAGAAAACCCAGATGAGACAGAGACAACAAAAGATAACGATCGTTTAAAACAATCCAAATATGAAACTTATTTCAAATTCGAAAATAACATACGAAATGTTAGACCACATCAAATTCTAGCTATTAATCGTGGAGAAAAAATGAAGTTCCTAAATGTACAAGTAATTTTGTCGGATAGTTTTAAGAATGCCATTAGGAGTTTTATTTATGCTCAATTTATGATCGGTGGAATTAAATATCCTCTGAGAAATGAGATTTTCGATATGGCTTTCGAAAAATGTTACAACGAAAACCGTAAGAGGATAACAAAATCTTTTAAAAACAAAACGGTGAACCCCATTCGGCACTTTTCTTTATTTTCAGTTGTTACCTTAGTTGATAAACAAGTTCGAGCAGATTTGACTGAAATAGGGAAAAACGATGCTATTGAATGCTTTGCTAAGAACTTAAAGCAACTGCTTTTGAAACCACCGCTTAAAGGAGAACGTATCTTGGGAATTGATCCTGGTTTTAAAAATGGATGTAAACTGGCGATTATTTCGGAAACTTCGGATGTGTTGGATGTTGGAGTTATGTATCCGCACAGTAAAAAACAGAACGATCAGGAGAAATGGGGTATTAAGTTAGCAAATTTTCTTGCTAAGCACAGGTAAGCAAGTTATTACAATTTTGTGTGAAAACAGTTTAATTAGCAACATACGATTTAACGCGAAACTGATTGTGTTTCACTTCAAGGGAAACCTTGCACATGCAACTTTTACCGTATCTTAATATAGCTTAATCTCTAGACTTCGTAATTTTTTCAATTTATCATGCCAATAATCGAATTGATGTTTCACTGAAAAAATTGGCCTAACAGTTTAACTTTAATTGAGTACCTCATCTCTGAAGATCCGACGAATATAATTTGAGTTGTAAGCATCTTAAGTGGCCAAATCGGCTTTCTTGCAAGGTGTGATGATTTCTTTTGTACACTATCAGTAGGACGATTCTGAAAGCCCGGGGGATCGATTTCATTGGCGAATTTGTATTTTCTTATTCTCAAAAGCGCTTTTGCTTTCCATTTTTTGTATGACAGCGATAGGTTTCTAGGTGACGGATTGTTGGCGAATTGGAAAAAAAAGGGAAATATGAATAATTTTGCACTTTTGAGAACAAGAAAACACAAATCCGCCAATGAAAGCGATCCGCCGCGCTTTTCACAATCGGTCTACAGATCTTTCTCGAAGAGAGCTTAAGCCCGTATAAGGCTCGTTTCACACACATTCGATTTCATTCGGTTCGGTCTCTATTCGGTTTGTATTCGGCTGTGCCTGATATGTGTGAAGCGATAAAACGGCAAAAATAAAAACCTAATAGAAACCGTATAGCACCAAACGATCCCTCGACACGAATCGATTTCATTCGGTTTCAAAACGGCACGTATTCGGGTCTAGGGCACACAAAGTAAACGTAGCGTTCACACATTTTCGGTTCGGTTTTGGTTTTTCTGATTTTTTTTAATACATTTTATTTAATTCTAATTTAGTGAGTACAAACCGAACAGGAACCGTCTGTGTGTGAAGGGGTCTAGACGGAAATCGAAATCGAACCGAATACAGACCGAACCGAATGAAACCGAATGTGTGTGAAACGAGCCTAATACTACATATTTTTTTTCAATTTTAATTCATTGAAAATGAAACTAGAGCAGTTCGAACAATTTATAACTGAAAACTCCGGTATGAGTGAGCGCGTACACAGTAACCACATTAATGTAAAAATGTCACAAAAAATGTATTAAGACGGTGTTCACATTGGACTGACTCTTCCGACTATTTTTGACTTCTCTGAAATTTCTCTCACTCAAAAAATTTAAAAATTTGTGGATTTTTTTTGACGTTCTCTTTTGTAAATTCGGAGGAGTCAGTCCAATGTGTACACCGTCTAAAAATGAGATTTACATTTTTCAGATTCTGGCAGCTTTTTTTGACTTTTCAGAAATTGAAAATTAAAAATTATTTCAAAGTACACTGTGACTACAAAAAAGTATACACTGGACTCATGAGAACACTAGTTTTTGGTGTATTATTTTACTTTTGTGGGACATTGTAATTTTCAAAACATCATGTCATTATTAACCATAGTTAACTATAGTTAACTATAGTTAACAATGGTCGTTCTTTTATTACAAAATAGTTACGATTTGTTACTATACGACGTCATCAAATCGTTCCTAAATTCAGTTTATTAGTGTCAAATAGTTACAATTCGTAACTATTTCCAACTCATCTCCATGATATGAGTTGAAAGTGTTGATCTGTCAAAGTACATGTGAGAAGGTTTGTTTACAAAAAATAAAAATTGAGAATCAAAACAAAGCTTTTGGTGAAGTGAAATTAATTAAAATTGAATTTTCTACCATTTTTAATGAAAAAGGAGATTATATTGTAGAAAAATAACATGATTTTATGGTAATTAACGATGAAATAAAGTTTTCCAAAGTTTTCGTTTGACAGATCAACAATATCTAACAATAAATCGTTCCCAAATGAAATGTAACAATTTCCAACTAAATCTAACAATGACACTTCAACATTTTTTTTTGACATTACAACCATAGTTAACTATGGTTAATAAAAGAACGCACCACTGCATCTCGTTAGGGCGGTTCACACTCATCGACAAGTTCATCAACTCGTGTCGAAACGTCACACAATTTGAAATGTGAACACAAGTTGAACGACTGTCAGAATTTTTTCAACTTTTTTAATATTTTGCTCGGTCGAACGACCGCTGTAGCTAATAGGGCGGTTCACACTCATCGACAAATTCATCAACTCGTGTCGAAACGTCACATAATTTGAAATGTGAACACACGTTGAACGACTGTTGGAAGTTTTTCAACTTTTTTAATATTTTGCTCGGTCGAACGACCGCTGTAGCTAATAGGGCGGTTCACACTCATCGACAAGTTCATCAACTCGTGTCATATAATTTCTAATGTGAACACAAGTTGAACGAATGTCGGAAGTTTTTTCAATTTTTTTGATATTTTGCTCGGTCGAACTACCGCTGTAGCTAATGTGAACACTAGTTGAACAACTGATATGTCTGAAAATTTGGATTTTAGTGTTTCTTTTTAATTTTCTTGTGAGATTCATAGAGAATGGGTTGAAATAGAAGGAAAACCACAAAAGTAAGGGAGAAAATATGAATTTCCTTCGCTGAAACTGGTGCAAAAAATTTAAATCTACGCCGTGTTTGATTTTTGAGAATTAATTTACAAATGAAGTTGATGAGGCGGTCGTTGAATGTGAACGCTAGCAACAGGTCGATCGACTTGTCGATGAGTGTGAACCCCCCTGTTGTCTCTCGGCCAACCCTTAACATGATTGAATGAATTAGGCTTCGCGTATATTAGTGCGATAAAGTAATGCGATTATGCGATGCGACATGCGAGAAATGTTTCCGTTCGAGAAAAATATTTACATTTATTCTTATAAACGTGGTCACAGTGAAGCGATATTTGCTGCGAGTGTTGCGATTTTATCACATACTTATTGCTCGAATCTCGAATACCTTCTCGCATCGCTTCTCGCATCGCATCGCTTTGTCGCTCTACTGTACGCGTAGACTTAAAAATGAGAAAAAAAAAATTAGTATCATACAGGCTTTAGTAGGTACAACCATAGGCACAATTAATATGAAATTTTTTTTTGAATTGTATGTTTTTTTATATTCTGTTAGATGTGTACTTAATGTCAAGGTATAATAGTCCGTGAGGCGACCGTAAGATTACTTATCTCATCGCGGCTTTCAAAAAAATTGACACTAATCGATAGCTCTAGGGTACACGATATCAAAACCGGTGGTCGGACAAAGTTTTTCAGGTGCCATGTGTTCGAAAAATGGTAATTTCCGGTACCATTTTTGATGGCTAACCTATCTCTTATCTCATAATGCAGTCACTCGGGCTGGCCACGAGACGAGAAAAGTCTCGGTCTCGATCTCGGTCTCGCATGACGAGACGAGACAAGACTGACTTTTAACCAACCGAGACGAGACTGACATTTGGACCGAAATTTACAGAAAGTCTAAAAAATTAAAAAATCCAATTTCTGGTAAATATTTATTTTCCTCTGCATATATTCAAACTATAATCGAAAATATTTCGTTCCAATAATCAACAGGTTGTCTCGAAATCGTATTTTTCGGAGACAAGACCGAGACGAGACTTAATTGTACGAGACTGAGACGAGACTGAAAATGTTCGATTTGAACGAGACCGAGACGAGACTTACAGAAGTCTCGCAGAGTCTCGTCTCGTGGCCAGCCCTAGCAGTCACAAATTGGGTATCAAATGAAAGCTAGGAATGTCCTCTTTACTAAACTAGTGGTTGGACAGCTTTTTTCTGGTGCTTACCACCAGTCCGACCATTATTATAACAACAGGTTTTTTTTGATATCTAAAACCATATCAAATATTTAGGAAAGTGGCATAAAAACATAGCTAAAACTGTCTTCTATGCTTATAATATGGTTTGGAAAGTCATCAGCCTGCTAAATATTTGATATGGTTTTAGATATCTTTGACATGTAAGACTCAAGGTGAAAAAAAAAAAAATATCTTCATTCATAAAAGTGATCGGACTGGTGGCATAATCCAATAGGTCTGTCCGACCTCTGGTTTCATAACGAAAATAGTCTAAGCTTTTATTTGATACCCCATATTTTGAAATCCAAAGGACCTATGGGTTCGTAATCGGTAAAAATGTTATTTAAAACAATGTTCTTTTTGATGCGTATACAAATTCCAAAACTACTCTTGAAGGACCTACCTAAGCAAACTTTTTTTATCCACTGATACCACTTTTCCAACTTTCTGACAAAGTTTTTCATAGTTTTCAATACAAAAGACGCAAAGTGCAAAAAAAAACCTGTTGTTATAAAAATGGTTGGACTCGTGGTAAGCACCAGAAAAAAGCTGTCCGACCACTGGTTTCGTAAAGAGGACATTCCTAGCTTTCATTTGATACCCTATTTGTGACTGTACCTATGAGATAGGTTAGCCATCAAAAATGGTACCGGAAATTACCATTTTTCGAACCCATGGCACCTGAAAAACTTTGTCCGACCACCGGTTATGCTATCGTGTACCCTAGAGCTATCGATTAGTGTCAATTTTTTTGAAAGCCGCGATGAGATAGGTAATCTTACGGTCGCCTCCCCGGACTATAAGTCAGTTGTAAGTGATTTTATTTTAAGACTAAAAATGGGACATTTCATTCGTGTTAACGTTAAAATAATAATTAAAAGAAAGAAACATACGATTTGTTTTAAACATTATGTTCCCCACTGGCCACAATTCGATCACCAAAAACTCACACTGACAGAAAATTTGTCCAAAAAAATATTTTTGAAAACTAAATCACATAATTGGTCTGTTCCGTTACTTTGAGTTTCTGTGATTTTCAGTCCGAAGTCCTGTCAAGGTCATATAAAAAAAATGAAATTAGCAGAACTTGGGATTAAAAATCACAGACATTCAGAGTAAAGGAACAGACACAATTCATAGTCATTTTAGACCTGGGTTTAAGTTAAACATAGCTTTGGTTGAATTTTCGGACGTTGATTCTATTTTTTTAAAGTTATCATTTCAAAATATTTGAAGGTATTTGTGTAGTATACCAAGTTAATTATCTTATAAAAATATAAAACTAATAATTTGTTTTCATTGAGCCAAAATTGTCTTAAACTGTAGTTTAGCTAAACCTGGGTCTATCTGCGACTATGAATCGGCCCCAATGTTTTTTTAAATTTTTAATTCTCATTATTTTAAATTTGCACAGTGATTGACGTGCAAAAACAAAATTGGCCTACAGTGTGTGAGTATTCTGCACATCTCCGCAACTATGGCTTTCTGACCATATACAACTTATCGAAATCGGTTGAATAGTTTTTGAGAAAATTGAACTAACAAATTTTATTAAGGCTATTTATGTTAAGATAGGACACAAGACTTAATTTAAATAAAAAAATCAGAGTACAAACGTGTTATGTATTTTAAATATTTATCATTACACAATTTTGTTCAACTCGTATTTCTTAAAATGGTTCTGTGTTATTCTTGTTCCTAGCTTGGCAATGAATCATAACTTTAATAGCACCTCCATGTCTATAACGAGATGTTTCGAAAGCTTTTGCAGTTTCTGTTATATCAAAATGATGAGTTACCAAACGTTTAACATCTACTTGTCCTGATGCAACTAAAGCAAGAGCAGCTGAATAGCTTTGAAAAAATATAAAAAAAAAACATTAATTATAGGGTAACTCGGTGTATCTTTCAAAAAACAATCTGTCAAAAACAAAACTTACTCATTGCAGTAACGGAATACTCCACGAATATCAACTTCACGAGCACAAGCATTAATAAGAGGTAATTTGGTTTCGAGTCCGCCCATTCCAACAATTACAACACATCCTCCAGATCGTGTGCTCTGTAATAATCAATTTTGACAAATTAGCCGTTGATTTTAAAAGTTGTATAAGACCAGAGTACACATATCTAAGGTATTATCAGGCGCAACTAATTATCAAATTTCAAGATGGCTGCCCTTTGTGTAAGTACACAGTCAACAAAAACAAATTTTTGGTGAGTGTTTGAAATGACATTTGTTTACTATTGATTTTGACAACATGCGCGGAAATGAAAAAAAATGAACACGCTAGTGATATTACCTGTAATATATGTATCTTGGTATAAGTCTATTTGTACGTTGACTTTTTTACAATTTAGTGTTATTCTTTATTTTTTTTTTTTAATTAAGATGTGCAATTAATTATTTTTTCTATAACGAAAAAAGATATTGTTAAGGTGTAATTATTTTCAATATATTTTAAGGGAATTATTCCACTTTCAATTTTCAAATAAAATGAAGCCTACAAATAGCAAAATAAAATGAATAGTTACTAATTTAACACTCACCAAAATGGCTAATCTTGTTGTAGACTCAGCTCCACAGCAGTCAATAGTTTTGTCAGGGGGGTTTGGCATCAATGTTTGGATATCTTTCAGAGTTTGTTCCTCGGTTTTGTCTTTTGAAATCAAAATTGTGCGCGTGGCACCAAGGCTTTTGGCAACGTCTAATCGGTTTTGAGATGTACCTGTTATCACAATATTCGATGCTCCCATTGATTGGGCAACCAACAATGTCGCTAGTCCTATGGGGCCAGCTCCTAGAATCATTACTTCTGAACCTAGCTCAACATCAGCTCTGCGACAAGCATGAACACCAACTGAAAGTGGCTCCAATAGAGCTCCTTCTTCCATTGTTACATGAGGAGGCAGCTTAAAGCAAAAATCAGCAGCATGGCGATAGTATTTTGTGAGATTGCCATCGTATGGTGGTGTTGCACAGAAAACCATATCTGGGCACAAATTATATTTGCCAGTCTTACAAAATTGACAAAGTCTGCATGGTACACCTGGTTCAATGGCAACTCTGTCTCCTACAGCCAAATTCTTTACATTCTTTCCACATTTGGCAACAACGCCAGCTGCTTCATGACCAATAACCATAGGTTTATTGAGAACAAAATCACTAATTCGGCCATTGACTAAATAATGCACATCCGACCCACAAATTCCCACACAATCCATTTCCAATAGAACTTCTACATTTTAACATGATGAAATGAGTAAACAAAAATGAAAAATTTTAAAAATATATTAAATGTAATTACCGTCATCATTGATTTCAGGGATTGGACGTTGTTCCTATAAATAAAATTTTTAAATTATTTGACATCAATTTGTATGTGTTTTGTAAAGGGTGATTTTTAAAGAGCTTGAGAACTTTTTTAAAAAAAAAAACGCATACAATTTGCAAAATCTCATCGATTCTTTATTTGAAACGTTAGATTGGTTCATGACATTTACTTTTTGAAGATAATTTCATTTAAATGTTGACCGCGGCTGCGTCTTAGGTGGTCCATTCGGAAAGTCCAATTTTGGGTAACTTTTTCGAGCATTTCGGCCGGAATAGCCCGAATTTCTTCGGAAATGTTGTCTTCCAAAGCTGGAATAGTTGCTGGCTTATTTGTGTAGACTTTAGACTTGACGTAGCCCCACAAAAAATAGTCTAAAGGCGTCAAATCGCATGATCTTGGTGGCCAACTTACCGGTCCATTCCTTGAGATGAATTGTTCTCCGAAGTTTTCCCTCAAAATGGCCATAGAATCGCGAGCTGTGTGGCATGTAGCGCCATCTTGTTGAAACCACATGTCAACCAAGTTCAGTTCTTCCATTTTTGGCAACAAAAAGTTTGTTAGCATTGAACGATAGCGATCGCCATTCACCGTAACGTTGCGTCCAACAGCATCTTTGAAAAAATACGGTCCAATGATTCCACCAGCGTACAAACCACACCAAACAGTGCATTTTTCGGGATGCATGGGCAGTTCTTGAACGGCTTCTGGTTGCTCTTCACTCCAAATGCGGCAATTTTGTTTATTTACGTAGCCATTCAACCAGAAATGAGCCTCATCGCTGAACAAAATTTGTCGATAAAAAAGCGGATTTTCTGCCAACTTTTCTAGGGCCCATTCACTGAAAATTCGACGTTGTGGCAGATCGTTCGGCTTCAGTTCTTGCACGAGCTGTATTTTATACGGTTTTACACCAAGATCTTTGCGTAAAATCTTCCATGTGGTCGAATAACACAAACCCAATTGCTGCGAACGGCGACGAATCGACATTTCACGGTCTTCAGCAACACTCTCAGAAACAGACGCAATATTCTCTTCTGTACGCACTGTACGCATTCGTGTGGTTGGTTTAATGTCCAATAAAGTAAACTGAGTGCGAAACTTGGTCACAATCGCATTAATTGTTTGCTCACTTGGTCGATTATGTAGACCATAAATCGGACGTAAAGCGCGAAACACATTTCGAACCGAACACTGATTTTGGTAATAAAATTCAATGATTTGCAAGCGTTGCTCGTTAGTAAGTCTATTCATGATGAAATGTCAAAGCATACTGAGCATCTTTCTCTTTGACACCATGTCTGAAATCCCGCGTGATCTGTCAAATACTAATGCATGAAAATCCTAACCTCAAAAAAATCACCCGTTATATGTACACATATCGCTGTACCTATATAGTCCAGTCAAACCGTCACGTCGTAAAAAAGGGCTCGAAATCGATTAGAGGCACCATTTTTTGTTCATGGTTCGATAGGGGCTTAAAAGAAAAGCTTTACTATAATTCTAGATTTAAGCTTTTCTCAGTTCTCACAAGCCTCTATCGATTCATGAACAAAAATAACAGCCCGTGCCTCTGCTTACTGAGGTCAAATGACGGTTCGACTGGACTATACTAATAATAAATTATTCAGTTTAAAATTGTAACGAAATGAACAAAATCTGCGTGATCTGGTGGAACGATTCCGGAAAGCCCGGCGATATTTCGATTTCGACCGTCTTCGGTTTAGGTTATTCTCAAAAGCGCAAGTGGAATAAAACGATCCTTCCAGTTTCCTTATTTTAATGTCAAATATTTCCAGCCCACTTCCATTTTTACTTCCACTCTCTCAAATTTTCCAAAAAAAATTCCATTTTTACTTCCCAATCTTTCCAACAAAAAATGACAGTTGTTCTTGGCCGTCGAAGAATTTTTTGATGTGAAACTTCTTTATTAATATTTTGTGCCAAAAGAATAATTTTTTGTATATTTATTCGATTTTGTTGCTATTAGTCATAAAATAAAACATTTAAATGAACGAAATAAGTGTGATTTAGAATGACAATATTAAGAAGGAAGATAAGAAGATATATTTGCAAATTCATTTTTTTTTTTGCATTTTTGTTTTCAATTCGCCACCAACCCGTCACCTAGAAACCTATCGCTTTCATACAAAAAATGAAAAGTGAAAGCGCTTTTGGGAATAAGAAAATACAAATCCACCATTGAAAGCGATCCGTCGCGTTTTCCGGAATCGGCCCACTGTCATACATTTAAGAATGAAACACCCTGTTTGTACAAAATAATTGAACCAATAAGTAAACAAATAATCCATATGGGTGCACAAAACTCCGAGACAATGATTTTATGTGACGAAGTGGAAGTGCTAATAAAAAAATAAAATAAATTGGGTGACACAACGACTCGTGAAGAACCAGGGCCTAGTGACTAACAACTCGCAACCATGCCTGTGTGCGCTTGTCGACAGGAATGAAAGGGACCT
The DNA here is from genome assembly GCA_949320155.1 of Melangyna quadrimaculata. Lineage (NCBI taxonomy): Eukaryota > Metazoa > Arthropoda > Insecta > Diptera > Syrphidae > Melangyna > Melangyna quadrimaculata. The sequence continues at coordinate 408,264,715 of OX439483.1, forward strand.
TCAATTTTATTGCTTTAGATCCTTGGCCCCTCTAAGGGGCACAGGGCGTCAACTACCGCTACACGCCATCTCGTTCGGTTTTTGGAAATGTATTTTACCGAGCTTTTGTGATTCCTTGTCGACTGTTCTGCGCCAAGATTTTCTCTGGTCTCCAGGTCTTCTGCCATCTTGGATGAGTGGATCCCACTCCATTGCATGTCTTGCAATAGAGTCTGCACCACGATGTAGGGTGTGACCAATCCACTGCCACTTTCTTTTCCTAATAACGATGTCAATAGGACTTTGGCCCGTTCTCCGAAGGAGTTCTTGGTTGGAGATGGCGTTCGGCCAAAAAATCCTTAGGATGTTTCGGAGACATCTATTTTCGAAAGTTTGTAGCTTCCTTGTGACAGAGGCGGTCACTTTCCATGTACTACACCCATATAGTAGTACTGACTCTACGTTCGACCGGAACAGTCGCAGTTTGGTCTTCGTACTGTAGACGTTGCTCCTCCAAACTTTAGACAGCATGCCGAAAGCAGCTTTAGCTTTGCCGATTCGGCAGTTAACATCTTCATCCGTACCACCGCCGTCTTTTGAGACAACACTACCGAAGTACAGGAAGTTGTCCACCGCTTCAACCTGCTGTCCCGCAACGACAACTTGAGAAGAAGATTCAGAAATGTTGAGGATTTTTGTTTTCCCGGCGTTGATCCTCAAACCGACTTTGTTTGCCTCGCATTCCAGATTAGTCACCATATGATGAAGATCCATAATGTTGTGCGAGAGCAAACAAATATCGTCAGCGTAATCAAGATGTTGCAGGAACGAAAACATCGTCCATAGAATTCCACGCGCTTGCTCGGCTAGAGCTGCATCAAGGACATCCCCTATAACCACCAGGAAAAGTAGTGGAGATAGCAAACATCCTTGACGAACTCCGCTATGGATATCGAAGTCCTCTGATACCTTTCCGTTGTGTAAGACTTGACACGATGCACCCTCGTAGGTAGCCTTAATAATGGCGATAATCTTCTCGGGTACTCCTCTCCTACGTAAAGCTGACCAAATGAAATCTCGATTCAAACTATCGAAAGCCTTTTCGAAGTCGATGAAGAGCAAATGAAGAGGGTAACGGAACTCCACGCATTCTTCTATTATGATCCTCAAGGTGTTGATGTGATCAATGCAGGATGAGCCTGCACGAAATCCCATTTGCTCTTTGTCGAGAGTAGAATCGAGATGTTCTTTGATTCGTTCCAAGATTATTTTCGCCATTATCTTTGCCATCGCGGGGAGGACACAGATCCCTCTCCAGTTTCCGCAATCCGTAAGATTTCCCTTTTTTGGTAGTGTGACGATCATCCCTTTTTTCCATTCTTTCGTTCTCCCACGCCTGTGCTATTAAGGGATGTAGCAACTTCGCTGATGTTTGTGGATCTGCTTGGAAGAGCTCAGCGCGAATGCCGTCCAAACCTACCGCTTTGTTGTTCTTGAGGGATTTGATTGCTGATGTTATCTCGGCTAAACTGGGAGGGCAGGTGCGAATACGGGAACTAGTTTCTACGAATAGCTCATTTGGGTTAGGGGCTGGAACACCTCCGCTATCGCCTATGTGGTTGAGCACGCTAGCAAAATGTTCCTTCCATCTCCTGAGCTGATCCTCATCCGTAACTAGCAGAGTGCCGTCTACATCCTGGACGAGGTGTTGTTTTCGGGAGTTGTTGTTTCCAACCAATTCCTTGGTTATCTTGTAGACGGTACCACTGTCGCACCTAGATGCTGCTTCCTCTGCCTGTTCTGCGAGGACATTTATGCGCCTCCTTTTGTCACGTCTGACACTACGCTGCACTTCTTTCCTTTTCCTACGGTACTGAGACTCGATGTTAAATCTCTCACCTACTGGGGCAGCCGCAAGTTGGGATCAAATCCCGTTCCTTTCTTCAATCTTACTCCATGTGTCTGCAGAAAGCCATGTGCTTTGGCTTCTCTGCCTTATACCCACAGACTTAGTTGCGGCAGTTGCAAAGGCCTTTTTCACATTGCTCCAGTGTTGGTCTGCATTTTCTGGCGTGGCAATGCTGATAACTTCTGCTACTACGGCGAGGCGGTCCTTATATCTTTGGCGCACTGTAGGATCCCGTAATCTGTCGGTATTGTATCTGGCTGTACGCAGGAAGTTTTGCCGATTTCCATGTACTGAAGCAATTCAAAGTCGAACGTAGGCAAGCATAAGATGGTGATCGCGAGCTAACCCTAAATGAGCACCGCGTCTGTTTCGGACGTCGAGAAGACAATTTTTAAAGCGCTTGCTAATAGCAAAGTGATCGATTAAGTTCGCTGTACATTGACGATCTGTGGATAACCAACTTATCTTGTGCAAGATCCTATGCTCGAACAGAGAACCTCCAATGACTAGCTGATTTGCGTTACAGAAGTCAACAAACCGCTCTCCATTGTCGTTCCGTTCCCCGATACCGTGGTTACCCAGAACGTGCTTCAACGCTGTGTTGTCCTGACTAACCTTAGCATTAAGATCTCCCATTACGATAGTGATGTCTCCATCCGGCGAGCTTCTGAAAACCGCACTAAGTTGGCTGTAAAATTCGTCCTTCTCGGCGTCCGACGCTTTCTCAGTTGGGGCATAGCACTGGATGATGGTGATTTCTCTTAATTTACTCTGGAACCTGGCTGTCAATATCCTGTCGTTGATGGGTTTCCAGGTTATTAGACTTTGCCGCGCCTTTGGAGTCAACATTAAACCTACGCCGGAACATCGGGAGCTTCCAACTGGTTTTCCGGAGTAAATAAAGAAAGTGCTTTTCGAAGGTGAATCCACCTGCCCTGCGCTCAACCATCTCACTTCACTCAGACCCAAGATGTCTAGGTTGTACCGTAGGAATTCTTTCTCAAGTTGGAGGAATCTGGCGTTGTTAGGGCGGTTATCGAGAAGAGTTTTAACATTCCAGAATCCAATCATTGTGATTGTTCGATAGCCAAAAGTCGTCATCGTTAGATCATTCCTTATCCGAGGCTGTAGTTGCCGATTCGAAGCGGTTGATTTCTTTACATGTGGTAGGTTGCCAACCCGTCACACCAGACCCGGAGGGCCGGATCCTTGTGTAGCCTTAGGACAGCAGGCCGGATAATCCGATACCAGTAGCCCACTACGGGGATATGAGTGCTGCCGTTGACCCTTGAAGGGTTCGTCCGCCACCATCTCTTTTTCAGCACCCTGGCTAGTACTGAAAATCCTTACTGACCTCAGCTCTAAATATTTCAGAGTAGCTCACGTAAGGTCTCTGTCGTCCATACTGTTGGTGACACCGTTGATTCTGATGAATTCATCCGCCGCACACCTATTTATAGTGTTGCTATTTGTGTCTCTTGTTCAACACTCGCGCTTATTTGTTTGGCAAGTCAAGTCCGGATGGACGAGACGAGACCCGATGGTTTACACTTGGAGGTAAAATAAGCACAATTGATGTGTAGTATTCGTTACATCACTGGACATCGCCGTGTTGACGCCACTCAGTGACTACCCGCGTCCTACAACATCCAACCATTCAATTGTATGCCGAATCCGAACGGCAAGACGAGAAGCACTTATTCGTGACAGGTGATACTCTTGGAGGATTTGTTAATTCCTCGCAAGAGGCAGTAGCCCCTAAAAAAACTTTTTAGTTTTTAGGTGGACGATGCTGGGAAGCGAACCCAGACCTCCAGCGTGACACTCGAACGCACTAACCATTACGCTACGGGCTACTACGAAGTGCTAATAGGTAAATTAATTTGTTCCTTCAAGCGCACACGCCAAACGTAAGTTGTTATGTTTTTTTTTTTTTTTTTGGCAATACAAATTTTTGTTAAAAAATTCTTATATCAGTCAAACAAAAGACATAATTCTAACTAGAAAATAAAAAGAAAATAGACATTATGTACATGTACATCTAAGGATAAAGTCTTTAGAAGTTCATTGTTATCAAATAAACACACTTTCAAACATTATGTTATCGAACTGAAGTGCTAATTTTTCATATAGGAGGCTCGGTTGACCTTCTCTATTAATCGATGACAAATTAGCATTTTAACCCTTAAATCTACCTATTCTATACATATGATGTATAATTTTGAGATAACATCATTTAAAAGTATATGGTATTAATATAAGCCGAGTTTTTTTTAATACTCATTAATTACTCACATTTAAATTTAATAAGCAAAACAAAAACAAAACACACACGGAGTAGTCTGATTTTTGCTTTGCGTTTAAACTAAAAAAGTGAGTAATTAATGAGTATTAAAAAAACACGGCTATTATAAAAATAAATTTAATAGGGAAGCTACACCTGCATTTCTTCACGTTGCGTTCCCTTAAAAAAAAAAACACAAAACTCAAAATAAATACAGAGACTGGCAATTTTTGTTTTTGTATTGATGGCGAAACAATCTCTAAGAATAACGCTTACTTACCAACCGTAAATCCTCAATTCCATATAAAACTGCAGTTAAATTATCCTTAGACATATTTTTCTTTTATATTATGTAAATTCTCTTATTTGAAATTATATAATTTCTCTTATTTGAAATTATATAAAAAAAAAAAATAAATTTTATTGAAAAATCCGAATCAGAAAGCGAATATAAAAGGTATCACTTTTTTTACTTTATTTTTGGCTCTATATGTTTTTCAACTGTTAAATCTGAATATGAACGTAACACACGTTTTTCAACTGGTAAATCTGAATATGAACGTAACACACGTCTACCTGAATTAGCTGCTCTATTCCAACTGATTCTGATTTTGTGAATACTTCATGAATATATACATATACCAACCTCTACTTATGTCATATAGTAACTAGAAGTACATAATCTTGACATTGCTATTGATTTAAGTTATAACAGTTCTAAACGAAAAAGTAATTGGCAATGGGTTAAATGTTGGCGTTGCTATATGTTTGAGGAGTATTTACTAAAATTTCTTTGCGATCTTAAGAACTCTAAAGTATTTACATACATTCGGCAGGTGTTAAAAGTGCCCTACATAATGGGTTTTACCAATAATCTGGCACGAGTACGATAACTCAGGCACCAAGAAATAAAAACGGGTTTTTCTAGAACCGTTAAATACAAGCATTTTTTTATTATGGAGGGGGGGGTTTCTATCTCCCCCCGTTTGGCAGGGAGGGGCAATTTTATAAAAAAAGTACTAAAAATTTATTAACAAATAACGGTAGAAGTTACAATTAAGAATTAGGTCTTTGTTTAAAACCAATACTCTGCTCTATTAGCTTATTTTTAAATCAAGTGACATCTATGCATAGTTTTAGAAAAAATGGGTTTTGAACTCAAAATTTGGGAAAAAAAACATGAAAAAAAGTTTAAGGTATAATTTTTCAAAACTGTAAAGTTATATATAATTTTTTTTTTAAATTCGTTGCTCTAATTAATCCCTAATCAAAAACTGAAAACTAGATGTTTTTTTGTCTTCTACTTCTTGAGAAAATTAAAAATTACTGAAACTACTTTTTTATGAGATTTTTGTTTTTTTTTTTTTGCTTGCTTACATAAATATAGTGCTATAGCACCCAGCATTACGACGTATAAACAGTGAGGTATGAAAGGGGGGGGGCGGGATTTGAGGTAGGTGCGAGGTTGGGTGTATGCAAAGTTTCAATTTAGAAAGTCATTTAGCGTTATCCAGAATACACCGCGAGGAGGCAGACTTTCATTGCATTCCAAGTCCGAGTCAGTCAATTCGTGTGTAGTCGGTGTCTCCGTGAGTAAAATAAATAAATAAATCGGGTGGCACAACGGCTCATGAAGAACCAGGGCCTAGTGACTAACAACTCGCAACCATTCCTGTGTGCGCCTTTTCGACAGGAATGGAAGGGACCTACAATTTTATGCCGAATCCGAACGGCTAGACGAGAAGCACTTATTCGTGACAAGTGATACTCTTGGAGGATTTGTAAATTCCTCGCAAGAGGCAGTTGCCCTGAAAAAAAACTTTTTAGTTTTTTAGGTGGACGAGACTGGGAAGCGATCCCAGACCTCCAGCGTGACAGTCGAACGCACTAACCATTACGCTACGGGCTACTACAGTGAGTCAGTCAGTCAATTTGTTAAGTTGAAATAGTCAAGTCCGTGTTTTAAAGTGTCTTAAAAATGTATGTCAAAAACATTGACAAATTTTTGAGTTTTCAATGGAGTAGTGGATGCTTAGCCGCCAATGTTAATTTACAAAAGAAAAACACTTTATTCATTCAAAGGTTGAACAAAGAATGACCTTCGTAAACATTAGCTTTGTTCAGTGACGTTGTTCCGAACAGTTTGGAACAGTTTAGAACAGAAAAGTACAAGTTTTTGCTGTTCAATGAGAATTTTCTGTTCTAAACTGTTCTGATTTGCTGTTCAGTGAGGCTGTTCCGAACAGTTTGGAACAGAATAGAACAGGATTTTCTGTTCTTACTTTTAAGGTAGAACAACTTAGAACAGGTTTGTGACAACTGTCAAAATCAGCTGCTGTCACTTGAAAGTTGATATTATTTTTAACAAATTTCGTGTCTCTTTGTGCTTTTACTTTGGAAACAAACAAATAAATATTAAAAAACAACATTAATTAAATTACATTAAATTGTGTACTTAAATAAATACTATTTCTAATTGTTTTTAATATAAAGTATTTCTTGCTTATCCACCAAACTCGAAATTTTTTTTTTTTGACAATTACATATGTCAGACAGCTGCCTGTCTGACATTTCTGTTCTACTCTGTTCTGTTCTAATCTGAAAAAACCTCACTGAACAATCCTATTAATTTGTATACCACATGTGCAGTGGCTTACGCTGGGGGGGGCTTAAGGGGATTGAGCCCCCCCCCAAGCAATATGGTATACTGTGCAAAGATTTCATATATCATCGAAATTTTATTTTTGTGAATTCCACAAAAAAAAGGGTCAATATTCCCTAATTTTAGAAAGAAAGTGGGTCATAATCCCACAATAATTTCATATTGTAGTATTGAAAAAAGCAGAATAATTAAGAATTATTTATTTATTTTGTTAAGAATTAATTTGTATACTCTTCACTACTCGTAAACTTAAAGCATACCAAGGGACAACACAGGCGCCTGCCTGGCGACTGAGCATACCCTAAGCGGAGCGACGGAGTCGCGTGAGCGGGACAGAGGACCCGAAAGGGAGTTAAAATCCTTAAACCCGCGATAGCACAAAAGTTTTGTCGTCTGTTAAGTTTGAATGCAGTTTTGAAGAGGGGTTGCTTCTTAGCATAAATCTCGGTTTGCGAGATTTTTGGTCTTGTGGGGCGTCCGCCCCAAAAACTGTTTGCTCAAACAACTTGATTTGAAAAGTTAATTTAAGAATAGGTTTTTGGCTTTCAAAAAAGCTATAACATGATATTTTGAGTGTTGCCGTTGATTTTTAATAATTTTTTTTATGTTTTAAGTCATTCTATTAGAAAATTGCCCCTTCTGCCTAAACGGGGGGAAAAAGAGCTCCCCTCCCCATACGATTTTTTTATTATCTTAACTCAACCTACACGCCCTAGCCTTTGTTACACCTTATGCAAATCATACTGTATTATCTTCAAAAAAGTATTTAAGACTAAGTCCGTAAGGCCCAATTTTGTACTCGTTTTTCATTAATAACTTTTGAACCTTTGCGTGACAAGTCAGCCGTAAAAAGTAGTGAGATCAAAAAGTTCCCCAAGTTCTAAGTTTATTAATGTTAAATATCAAATATTTCCAGTAGAGTTATATGGAAGACCCTCAAAATTATAACAGAAATCTGTTATTTAATGATTACTGACTTAAATTGAGTTGGTTTACTAGTCAAGTTTTCATTTTAAAATTGAAAAATTAGGTACTTAGGCCCCAGTTATAGCTATCATTGAAAAAGTTAACTGTTAATTTTGAGACCTTTCGAAAGTTTAATCATTGAATATTTTAATGCAGAAATATAGATTACGACTTTTAAATTATTTCACCTTCAAAAAAAATTCATTTTCACCCATATCTTCCCCATAGCGTAACTTTTAATTTTTTCAATGATTATTGGTAAGGTAGTTCATCAGTGAAAAATTAAAAGTCACGTTATGGGGAAGATATGAGTCAAAATGAATTTTTTTTAGGGGTCAAATAATTTTTAAGTCGTAAGCTATGTTTCTGCATTAAAATATTCAATAATTAAATATTCGAAAGGTCTCAAAAAAATTCAATGAAAGCTATAACTGGCCCCTTAAAAAAAAACTCACCAAGTAAACTAACTCAATTTAAGTCAGTAATCATTAAATAACAGATTTCTCTGATAATTTTGAGGTTCTTCCATATAACTCTACTTAAAATATTTGATATTTAACATTAATAAACTTAGAACTTGGCGAACTTTTAGATCTCACTACTTATTACGGCTGACTTGTCACGCAAAGGCTTTTGTATATAGAAGAACTTGGCTACTTTTTTAACATTTATGTTTTTGTTGTGATGAGCATAACATGTTATGTTCTCTAAAATATGAAACATACCATGTATGGTTTATTAATGAGAATCCATACCATTATGATGCATTTTACTTCAATATTTAAGTCGTCCCTAAATTGTATTATTGGCAGGGTACAATACGTTTTTCTGTGGACCATGCATTCAATATGTACTTGTACATACTTAAATTTATAATAATAGGAACCAAATTGAGAAGTTCCTTTTGATTAAAAAATGTTACTTGAAGTTGAATTATTTTAACCAACTACTAAGACCTAGCAATAGTGTAGATTTTGAAGTAGGAACGCAGATAAAGCACTACAAATTAGCAAAATGTAGGGTCAATGTGTTTTTTTTTGCATTTTATTTAACATAAGCTGTTACCCGCCCCTTATAAATGTGATCAATCTCACAACGAATCAATCTCAAGAACGAAGACACAAACAAAAATATACTATCAAATGTATTGTATTAATAGGATTAGAAGGATATTAGTAGTATTTAGGAGCTTATGCAATAAATAAGCACAATCAAATAATTTGAAGGCATAGAAACGGAAATTCAGTTTTTTTACATGCAAAAAACACTTAAATTCACCACCAACCCATATCTCTTTTTTGTCTTCCCTATCATCGTCGGATCAAGTTTTATCAAAATCTCGATTTTCTCTTTAAATAATTCTTCGCAAATATGCTACCTTTATTTTAGCTCTGTAAGAATTATATTGGACGCACAAATTCCAGAAACCTAAAGTTCTCGCATTGAGGTTATGGCAGCGGGTTATAACATAATGGATAACAAATTACTACATAGAAATTTCAGAATACAAAATATTCCACATACGCCATAGTGACCCAAAATTTCATTTATTTTTTCCTTGTAAGCAAAAACGTCATAGTTATCATCATCATAATAACTGAACCTTTTTGATCGTTTAGGTGTACTGCATTTTTTCATACAATTTTGATTGCTGCCCTCCAGAGTATGCTCGAATATTCGCAAACCATTTTTAAATTCTGAACTACAATGTTTAGCTTAACAAAATAGTTTTGAAAATTGGAATATTATTTACTCCGCGGTATTTGCTCGTCCCTCGTAACAGCCTGTTATCGAATTATAATTAATCAATTTAATATTCGTACGAGATAATCAGCAATTAAGTTTGTAGGTTATTTCTGTCTAAATTGCACCTGCACTTTGTATCCTTAATAAAATACATGACAGATTTTAAACGAGATATCATAAGACTGTTGCTCAAACCTAGCGGTATGATCAATACGATTTTAAGTATGTTTGTAGATATAAAGAATCTTTTTTGGAAACTATTTACGTACGAGTAAACAGAAAATAAAGTTTATTACTCTGTGAGTGTCTCTATATCGTGGATAATTAGTTAAAAGGCGCTTCGTATAAATAATTACTGATACTTACCACAGTAATATATGCGTTAATTATGTTATGATTTTATGTATGATTTTAAGTATGTCTGTAGATATAAAGAATCTTTTGGAAACTAGTACGAGTAAACAAAAACAAAAATAAAGTTTATTACAAATTACTCCTTGAGTGTCTCTTTATCGTGGATATAAAACAATTAAAAGAAAAATTTAAAATAATAATTACATCTGTTTCCATTTAGGTATTCGCTTTGTTTCTATTTGTTTTTGCATGATTCGGGTTTCAGATTTATAAAACAACTTTTGTTACGGAGGTTTGACTCTGGCTATAAACTTTAGCCTCTGTGTGTTATAAATTGTTTAATCATACTTAATTTCGATTCAAACTAAATTTGATATTATTTATGGATGACATGCACAGGCGGACTAAGGTAGGGGCGGTCCGCCCCGGGCCCCGGTTTCCGGGGGCCCGCAAGTCAAATTCAAACTGTGCATTGAATGGATGTACATTACATAGGTATATATTTCAAGATTTTAAGAAAAATACATTCATATGAACCTACTAAAAATAAATAAATAATAAACCTATCACACATGAAGACAAATTTTATCGAACTCAAATTTTTTTTTGTTCAAACTAAATTTTTTGACGGGAGCACTCATTCCACTCAATAAACATTTATGTATTTACATATTCTATAAAGACATAAATGTATGTATGTACATAATATACAAAAATCGATGTATTTTAGTACGTTCCATATAGACTCAAAATGACGAGACCGATTTTGATGAAATTTTCAGAAAATCTTCAGATTATCCCAACTAGGTCAACAGAATTTTCGTTTAGTTAAAGTAAAGTGTTCCCTATACAAAGCAGGGGGTCGGTCGCCAGTTTTGAATAAAAGCTTTTATTTTGTTTTCTATTCATTGTTTTTTGCACTTTACATGTTGGTTGGTATGCCTATAAATGTCGATATGCTGTCCCAATTTCTGTGTCCGTTCTAGTGCACTATTTTCTCAATATTTTCTACGTCAAAATGTTTTGTTGGATAATTTTTTCATGAAAAGTTTACAAGCTATGTTTAAGAACACATTTTGCTAAATTAATGATATCAAACCAGAAAACCCCATCGAAATCTGCCGAGCTCTATAAAAGAACTGCAAAAATAGGGCATAAATATTTGCCTCCTTGAAATTTTTCAATGTAGTAGCCCGCCCGTAGCGTAATGGTTAGTGCGTTCGACTGTCACGCTGGAGGTCTGGGATCGCTTCCCAGCCTGGTCCACCTTAAAACTAAAAAGTTTTTTTCAGGGCTACTGCCTCTTGCGAGGAATTGACAAATCCTCCAAGAGTATCACTTGTCACGAATAAGTGCTTCTCCTCTAGCCGTTCGGATTCGGCATAAAATTGTAGGTCCTTTCCATTCCTGTCGAAAGGCGCACACAGGAATGGTTGCGAGTTGTTAGTCACTAGGCCCTGGTTCTTCATGAGCCGTTGTGCCACCCGATTTATTTTTTTTTTATTTTTGAAATCTTTCAAAAAAAGACAAAATTAAAAAAAAAATATTTAATTTTGTAGGTATATAAAAAAAATCATTTCAATATTTGTTGAATAATTGAGTATGGCCACCATTTTGTGACAAAATCTCTATATTAGAAGGCTTAATTGAATGATTCAGATTTTTTTTTAAACAATCGAAACCAATCTCGACCCAGTCATCACTGAAAGCTTCTGTTAAGACGTCATCATCTTCAAAATGTCTACTGAGTTCAAAAACTTTTCTGAAGTAGCCAGGTCCAAACGTTTTAAACGAAGTTCAATCTAAGTTTAAAGGGCAGTCCCGGTAAAAGTTCCGTTTTTGTATTCTCAATCTGGATTTAACTTGACTTGGAAGTGTGGAAAGGGGCGCAGCCTTGTTGAAACATCGAAGGTACAAGTCTAAAAATATTAGTAAGTTTTGGAAATACACGTTCCAGCAAACATTAATTAAATATTTTCTATCACTGTAGTAGGTCTTAATTTCGATTTCAGATCGCCATATTGGGTTATAACAAAAAATTATAAAGTTAACAAGAATTTCTATCTGCATCTGAAAATAAAATCAAGCTTTTCTAAAGAAGAATAATGGTGGAGTTACATGTATCTTCGTCTGACTTCTGCAAAAAAAGGGGATGCAAAATTAAAATTTACATTTGTTGGATAGAGAGGGTGCACCAAAATGCAGAAGATCTTCGTACATGCAGATATGAAGACGAACATGTTCATCTTCTTGATGGTTCTCTTTCACACGCTAGTGTTTCTGGCATGCATCTGTCCAGCTCTTCTTTTCTTCATATTTGCAGACGCTACATCTAAATCCAGCATAAAACAACGAAACAAAAATATTTGAGAGAAAAGCACTTACTCATACAATCTTGCCAAACAACACATACAATATTTATAGGGAGATGAGTAGGTATAAGAAGGACAAAAACGCACGCAATGTCACTGTGTTGTGTGGTATATCATTGTAAAAGCGCTGAGAAATATTATTGAAAAGCCCATAACAAACAAAAGCTCTGAGACCAGTTCGCAATATTGGAACCCGCAAAATTTGTATGAGATGCGTCTTCTTGGTAACTTTCTTTAGTCTGATGTCTAAACGGATTAATTTTTTCCCTTCTATAAAATATTCAAATTAAAAATAACAATTTAAAATCAGAAATTTTTTGTTGGGTGGCACAACGGCTCATGAAGAACCACGGCCTAGTGACTAACAACTTGCAACCATTCCTGTGTGCGCCTGTCGACAGGAATGGAAGGGACCTTCAATTTTATGCCGAATCCGAACGGCTAGACGAGAAGCACTTATTCGTGACAAGTGATACTTTTGGAGGATTTGTCAATTCCTCGCAAGAGGCAGTAGCCCTGAAAAAAAACTTTAGTTTTTAGGTGGACCTCCAGCTGACAGTCGAACGCACTAACCATTACGCTACGGGCTACTACAATTTGAAATCAGAAAAGGCAATATATTTTCATTCGTAACTCGAAACGACATTATCAATAATAAAATTCATTCGCAATCTCATGGTAGTGGGTCCAAATGCTGTATTTTAAAATACTGTATGGTCAAAATTCTGTATTATACTGTATGGTCATAACAATGTATGGTAAATATTCTGTATTTCAAAAAACTGTATTTCAAAATTCTGTATGTACAAAATACTGTATGATCAAAATACTGTATCTTATAATACTGTATCTCAAAATTATTCATCTAAAAATGCTGTATGAGCAAAACACTGTATCTTAAAATTGTGTATCTAAAAAAAATTTATTTTTACATAATTCCGTTCTTAAACTTCCATTATAAAAAAAAAAACAAAATGCCGAACTCGATTTAGGACTTCACAATTTATGTATTCATTTTAAATAACAAAATAGCACTTAACACTTAAATTTGCAAAAGCTCCTAAACATCAACGAAATGCATCAACACGTGGAAGTTCTGACAGATCAATTAGTTTGGTGCAATTGTTTATGCAAATGTTGATTATGATCAAAATAATTCATGTACAAATGTGAGAGAGATACAAACAATTAAGAAGAAGAAAATGAGATAGAGAAAATAAGAGCAAGATACCATTTATTTTGTTTTAATAAATTCAAAGACATGAATTATCATAATCATAGGCACATGTTATTGTTCAAGCAAAGTGTATCAGAATATTATGCTAATGAAAAATTATGATGATATATGATTTCTTAAAAAAGTATTCTGTATCTCAAAATTCTGTATTTGAAAATGCTGTAAATAGGCTGAAAAATAAAAACAGCATTTTCAAATACAGAATTTTGAGATACAGAATTTTGAAATGCAGAATTTTGACTTACCAGAATTTTGAAATACAGAATTTTGACTTACAGTATTTTGATCATACAGTATTTTGTACATAGGCACAGTATTTTGAAATACAGTATTTTGAGACACAGTATTTTAAATACAGTATTATGACCCATACAGAATTTTGACCCAACACAATCACATATAACCTTGACTTTGGAATGGTTCTTTAATATTTTTAAATGGTGGGTGCTAGGTATTTTTGCATATCAATTTTGGTGTCGTAAAACTGACTTAAACTTCAATTTTGACGTCATTTAAGGGACTGGGAATGTAATTTGAGGCAAACCACAGTCTTAACCTCATTTTTTCTTCCCGATCTTTTTTCTTCCGCTGTGGAAGTTTTTCATTTCTTTGCAGCATTTGTTTGTATCCGCAAGATAATTGTTAAAAAACTGTGTAACTTATTTTCAGTCATCTCGGCATAAGAGTTAAAGTTTTTTGAACGCATTTATGTATTTTTAATTTGTCTGCTTCCGTAAACGTTTTTCTAAATTTCATTTTTATTTAAAGAATACAAAATACAGTTTTTTGCCCTTTCTTAAATATTTAAAATAATTGTTTAGAAAAAATCCATTCCGTTAAATTTTCAAATGCGAAATTCACCGTGGCCTTAATCAAGTGACACAACTTTGTATACCTTTTTTTCAGTTCATTAACAAAATCCATGATATTTCTTTAAATATTCCAAGATACTCTTTAGTTTAGTAAAATATGTATGTACTCACAACTAGTAAATTTATTTTGAAACACAATTTGTTTAGTAGATATCTATTGTTTGCAATATAATTAGAAATAGCGAATACGGATTAGAATAAAGAGTGTTTTATAATTACTATGGTTTATGTTTTCTCTGTCGTAAAAGCTGACGTTATTAAGACTAAAAAAATATCTGAGCATACAAGGGGCCCCATTTAACATTGTCACCCCGGGCCTCCAACAAGCTTAGTCCGCCACTGGCTATCCATAGCGCGTAATGGCGTCACAACAAAAGTAATGTACAGAGCATTGGAAAATATGCTTTCAAAATTTAGATATTTGTAGAGTGAAATAGGGTGATCAAAATTGATATTCGATTTAAAAAAATCCATTTGTTTTTGAAAATTAATGTTAGGAGAATGGACTTTGAAAATCACTTGATGGACTGATAGTCAGATATATAATATTTTTTCGACCGGGGTTTACCCGGGGTTAAGACAAGCGAGTAGAACTAGTAGCATTTGTATCATAGTGTTAGTTTTATGGATGTATGTGTGACTAGTAGCTCTCTGCGCGTTTTGTCAACTAGTATGATTTTTTAAAAATATTTCATACAGAAAAATAATATTTCATACAGAAAAATATACAAATTATGGAAACTATGAAAACAAAACAAATAAATGAAAAAAATACACTGCACTAGTAGGATAACTGGCAGGCTACTCGCAGGCAAAAATATTATACTATTTGGGCTACTAGTTGGCTCTCTCGTGTTCTGATACACTAACACACATATACGCTACTAGTTCTACTCGCTTGTCTAAACCCCGGGTTAGACAAGCGAGTAGAACTAGTAGCGTATATGTGTGTTAGTGTATCTGAACACGAGAGTCGATTAGCAGGGCAAATAGTATAATATTTTTGCCTGCGAGTAGCCTGCCAGTTATCCTACTAGTGCAGTGTATTTTTTTCATTTATTTGTTTTGTTTCCATAGTTTCCATAATTTGTATATTTTCCTGTGTGAAATAATTTTAAAAAATCATACTAGTTGACAAAACGCGCAGAGAGCTACTAGTTACACATACATCCATAAAACTAACATTATGATACAAATGCTACTAGTTCTACTCGCTTGTCTAAACCCGGGTCAATAAGCTATTTTTTAAACTGAACATTTTTTCTAGTTGCAAAACAATTGCCCTTGGAGATGGAACTGCATGTCGAGAAACCGAACTCTGGCTTACTCAGCTCTTTGAAAAAGGAATTCTGGATCGCAAAACTATTTGGTATGATATCGTCTCTGAACAAGGGACGTCAGTTTATTCTTGCAGTGACCTTGCTAAGAAAGAATTTCCAAATCTTGATGTAAAACTTATAAGTGCTGGTAGGTTGGCTCTATATTTCTTAATTACTATTGAACAAACTAACTTTTTATTTTAGTTTCCATTGCACGTCGGTTGATTGATCCTTTAAGTGAATACGTCAAAGTTGAACCACGTCATCTTGGAGTTGGAATGTATCAGATGGATATAAATGAAAAATTATTGACAAAATCTTTGAACGAAGTCGTCTCAGAATGTGTAAGCTTTGTGGGAGTTGACATTAATACAGCCAGCTTAAGTGTGCTCAAGTAAGTTCCACATTAAAGCGTAACATCAACGAACAATTATTTTAAGTTGTTTATTTTAGATATATTGCTGGTCTAAATCACAGAAGTGCTGAGAACATAATTCATTATCGACAAAACATCGGACCATTCCACACTAGAAGGGACTTACTCCGTGTCAAGACTATTGGAAAAGCTACATTTTTGCAGTGCGCTGGGTAAAATTCGTGTATTTTTTGTATATGGATTGGTAACCTCGATTTTTTTTTATTATAATTTTTTTTTTTAATTTAAAAGTTTCATTCGTATTGAGCCCAAAAGTGTTGGTGGTAAATTGGAAAACATGCTAGACTGCACCTGGGTACACCCAGAAAGCTATACAGTTGCAATTAAGTTAGTTTTTTTATATGAACTTGTAAAAAAAATATGATTGAATTGTATTATTTTGTATATCTTAGCATAATTAAACAATGTAACCTCGAAGTTAAAGACATTGGGAATCCCGGTTTTATCTCGGAAATAAAATCTTTTGTTAATTCCCATCAAATTGATGTTCTAGCCAATCATTTTGAAATCCCTTCGGAACGAGTAAGATTATGCTTTGCTCACAAAATTATTTTGTATTTATTATAACTTGTATCATTTTAGCTAAACATTGTTTTTAGTGCTCTACAAAGGCAGCTTCATCAAGACTATAGACCCGATTTCGACAAAAAGGTCTTTATACAGGATATCACAAGACTCGATGATTTATTCATTGGACAGATTGTAACAGGTAAAATAATAATTTAAATTACCAAGAGTTAGCTGAAAGATGTTAATAATTAGTGGTGTAAGAAACAGTTAGTATTCGTTACAAAGTAACGATTACTTGAAGTAATTAAAGTAATCGAGTACTTTTTTGAGTAACGATTACTAACGATTACCAGAGTAACGATTACTATAGTAACGAAGAGTAATCGTTTGGTACCCGTATCTAAAAGTAATCGTTTGGTACTCGGATCCAAAAGTATAAATAATGTTTTCTTTTTTTTTTCTTTTAAACAGGTGAAGTAAGGAATATAGTATCTTATGGAGCATTCGTTAACATTGGACTGGGTATAGATGCGCTTATTCATAGAACTAAAATGAACGGAGTTAAACTGAATTTAGGTGACAGAGTGTCAACTTCAGTTATTGATCTCGATATTGACCGTAAGCGCATATCGCTAAGACTAGATGAAGTAATTTAATATTTTTTTAAAATTTTCTTTAAAATTTTTAAGTTTAAGTATTAGTTAGGGCGTTAAGGTCATATTTTAGGTCAAACCTTGCACTTCCTTCTGACGGTATGAACTTTGGTACACTAATAGTCCACATCCTAGGTTTACTTTTGAGAAGTGTTTCCATGGTGGCAACACTGGCAGACCGGAGATATAAGGGTTGCCTTCTGACCATGTTTTAACACGAAATTTCACATAAATTACCTTATAAATCGAGAACCAGACATCTGTTGATGTCGTGGAATTTCTCGTTGGATTTAGAATACTTGATGCCATAGAAATAATTTTTTGACCCTTCCCCCACCCTTGTACGTGGGGTGAGCAAAATACCCTCGGCGGATAAGGGTTTTTATTTGTCGGAAAATAATGGTTATGAAATGAATATTCATAAAATGTTAAGATGAGCGTCGACGTAGAATTTCATACTTTACAGCATATCCGAAGTCCATTTTTATTCATGTATTACTTTTTTGTATAATCGCTTTCAAAATGGGGGGAGGGGAAGATGGAAGTATATCAAACCACTATATATTCGTCTTGGTATAATCTAAGCATATTGCACATGACCTTAGGGTAATTTTTAATGCCCAATCTTATGCAATCAAAATAATTTCAATATAATTTCCTTAGGAAAAGTTATAACCTTTTTATAAAATGACGACTAAATTTTCAGTGAAACGAGCATAACAGTACCAAATTTCAATGGTATGGTGATGAAACTTGGGGCACATGTCTCATTTGTCGTAAGAAATAAGAATCAAAAGAGTCCATAAAAATATCTGGGGTGAAAGGGTGTTTTTTTTTGAGTGAAAGGTAAAAGTGAATTACTATTACCAGTAAACCCCTCCCAAAACCGGTATGTTGGTGAAAGTTGGTAGAAATGTTTTAATTCTTGTAAGAACCAAGACTCAACAGGACCCATGCAAATATATTGGTTCCAGGAGTGTTTTCTTGAGGCGGAAGGAAAATATGGATTATATACCCAACATTTTATTTTTATGTAATCGAGGTACAAATATATAATATGGTACATGATTTTAAAGTATTTTTTAACGCTGAATCCAATTTAAGGAAAACAACTAAGACGATACAATCACAATTAAGCAAGAAATGGTCGTTTTAATGGTAAAAATTATGTATTTCTAGAGCAGATAAAACATTTTCCCTCAAAAACCACCTTTGACATAAGATATTTGATTTATCTTTTTTATTCTTGGTAACAATACAAAAACAAAACATTCCTTCCAACTTTCATCAACGTACTAGTTCTGGGGGGGGGGGGGTTAACGGGCATTGTTTTAAACTTCTCTATTTCACTAAAAAAAAACACCCTTTCACCCCAGATATTTTTATGGACTGTTTTGATTCTTATTTTTTACGATAAATGAGATATGTGTGCCAAGTTTCATCACCATACCATTGAAATTTGGTAATGTTATGCTCGTTTCACTGAAAATTAGTAGTCATTTTATAAAAAGGTTATAACTTTTTCTAGGGAAATTATATATATAAAATTACCATAAGGTCATGTGCCATATGCTTAGATTATACCAAAACGAATACATAGGGGTTTGATATACTTCCACCTTCCCCTCCCCCATTTTGAAAGCGATTATACAAAAAACTAATACATGTATAAAAATGGACTTCGGATATGCTGTAGAATATGAAATTCTACGTCGACGCTCATCATAAAATTTTATGAATATTCATTTTGTAACCATTATTTTCTGACAAATAAAAACCCTTATCCGCCGAGGGTATTTTTCTTCCCCCGCGTACAAGGGTGGGGGAGGGGCCAACAAATGAACATTAAGTATTATAAATCTAACGAGACATTTCACGATATCAACCGATATCTGGTTCCCGATTTATAGGCTAATTTATGTGAAATTTCGTGTTAAAACATGGTCAGAGGGCAACCCTTATATCTCCGGTCTGCCAATGTTGCCACCGTGGCAACACTTCTTAGAAGTAAATATAGGATGTGGTTAGTGTACGAAAGCTCATACCGTCAGAATGAAGTGCAAGATTGGACCCCTTAACGCCCTAACTATTTGTATCTCTTCAAGAAAATGTATTATTTTAAAATGTTAGAAAATAATTTAATGAATAATGTTTTTGTTTTTTAAATTCGTGTTATGTATTTCTGTTTAACACTATTAAATGTTTTTCTAAGATATATGTTTATCGGGTTTCATTTCACTGCCTTTCGCAGTGCTTATGGATTTTGTGGTGTATATGAACAATATACGAAACAAGAAAAAATCAAATGCTTTTTATAGTACAGTCAATGAAGGAATTTTGCTTGCAAAAAATAGTGCTCTCTGGATTTTTTTGTATATGGTAGGGGTTACCCCCAGGTATAAGATACCCAAAGTCCCCAGCCCAGGGCCGCGAGCTAAACTCAGGGGGGGGGGGTTAAAGGTACCCTCTTTTAGATTTTCGTGAATATTTCCACAACCTAACATGCTCCCGGAAATGTCTATTCTACTTAATAAGAGACAATTAAATGAGCTCAAAAAATGCGTTTCTTTTTTCCATCTGAGCTAGCTCAGAGCTTAATTGATTAGCTCAGAATAAAATGACCGAGCAAATCGAGCGAAACGCTGAGCGAAGCCAACTTCACTTTTTTTTAGTGATTTGACAGACGAAAGAAATACAAAAAATTAAAAATGGATTCCCAGGACAGTCGCCCGTCTAAATCAGGTAAACAAAAATGTATTTTAGTAACACACCCATGAAATGACAGTTCAGTGCTCAAATGTGTTTCATAAATAAGTCTGAGGGCTCTGATCATAATCTGCTCAGAGCTCTGCTCTGATCGCTCAGCCTCTGCTCAGAGGTTTATTTAGAGCCAAAAAAGGAAACGCCAATAGTAAGACTGCTTTGCTCTTGAGACAGGTATATGTTAGGTTAGTTTTCAAGTTATGTTTAGGAACTTGTATATTATGTACATATATTTATTTGTTGCAACAATAAGCCAACACGTTACTGTCATTGCTCATATGAGCAGGAGCAATATAACATTTTTATAATTACAGCCATGAGGCAAACAAAATAGTTATAGATAAAGCAGGCAATACGATATAGCCGCAGTTCTCCTTTGTACTCCTTTGAATTGTTTACTGTGTAAAACGTTTCTTAAAGTCTCAATAAAATCAATTCAATCATTTCATAAATGAAAACTTTTGGCAGTATTGATTTCTGAAGCGAATCTGGAAGCTCGCTAACGATAATACCGTGATAAGTGGAATTCGCTAAATCGTTTGACTTTAATCGATTGTTCAATTCGGGGCCATAGTCGAGTTTAGTCTATACAATCGAGCACAGGTACAGGAGCATAAATTATTATAATCGAATCGAAAAAAACAGGCTGAGCCAAATTTGGGAACTACCGTAGTCGATCGTATCAGGTTACGTTACGTGCTATACTCCCAGACTATTAACATACATATTACATATGCTATTATGGTTGTATTATTTAGGGGGGGGGAGGTGGTGGGTGGGTATTGCAACATATTGAAAGACATGAAACATTGCAACGCTGGTGTTCAGTTCGTTCGCCAATCATTTTAAAAGCTCCCTTTTGTATTATATCCAATAGACTCAAGTAGGTTATTGGAGCACCTACCTAGATATGGGAGTTGTACTCAAGTTTTGGGCGAATAAAGGCTTTGTAGATCACAGCCAGATCATAAGGAGAGACAAACAGCCGTATTCATTAGAATCCGCTGAACAGATGAATAGTTATGCACTGCATAAGTATTTATGTAGCCACTATACAACGTTGCATAAATTGTTATGCATAAAATATTTTTCAACCCATTATAGTTATAATGAGCTTGTGTCAAAATTAGTACCATAAATGAGGAATCTAGTACGTTTTACTTTCAAAACTGACAAAGGAGACCCAGCTGTGTGTGTGTGCTGCGTGAAGAATCAATAAAAATAATTCTTTTTGTATTCATTTCTATTAATATTATTATAATTATACAGTTGCTTTGTTCTTTGTTTGTGTTCGCAAATAAAATTAAAAATATTTGAAACAAAAAATACGTCGTTTTTGATTGTTCCATTTACTCACATCGTGATGTTTTTGTTGAGGAGAAAAATGAAAGGGTGGTGCTTATTTTGTAATGCTTAAAATTCATTTGTTTTTTTCCATGAAAGTGATGAAGGTGAATCTTTGTACAATTTTATTTAAATCACGCATGCCGTCGAGCATTTGCAAAAGTTGTAAGATTTGATGGAAAATCTTTAAATTTTGCACATTTATTAAGCAGCTTCTATAAAATAAAGTGTACAAAAAAGTATTCTTTATTTTTTTAAACAATATCCCAACAAAAATGTACAGTAAATTAACAAAACCAACATTATTAATTGCTGTATTAAATTTTATAAAATATTTTGAAAGTGAGATTTCAACACCTCAAAGATTGCAAAAATAAGCGCCCCCTAACATCTATCTACATTATTGTTATGTGTGAGTCAAAGTGACATTCCGTTACTTAACAACCCTAATGTTGGCTCCATACAACCTCCAAACGCGTTTAGCTTATGTTGCTTCTATTCAACGTTGTATAAGTTTATTTTGCGTTCAGAGGCATTATAAAGAGTACATAGCGCTATGCACTCGCTATAATTCGTTTATGCATAAGGCTGAAAATGTTTGCATCTCCGGAGGAAACCTAAACACTTATGTGGATTTCCTTTCAACAAAAAAATCAAATCTGTGAAGGGGAAATTTGATTTGTTTAGATGAAAAGATCAAATTTTCTAAACAAATCAAATCTTTTATGTCGAATTCCTTACAACCAAAAAAATTCGAATTTTTCTGAACAAATCAAATTTTTTCTAAACAAAATCGATTTTAATGCTATCAAACAAATCTTGCGTTTTTAGCTAGATTTCACATCAAATCGCACACACACTATCAAGATTTGACATTTCTCATGCATCAAGATGGAATTAAATGTTCTCATTACAATTTTGAGACGAAGTTAAAAAAGAAAACAAATGTTTAAGTGTTCTTAATTGTTTAATATTTCAGTGAATGATGAAAAAAAGTAAAGATAATTGTGCGTATCTTCAAGAAACAAAAAAAAAACACTAAAATAACATATAATTCGCGAGGAAAACACGTTGCAAAATTATTTTTCTTCGTCCCCTAGTGAAATATTCAGAATAGATCCTCGCTGCTGTGTGTGGATTAATTTTGGATTGTAATTTTTTTACTTGATTACGCGCACAATTGTTTTTGTTCTTTTTTAATTTTCAGACGAAATATATTTGGTTTTACATTATCAAAACAACGCGAAAAATAAAATACACTTTAATATTTGTTTAGCGCGCACCACTTCTTTGTTTTTGTGCGGCAACAAAATTCCTGTCAAATTGCACTCACACACTCACAAAAAAAAGTCGAATTTTTTTTAAATTCCTTCTACCAAGAAAAATTTTTAAATGAAATCGACTTCAAATGGCTGTAAGGAATTCGACATTATTTTAGAAAGATTTACACCGACTTGCACACACACTAGGAAGATTTGACATTTCTCTGGCTATTGTTTACGTTTGGCTTTTCAGTCAATTTGTTCAATTAAATTATTTCCGTGGTGTAAAAGTATAAAGTTCACGTTTTTCAGTAAAAAAAATAAAATAAATTAAATAAAATTTACTATATGTAGATAGAATTACAATTTTCCATTTTCAAAAAAAAAATTTAAGAATTGTGCGTTCAGGCCTGTCAAATTGCACACACATACAATCACAGAAAAAAAATTATTTTGTTTGCGAGTTCCTTACAACAACAAAAAAAAACAGATTTGATCTCCAATAGTTGAAAAGAAATCGACATAAGTTTCCTCTATGCAAGTGCCGCGGCATTGGGGGTAGATTCCGATGATAAGTGAGATAAGAGCATTGAATTTTGAAGCCAATCGGGAAAATAAACATCCCTTCTAACACGATTTTTGATTGCATTGACCCAACTTCACGCTCTATATTTTGGGTACACCTTAGGCGAAACATCCTGTATACGAAACATAATTCTCTTTCCCGAGTTCGAATGGAGAAAAACGAGAATTTTACTCTGGGGAGAAAGACTTTCGGGGAGTTATTTTTTATACAAATGCACAATTGAATATACAAATGTAATTGAGTGTGTCGCAACAAGATTTCGGCAATTGCCAAAATTTATATTTGCGAGTTTTCTCTTTTCTTTCGATGGTATTTTTAAATGGCACATCATAGAACCGATTGCTGTTTAAACATTTAAAAGTATTTAACTTGACACCAAAATAATTCTGGGGTGGAATCGGCTAAGGTGATAGTTGATTATCAATTGTGGTGATCGTCGTTTTGACGATTGCTGTCTCTATTTTTGCCTTAAGATGTGATAGAGACAGCTGTCTTCAAAACGACGATCACCAAAATTGATAATCAACTATCACCTTAGCCGATTCCACCCCTGATTTCTGACTTAAAACTTATCAAAAGCTGAGCTATTTTGAAGAATCAACAAGCAATCAGCTTTTACTTAACTAAACGTAAATTCTTGAAAAAGAAAAACTACAATTTTGAAAGTTTGACTTTATTTTTGTACGAAAAAAATATCATGTTGGAATTCTTTATGATTGCTTCAATAGATTCTCCATTAACTTATTATCTCATGTTTTTTTTTTATTTTATTGATATACATTACATAATTGTTATACTAAATACATTTTGTTTTAAATTTAAAAGGGCGTTTATTTGTATTAAATACACGAAACTCATTTTCTGTAGTCTACAAAATTCTGTATTTTGTCTATAACTTATTTATTAAAAATATATTTACTTCTTCATTTTGTATGAAGTTAATATTAAGAATATACATACATCATATTTAATATATATATATATAAAGATCATTAAGAATAAATAACATAAAAAAATATTCTAACTATACTTATACTATGTATGTATATAATATATTTTTTTTGTTTCATAATATACGAAAGTATATAATTGGTTATAATATTTAGATATAAATACTAAATCTGCATGTTATAAATTGAAAACATGAAGTAAACAACAGTATAATGCGTTCGACTTGATTTTGAAAATTTTGTAAGCATACAAATAGCGAGTTATATTTTAAATAAACAAAAATGCATAGTTAAATTATAAGAAACATTTATAAACACATTTGCATAGATAGATAAATTCACTGAATATTGATCAACAATAGAATAATAATTATTATTTTTTAAGACTTAAACTCAGATAATCGAACTTGAAAATGAAAAATTCAAACAGACACATCCACACACATACAATTTATAAACAAACACACGCGCACTTAAAAAACGAAGTGTTATGTAGGGAGATTTTTGAACAGAGGGATGCGAAGACGTCTTTAAATTTTTGCATTTTGCGAGCGCATCGTCGTTATGTTTCACAAAATGAAACAATATTTTGAAACGAACATCGAAGGGTTTTTGGTGCTTTTTGATATCCTGCAAAAAAAATGCCATTTATTTTTTTTATTTAAATTATATTAATTCTTATTTTAATGTTTTATTTTCTCACCAAAAAGAAGTTAGTCGAAGTGAAATCCATGGCCGTTTGCAGAAAATCCTATTTCTTATCTTTTTTCCTGCAAAAGAAATTAACTTAAATTTTAGTAAAAAATAATTATTGTTTTTCAAAACATATAAAATATAAATAATAATTTATAAATGAAATAAATTCTCTACTTTACATACATAAAAACCTACTCTTAAAAAATATTATTGAAACTTAAAACCAAATTGTATTTTTTTAAGATAAAAGAAAACTACAAAAGATGCAAAATAAAAATTAATAAAGCTTTACTAATATACAAAGTTTTTGAAGCTTACCTTTACCAATTTTTTGTTAGTGGTCATTTTAAAAATATGTACATACATTTATACACTTTGCAAACTTTAAAAGGTTAATGTCATACTTATTTATCTTGATTAAGTCAATGAAAGTTTGTAATAACTAAAAGATTATTTTTATAAAATAATAACTCAACAAGTCTTATTGACAGAGAGCCACCGACCGTCAGGTAGCTTTGAAATACAACTAAATCGATGGAGATACGCTAGATAAGTTGCGATTTTGTCGAATAATACTTGCTAATCGAAATTTTAAAAATATGCTCGTACTATTATAGAGCTAGACGAGACAGATCAAAACAAAAAAATATAGGGTTGCAGGATTTTTAACGTTTGGTGTTAAGTTATTGCTTTTATTGAATGCAATCAGAAAATCGGCATCCGTCTATTATAAGATTCTTCAGACTAGCTTTTTTCAATTATTATTACAGTCGAATAAGGAAAAATGTTTATGATATAGTATAGGTAAAATATCATTGTGTTTTGTTGAGGATATCGTATTTCTGAGAAAAAATTATGACATCTTCGCAAATGGTTATTGATATTGCTTGCCCAACACATTGTAATACGATTTGTCGTTTATATGTATGATTTTATCTGTCCTGGGAATTAATTCCGTAAAATAAAAACGATAGACCGATATCGATAAATAGTTGGTGAACATTAACTCAGTGTATTATACCGCTTCAAATTTTGTGGACATGTCATTTGTATCACTTCAAACTACATCCCGTCGGTCTGGCAGCGATATCGCGGCCCCAACACCACTAAAATGCACTTTCAAAATGCAACAACAAAATTTACCCCTCCGAAAGATCCTTATACGGCTCCAAATTAACATCACTAAAGCCACCTATACTAACTACAATCCATTCGATACCGCAGACCTTACATCAGTAAAATATGATTTCAAAATGCACTTTCAAAATGCAAAAAATTGGGGCTGCGATATCGCTACCAGACCGATGGCATGTGGTTTAAACTGATACAAATGACATGAGTCCACAACATTTGGAGCGGTATAAACCACTTTGGGTCCTACCAATAATGAAATTTAGTAACGACTTAAATATTTCAGGAAAATAGACCATAATGGTATGGACTATAAAAAATGAACCATACATGTTAAGTTTCATATTTTAGAGCCCATACCATGGAATATTCATTATTTAGGGTTCACCTAAATATTTAAGTCATAACATGGTTAGTTTATTATTTAGAGCCCATACAATTATGGTCCATTTTATTTGAATATTTAGGTCGTTACTAAATTTGATTATTGGTAGGGCGCTTCGAGTAAATGTTCAGCAGCTCTCTCTAAAAGCGTTTACGATTTCTATCTCTATCTTGCTCAATAGATGTGATACTGATAGCATAGAGACATGTATTTTGAAAAGGTTGTCGTTCGATCGTTTATGCTAGGTTTCCACTTGTCATTTACCAACTGACGAAAGACCTATTTTTGCGTCTTTTAACAAAATGACAAGTGGAAATACCCTAAAATTGCTTGTCTTTGAACTGGCAAACTCTGTTTGTCAATGAAAGACAACGGATTTCAAAGACAAGTGGAAATAACTGAATTGACCAACGTAATGTCACTTTGTCTTTGAAAGACAAAGAACATTTTTGTCCCATTTGTTTTATTCTTTGCCAATGAAAGACACTTATTTGACAGCTATAAAGTTTAAACAGAAGTGAATATTTTTTTAAATTGAAGTTATTTTTTGTAATTTGGTGGGTAAAAGAAAATTAATTTCGTAAAATGAGTGACCAGAATATATGTAAGTTGTTCCAATTCATAAAATTTTGTAGAAGCTTATAAAAAAGAATTAGGTAGTCTACTCCTGGAGTGGAAAACGAATATGGACCGATCTTTAATTTAAAAAGTGCTGTAGTTCAATAAATCAGGAGAGCGCTCTAGAAATGTTAAATGAAAATGGTTAGAAAACAGACAAATATAAATTTCAGGTGTCATACACTAATTTTTGATTTAGCATAGAACATAGTTGAAAAGTTTTTTTTTTACTATTATATTAATTTTTTTAATGAAAGCTGTTAGCGGATAAAAATAAAAATTCGAATAGAAATTTGCATTTCTGATATTTGATAAAAAAATATTTTTTTTTTAAATATAGGTGTAGTAAATATTGATGAGATAGTAAGCTTTTGCAAAACTGCAATTAACTTTTTTTCTTTATGAAACATTATCTATCCCCAAATTCATAAACGTAAAAGTACTGTATAAATTCTGTAAATTTTTTTGAAAAATGGTACTATTTCTGTATATTTTTCAAAAAAGTTGATGTTATCGGTTAAAGGAAACAACAATAATTATAAAAAAGCAGACAAATCTTCAAACGGACGATATTTGTCTTCAGAAATGATAAGTAAACTTTGCAGTGTTACCGAACTTTTACATTTATGAATTCGACCTATCTGTTAAAAAAATCCTTCTGCACACATCTGTACAAATTTCATCGAAGATCTCATTGACCATGAGTGTCAGTTCGGATAAGATCATTCCAAGTGGAAATACCTGTCAATGAACTGACAAAGGCATCTGTCAAAAATTCTTTGTCTTTGAAAAGACAAAGTATTTTGTGTCAATTAAAGACACATGTGGAAAAATATTGGCAATTGTGTCGTTCAAAGACCAAATTGACAGCTATCAAACTGTGTCAATTCAATGACAAGTGGAAACCTAGCATAGATTTTACGTAAATGTTTAGCACGGAAGAATCGTTTTTGCTAATAACGGTCGAAATTGAAGTATCGTTTCAATACGGTCCGTTATGCTTTTGGGCATTTTTGATGATTTTTTTTGAAATGTTGGATTTAAAAAAAAAACTAAATTTTCAAAAAAAAAAAATTTCTTTTTTTTGTAAAATCAAACTACATAGTTGTTGAGAATTCAAAGGTTTTTTTGAAGTGAAACTTCTTTATTTAGTGTGCATTATGAAACTTGGTACAAAAATGAGGAATGAAATGTAAGATGTTCAGTAAACTGAACTGATTTATCATGTTGCATTCACAATTAACTGATTAGTTTACATGGCGCATCTTTGACGTTAACACTGCGCAAATGCTTTAAGTTTACACAGCATGAAAGGTAGTTAACTTTTTTTTTTAGATCACATTAATGCTTTGCAATAAGTGCACATGCACAGGGTTATATATATGCAACCAAAGGTGGTATTACATTTATCATACAAATATGCAAAACTTGTGATATAAATATAGCAAACTTCTCACTATGTCCGTCACACTTAATACTACTTGTGGGTCGTATTAATATGGCATGTTTTCCATATTAATTGACAGTTCCCGAAATGTCAAATTCTGAGGGCGCCAATCGATTTAGGAGGGTGGTATTACCTGAAGTCTCGGCCAGCGCTGTAGCACCAACAGAAACCGAGAAATTTCCCTTTTCAATTTGACAGTTGTCGAAAGGTCAAAATATGAGGGCACCAATCGATTTAGGAGGGTAGTCTCGGCCAGCGCTTAAGCACCAAGAGAAACCGAGGAATTTCACTTTTCAATTTGACAGGTGTCGAAATGTCAAAATCTGAGGGCGACAATTAGAAAAGTACAAGATTCGTGTGTTCCGTGAGTAAAAACCTTGCACTAAACTGTTCTAACTTCTGTCACTTTGTGTTCAATTAAGTTTTTACAGAACAGGTAAGTGTTGATAATTGAAAGCCATAATAGAAAGCTGTTAGATTTTATATGTTAAAGCCATCTTGCAGCAAATATTTTTTGCAACGATAAAGAAGTTTCACTTCATTCGCGTGTACCCACTGCTACACTAAATCTTTTTTTTTCAGACAGAACTTAATATGCCAACATTTATAAAACACCATAAAAACCAGTGGCGATTCCTGGTCCTTAGTATTGGTTTAGCTACGTGGTCTAGGGAAGTTAAATTTAAAAAAAAATAATATTTTCAGTTGGCACTGATTTTTGTACACGTACTTGGAAGCCTTAACTATCATAAAATATAGTTACAATATTTATATCTTTTTTTAAGCAACTTTGGCAGCGAATTTAAAAGTTTCGAAAATGTTCACGAAACTACATATTCCTACTTTGACCACAGCAGTGATGCAAACATTGCTTCTTGCACTTAACCTTCCGTTAGTGGCGCGCAATTTTCTCACACCGTTAGTCGCGCTGCACCTGTGAGGTGCTTGCTCAATTGGGAACTGAAAACAAAATTTTCTAAATGTCTGGGAACACTGTAAGCCCATAAATGAAATAGTTAACAACAAAATGTATGTAAATAATATATTTATTGCATTTTGAAACAAATAAATATGTTATAAGTAATAAAATAGCGAATAAAAAAAAACTTTTAAGAATTTCGCAAACAAAAACCATGAAAAATAACAAAATTAAGACAAACTGAAATTAGTTTTGAACTTTTCACGAACTATCTTGCTCCACATCCATATTTTCATCAACACAATGCAAAAATTAAATTTTTCTTTAGCTTTTAATCACTAAAGTACTAAACAAACTTTGGGGTCCGTGATATTAAATTTGGTTTTTGGCACTTCCTTATTGACCGCAATAAAAAAATAAATAAAAATCAACACAATAAATTAATTATAAACGTCAAAATTTATTAAAACATTGAATGCATTTCGGTCTTGTTTGCAGACCATCTTCAGCGAAATACGCAAATACACTCTTTTCTCTCAATCAAAAAACGCAAACGAACGTCGAGTTCCCATGACCTATGTAACTTGTATCACAAATCGACTCAATCATGCATTTAAACGAGCTGATTTGAACATTGTACACACGAGCAACAATAAGCTACGAACATTATTAGGTTCAACCATTGTATATATACTCTTATAGTACTATCATGGTTGAAATTTTGTAGTACTAATAGTACTCACGAAATGTGCCGAAATTGGCGTTAAAATCGCTTAAATGCACAATAGAGACCTGGGGATAACGATGCAAGGAAAAATAAAAACAATTAGTAAGAGGGAGAGGAGAACATTGATTAAATTCGTACAACTATAATGGTAGTAAGGGAGTCAGATGTTTTTGTCAGTCAACAACGAGAATAAGGGGAAGAAAATGAGAAAATGAAAACATATGTTTCTATGAGCTTATTCTTCTGTTATGTTCTTCCAGTTTTTTTCAATGAGTTTTTGTTGCTTTCTTTTGATGGCTATGGGTATATGGTTTTTTGCACGATTTTGCAAGGTTACTATAT
Source organism: Melangyna quadrimaculata (assembly GCA_949320155.1). Classification (NCBI taxonomy): domain Eukaryota; kingdom Metazoa; phylum Arthropoda; class Insecta; order Diptera; family Syrphidae; genus Melangyna; species Melangyna quadrimaculata. Next base: position 408,295,184 of record OX439483.1, read on the forward strand.
TGGCAAATTGGTAGCATATGTATCATGTAGGTAGGTATGTATGTACATTTTTATAAATTAGTAGGTAGATATACTAGGTAGGTATTTAAAGAAATTAATTTGTTTTGCAAAAAAAAGTATGAAAATAGGTAGGTATGGTAGGTACACATGTACCTAAATATTTTGAATTGAGGTATGTAGGTAGGTAAATTAAAACTTGATATACCTAAGTAGGTAGGTAGGTAAGGTTATTTTAATGTATGTACCTACATAGGTATTATCAATTAAAATAGGTAAGGTCGTAAGGTAGGTAGGTATGTATTAAAAAAATAAACTAAATTATTTTCAATTGAAGGTAAGTAGTTACCTATGTAAATAGGTACCTATGCATAGGTAGGTACCTAGAAATATTTTGAAACTCAATTTAACAAACTCAATTTTTTTTTCAATAAAAAGCTTTTTTTTTTGGGTAAAACAAAATATTTTTGAAAAATGAGTCTGGGGTCGACCCACACTAGCAACTTCCCATTGGTGCACTCGAAAACCATATACATACATACATACATATTTACCTAAGTGGTGGGTGGTAGAGTATACCTATATTACATAATTATATATTATATAGTGTAATAACTTTGGGTTTTTGGATAATCAGTATAAAGGTAGGTATAGATATAGAGATACAGGGCAAAATGTTACATTGCCTATATTTTGTACTTTAGCTATATTTATAATAGTAAAATTTGTTTGTAAATAGCTTAAAAATTATAGGAATCATATGCAAAATTTCGATTCTGATGTTAAACATTTTTCGAATTAAAACATTTTGATTTTTAGCTTTTTAGAGGGTGGTTTTAAAAATCTCAAAATTACACAACACTTAGATGGTATACATTTTTGGTAAGAATTTGAAATCGATATAATGTTTTTTTTTCAAAATACATATGTGAGTTAAAAAACATTTGTTCAGTATTTTAAATAGTTCAACAAATCGCACCAATAACAATAACTTCCAATGGGAAGGTAAAAATATCAATTGACAATATTATAGGTATCCATTATATACATACATGTGTAGCAACTACTTATAAATAACAATTACTTTTCCCAATGACGCTACAGCTTAATTTATAAGTATTAAAATTATTTAGGTACTAAAATTTATAATTTTATAATAATAATAATTTTATGTAGGAGTGCACTAAAAAAGGATTTTTTTTAATTCTTAAATTTAATACTGTTGCAACGCAACATGCAACAAGATCAATAAAACAAAAAAAAACTCATATACGTTTTGCCGACGGCAAAACCATATCCCCAATGCCAACTACCGACGGCAAAACGAGTTTTAAATGTTTTAATGATGAGAATTCAAAAATAGTCAATTCGAAAAGTGCTTAGTAGTTGCATGGGTGTAGATTTTTTATTTTTTTTATTTTTCCATATTTTTATAGAAGATGAATAAAGCAATTATTCATGTTTAAGGAATTTTCGATAGGATTTTTTTTCGTGTCGAAAATGATTTTTGAAAAACATACATTTTTGTTGGTCAATTTTTCAATTTTTCAAAGTTTCTGATTTTTATATTTTTAATGGGTAGTTGGAAAAATCTTAAATTTTAATATGTTATAGGTATAACTATATTTGTATTTCTATCAATTGAACAGATTTATATAAGGGTAAACATTATGAAAAAAAAAATTTTATGTTTTGCATCAATATCTTTTTAATAAAAAGTCGCAGAGATTTTAGATCTTAAAACATAGCTCTAAAATGTGGCTTAATTGTGTTTACAAATTTTTGAGGAGGGATGAAAAATTTCATACTTAAAGGGAGTATAAATGACCCGTCAAATTTATATTAGCTTTATTAAATTCAAAACAAAAAAAAAAATGGGCACGACTGGATCGCACAAACAAACAATAAGTACATAGGTAGGTATAGGTAGGCACCTGGGTATGTAAATGTAGGTCATAACTTTTTTGAAGACAAAATATATATGTATGTAGGTACCCTTTTTTGAATTGAAAAATGAACTCAGGTATTTGAAACTTAAAAGAAAAGAAACTTTTTAGGTAGATATCAGTACCTAAGCTTACCTAGTACCTAGTTAGATCAAAAAAAGAAACAAAATTGTTTTCAATTGAAAGTAGGAGGTAGGTAAATAGGTACATATACAATATACATACCTATAATAGGTAGATGCGTTTTGAAAACAACATTTGGTAAGCAACAACTCCATTTTTTTCAATAAATAGGTATCTTTTTTTTGGTAAAAAATATTACAAAAGAAAATTATATTTTTGATGTTTAAAAAAAAATAAATATATTCGAGAAAAAAATTACATTAATTTTTTCATTTTGTAAAAAAACAGTTTTTTTCGATTTTTTACAAAAAAATTATATTTTTGAATAAAAAGTTTAAAGTACCAAAAATAGAGTTGATCTTTCACTAAATCACATTTTTAGTATGAATTTTTTTAAGATTTTGCAAAAATTTTAACACAGAATTTTAGATTACCAATTTCTACCTTAAATTCATGTATCATTTATTATGAACTAATAAGTATTTATAAATTTTGAAGCCTCTAAATTTGCCTCGATGTAGATTTTTCGTGAATTTCTTTACTAAATTGGTCGGCCTTTTTTTCCCGTTAGATTTACAAATATAAAATAACCCACATATTTGTAGAAAAGTAATACACGTATAATTGTGTTTCATTAGTTTTTTGAAATTCAAAAAATATTCATCAAGTTTTGAATTTAATATATTTAATCTATAGCTGAATTTTGAGATCTTAACTTTTAATATCGACCGAGTAGAAATGAAGTTATGATTTTTTATATTAAAAAAAAATCGAATAAAAAATAATTTAATATAACGGTGCTTTGCACTGGTTGACGATTGTTGACAAAGCAGAGCTTTTCTATGGATTTGAGCCGATTTTTTATGAATTTTAAAAAATTAATTATACGCTTATATAGGAGGTAGATTAAAAAATGAAGTAACAAATTAATAGTTATTCTATTGAGATTAAATATAAGAAAAAACTAAATCAATCCATGCACACACTAACATGTTATTAAGTAATATGTGTTAACAATATTATATTGTTAATTTCTCAGCTCAGCGGTACAGTAGGAATATAGAACATACAATAGCTATAATTCATTAGTACATTGCAAACCTGTACGACTCTTTACTAAAAAGATATTAACAAAAAAAGAAATTTTAAAATTTTTACTTTCTTAAATAAATCTGTCAAATGAAAGATAAAATTTTTACCATTTGATTGCTATCAAATACGTATATCTATAACATAATGAAATTTAAGATTTTTCCAACAACCCATTAAAAAGATAAAAATCAAATACTTTGAAAATTTGACTAAACAAATTTAACCTTTTTTCAAAAATCATTTTGGGTATGAAAAAAAATTCTATCAAAAATTCCTTAAACATGGATAATTTTTTTTCATTATCTTTAAAAATATGTTAAAATAAAAATTATTAAATATCTACCCCCATGAAACTACTTAGTACTTTTCGTAACGACTATTTGTCAATTTTCAGTCTTAAATCGGTTATATCTCGGTTTATAGATTTTAAATAAAAAAAGATGTACCCGTTTTTTCCTAACTTTTTTTAATCTTTAAAATAAAAAAAAAAAATCAAGTCTCTACGACTACGGGTTTAGAAGTTAGTTTTTCGACTTTATTTCAGTTTTTACCCTTTAAACCTTATTAAATGTACCAATTTCCAAAAATCCGTTCTTAGTGTACCCCTATATAAAATTTGCTATTCAATTAATTTTAGTATATATTTTTAGGACTTCTAGTTTGAGCTGTAGCGTGATTGGCAAATGCTGTTGTAATTTTTCTTTCTTTTATATAATAAAAAAAATAACAAATAAAATAACTTAACCTACTTAACCACTTAACATCGCATAGGGATTGTTTCTAGCAAACAATCAAACTATCAACACTTAACCTACCTCAACATCACATAAAGATTCCCTCTTCTAGCCACTGAAAAGTACCAAGGAAATTATGCCCATACATAAAAATAAAACTGAAATTTGGCAAGAAAATTGAATACCCATAAAACCAAAACCTACCCCCGATCATACTTACCTATATACTTACCTATGCACACATTCTTCATTTCCTACATCGCGATGGAAAAATCTGTCTACTTGCCCGCCGCAAACAGATGATTCCTACATTATCATTTGGGAACATACAAATTGTTTTTGTTTTTTTGTCATCTTTATTCTATATACTTCCTGTTTTACTATCTAATTCCTATAGAAAACAAATTGACAGCCAAAACAAAACTGTTATTTTTTGTCTCCCTTGTAACCTCATACATTTTGTATAGCCTTCTCTATTCTTCTTTTCTGTCTTTAGCCTTCATTTTCTTCTAATTTTCTCCTCATTTAATCTCTTCACAAATTGAAAAGTCTCTTAAATCATTAGTTCTAACACTCCTCACCATACGCAGCGGCAATTATTTGAGCCATGATATTACTATAAGAGTATATATACAATGGTTCAACCAAGGATAGGAGGCCTGTCTCCGAAAAGAGTGGCATCTATCAAATTACCTGCCTAGATTGTCAGCATATATATTGGACAGACGAGGCGCGCGGTAAGAAGTCGCATCGAAGAACATCGACGTTATATAGATAAGAGAGATGTTAGCAAAGCTGTAGCCGCTCATGCATTTGATTTGGACCATGAAAAACCACATTTGATGCAACCTATTGAAAACAAGTATAAAATATTAAAAACAATTCAAAGTCCGTTTAAATTAGATGCTTATGAATTTGTTTACATTTCAATTACAGAAAACTTAATGAATATAGACAATAGCCCTATCGAATCTTTCTTGTTTGGAATTGCCAAATAAGAATTTCGTCTCCTCTTTCTTAATTTTTCTTTCTATCTTTATTCCTGTTCTTTTTCATTTTGTTTACATCGTAAATTTTATTATTGCCAAAAAAAAAAATGTTTGTAATTTTATTATTTTTTTTGGCTTTTTTGTTATTTCTTTCTTTTGTAGTGTATTTGCGTATTTCGCTGAACATGGTCTGCAAACAAGACGCGAAATGCTTTCAATGTTTTAATAAATTTTGACGTTTATAATTAATTTATTGTGTTGATTTTTATTTATTTTTTATTGCGGTCAATAAGGAAGTGCCAAAAACCATACAATGCAAAAAATTAAGAAGAAAACATTGAAAATCATACATTGGAAAAAATTACTTATTTAGTCGCGTTCCACCTGTGAGGTGTGATTATACCCTTTTCGCCTCTAATGTGAGACGGACGGAGGTCGTGGACCTCTAAGGCAAAGAAAATAAGGAAGGTAGACGAAAGTATGTGGGCTAAACCTCTGGGCATAGCTTTGCCGCCAAATATAAAAAACTATGCACCTGTGAGGTGCGCGCGACTAACGGAAGGTTAATTAACATCATGTTTCTTGCCAAAACTATTTGACCAATTTGGATCGAATTTTCGAATTTCATCTTGTAATACTCTAGAATATTTGATTACAAATTTTAAGCACAATTGGACAATTTTTGACCTATTTTGTGATTGCTTCAAAATTACTTATTTTTCTGATTTTTTTTTTTAATTCATGGTTAGATAGCAAGACAAATATAACATGCATCAATTTAAAACTGATATGGTCTTGTGGAATATTGTATAATAAATAAGTTTATAGTGGACGGTTTTTCCCTTAGTTGCATATTTCCAAAGTTATAAAGGAAAATTTCGGAAAAAATGGGATGAACTTAGCGTTTTTTTTCACTGTTGCATTTTTCCTGCAGCGAGCACAGGTTTTTCGAAATTGCAAACTTAGATACAGACTACTTTAACATGCCCCAACAACATATCAAAATTGCAGAGCTACATCGCGCTTTGCCAATTAAGCACTTTTTTTGGAAGTAAGTAGGTACCTGGAGCTGCTTGCATACCTGATGTTTCGTGCTTTATCGCATCATACTAACGCTTACGCTTTCATTTATTTATCTGGGCTTTGCTTAGGACATGTGTAGTAAAATGCTCTTGTATTTTAGATTGTATGGTATTTGTGCTTGTATTTGTATTTTGAATATATATTATTAAAAATTGTATGTAATTTGGTAGCGCGGATGTTGTAAGCTTTCAAGGAAGACTTGTATGAGGTTTTGTGTTGTGTACTGTGTTAGAACAATGTGGGTAGGTTAGGTAGGTATCTAATTTTTTTATCATTATTATATCAATGTTCTTTGTAGGGAATTTGGTTTTGGTATCGCATATTGTAACGCTGAGGCAGATGGGAAGATGGGAGTTTTGTGTTGTGTGAAGGAAAATATGATTTGAAAATAGGTAGGTAGGTGGGTAGTTTTTTTGTATTTATGGTATTGATTATTGCAATTAATTCATTATCATTATTTCAGCATTACATTATATACCTAAGTTATTCATTTAAATTCTTGGTTTAGCGGCGATAAACCTGCTAACTGAGAGGAATCGCCACTGATAAAAACGTCAAATTTCCACAGTTGAAATAGAAATTGACGAGAGCATTTAATATAAGAAACAAAACCTACCCACTATAAAAAAAGAAATCAATTGAATTTTTTTTTTTCCAAAATGTTGAGTTTGCTTTCTTTGTTCAAGACTATATTGGGGCTTAGCACTGTAGACATAAAGAAGTTTTACTTTATAATAACTACAAGTTAAGCCAAAGTGTAAAAAAAGGTCAAAACTCTACAAAATTATTATTTTCTCTATTTTGTTTTTGTTTATTAGTTTTGTTTGTAAAATTTTGAAATGCAATATTGTTTGCACTTTTTTAAGATATTTTTATGCGAAATTCAATAAAAAATTTCCTTTCAGTGAATTTTTTAAAAAAAAAAATTAAGTTTTATTAAATACACATTGCAGGCACTAAATTAAATCAAAATAGAATAACATCTAACTTGTGTGTGGCTTGTAAAAATGCTAGTTGTCCAAATGCAATTGTAAATTAGAAAAACCTTCATTTGGATGGGCACGATCAGGTGACCTCGGTGGTGCAATGCGTAGTGCAACGGCCTCTGAGGTAGCTTGGTCTAGGTTCGAATCCAGTTGACGGCAAAAACAATTTATACATTAAAATTGGAACTATAGACTAAGCACCACTAAAAGGAATCTGATGATTGGTGTGGCAGCCATGAAATTGCAATAATTCCAGCCAAATGTAATACTCGGTGGTAGCCAACACAAGTGGTTGTAGTTCATTCAAAAACCTTCAATGTTAAATCAAAATAGTTATAGTAATTTTTGAAAAAAAAAAAATGTTTTTTTTTTTTAATTTTTGAAAAAAAAAATCGAATTTGTACTCTGTGGCAGGGGTTCCAAAAGTGTGCATCGCGGCTCGTTGATGTGCCGTGGAGAGTAAACAGAGTCGCACTAGAAATACAAACTTGGCTGTTAGAGGAAGGACTTGAGATATCTACATGGTACAGTAATTTTGATGAAATTATCATTATTGTGGCATTTGAAAAACTGAATGCCTTTGAATCTGTCTCCGCCTAGTAAAAATATGTATCATATTGAAACCATCGGATAAGATCACCCCAATTTTAAGCGGAAACCTGAAGTTTGTTGTCGATAAGCAGAACAAATAATAATTATCAAATATTTTATTAACAATCATTTTTTAAATAAAATAATTTATCTTGCTTATTCAATTCGATTGCATCGGTCTATGCAATCACAAAAATACGGTCAAAAACGAGGGATCAGATTATCGATAGTTGTCGACCGAGATACAATATAGATTTTTCAATTTGTCGATCGTTGATCCGTTTGCCACCCCTATTGCCTTCTATTGTCTTCAATTTAAGGTCAAGTTATTAAAAAAACTGTATCTCCTCACTGAACAACGTGAAATAGACCCCCAACTGAACCCACACGCTTTAGCGTTTTGAAAAATCTAATAAAAATAATCTTTAATAGGCAATACAACTCAAATAAGATAACAATTTGCTATATACTAAAAGGATCCTCCATAATATTTTTTTTAATACCAATTTCCTACATTAAAAAAAATTATCAAAAATCTGAGCTTTTTCTCCGGGTTCCAAAATAATATGATACTCCTCCCCTAACAGGGTGGGACTGAAGTAGCTTCCTTCTGGCTTGTGCTTTAAGTCAAGCTGTCATTTACAAACTTGTAATCATTTTCAACTAAATAAATTTTGTAATGTGAACCAAACAAACACAAGTCATGATTATTATTGTTTTAATTCCAACTCTTCGTAATTGTGTATATTTAAGAATTCAATATATTTAATGTAAATTTTACAATAAATGCAAAGTATTTTTTTTTTGTTTACTTTTCTAACTTTCCCATATATCTTATATGTATTTTTATATATACTTTCGATAGTTTTTTGATTTTTATTTCTTTGTTAGTAAATCTTTTGTTTGATGATTTTTTTTAAACCTAATAAACTTTTATTTTTTTTTTTTGGAAAATATAGAAACATACGAATATTTTAATTTATTGAATTTTTTTTTATTTATAAACTTTAAGAGTTATTTATTTGTTTGTTTATTTTATAACTATTCTAACTATTTTTTTTTCTACTGTTAATTCTAACACTTTCTTAATTGTACAGTTTGTTTTTTGTTTTTTAAATTTATTTTTATTAAATGAATTCATTGCAAGTAGTATGTAGTTTTTTTTTTAATTCTACGTAAAGTTGTGTTGTTTTTTATTATTATTATTTTTATTATGCAGTGAGTGTTGCATAGAACTGTTGTAGTGTGTGTGTGTTTTTTTTTTCTCTTGAATAGTCTTTTAACATAAAACGCTTAGATTAGTAATTATGTTCTCTTTTCACAGCCCTAACTATATTTAATTATATTAAAAATCTAATTTATTTATTTTTAATTCTTGATCACCTATCGGAAAAAAATAAAAAAGTGTGTGTTTAATGTTTATACATTTATAATCTATAACTTCACTTTTTGTTTTGTATTATTTATTGCTTACAAAAGAAATAAGTTCCTATAATTTGTTTGTCTTTATTGGTACCTATTTATAGCAAGAAACCAAAAATGTTGTTTGAATTTAAATCCATTTTACATTGCTACTGTTTTAATTTATAACTGTTTATGTTTTAAATTTGTAATATTTAATAACAGATTGATTATAGCGTGGGTTCGTTTTAACCTATTTTTTGTTTTTAATAATATTTATTTATACCTAACTTATTTCTGTTTAACAACTTTTATTTATTTATTTATTTTGTTTGTTTTTTGTTTTCTTCACCTTAAAAAATACTTCGTTATAATATGAGTGCTGATTTTTTTTTATGGTGAGTTTGGCAATATTTCAATTCGATTTCCAGATATGATTGTAGTGTTATCGGGGTTGTTTTGGGAATTTTGTAGAATTTGGAAGATGATGTATCTAGAATAGAGTTGAGTTGGTGTTGTTTGGTTTTTTTTTTTTTTCTTTTTGGTAAAAAAAGTCTGATAGAATTTTTATTTTTGCTTTTACTTTTTTGTTTGCCGATGATAGCACGATTCAATGAATACTTTTGGGGACAGTTTATAGGGCTCAAGACCCATCAAAGCTAAAAAAATTTCGAATGTGAAATAAAAAAAAAAAGAATTAGCATTTTGGAATAACATAATGATGACGTGTATCTATGGACATTTTTTTTTTTTTTTTTATTAAAATACAAACATAGATACATGCATAATAATAATGCTCGGTTTCCCCAAAAGATTTATTATGTAATCAATATTATTAGCATAAATCACTCTTAAGCGACGGGTTTTAGCATGGAAGTTTTGAAAAATAGATAAAAAAACGAATAGAAAACGTGTATCTTATGTTGTGATAATAGGGTGTTGGAAGGTATATTGTGAATAAAATTTAAAAAAAAAGCAGAAACATAGCTTAATGCTGAATTTAAATGGGTAAAAATACAAACATTACTTAGTTGTGTACATGTGTAGGTGCATTTAAATTCTATAGCTATCCAAGGGTCTATTGACCTTCCTGTTTTCCTAACCGTGTTTAATATAACATTTTAAGGCTATTAAAAACCCGCTGAGTGCGCATACAGTATAAAAAAGGGTCAATTGACAAAATCAAATTATTCTATCACGATATATTTCAACTCTGTGAAAAAAGGTGGTGAAGGATAGAAAAGTAGAAGAGGATCATCTAGTCAACTCCGTTTAACTGAAAACATCGGTTATCTAAAAAGAGAAATTTATTCCGGAGGCTTTTTGAGAGTTTTTTCACACAAACCGCTTCGCATAACTGAACTCCGCTTAATTGCAAGCTCCGGATAATTGAAACAAAATTGTTTGCCTCAAATGAACATTTTTCACTTATTCATATGTAAAATTCATGTTCGTTTTGTGATTAAAAATGTAAATACCTTTGTTGTTTCATATGGAAATATAACTATTTTGGCACAATAAAAAAAATCATACCTAAATTTTTATTTTTTGATTTTCATACTAAATGAAATTTATTTTGTTTTGGCAAAACTTCGCTTATTAGAAATTTCAGTTATCCGAAGTTAGGTTAACTAATAACTCCGCTTAACTGGAACAAATAGTCTGCAATTATGGTGTTCCAGTTAAGCGGAGTCGACTGTATATAATTACTCTTCTGAAACTATACTATTGGTACAAAGAATACGCTTCTGACGATTCTGAGAAAAGAAATTCACTTCTCGATTTTAATCAGAATTCACTCAAACCTCACAGCGTTACTGCAAACTATGTACATTGTAAGAAGTGACTAGAAGCTGACTATGTAACCTAAAATAGTAGAAGTGAACAAAAAATGGTCGAAACTCATCGATTCGCTGATTGCATCATAAGAATTACTTTGTCCGCTTAGTTTTGTCGCTTAGAAGTAGGTATTCTTAAAGCTCAACAAAAGACACTGATGCGAAATGAAAAATTCCATAAAAAAGGAAACAAAGGAATAACAAAGGCAAACTTACATTTTAGATTAAAATGTGCGTGTTGATTTTCCTTAACTTCGTCAGTTTTCTGTGGTTTTTTACAATTTTGGATTGTATTTTCGAAAATTTAAAGCAGGATTTGTTTTACGTATGTATTACGATAATCGTTAAAAATTTCCAGCTATTTTTGCGTTGTGATTTTAAATTTTTAGAGATGCGTTTTCTTTAACGAGCGTTTTTGGTGGTCGTTTGACATTTATGACAAGATTTTTGACAGATTTTAAAAGCCGCAAGGTTTGACACGCTTTCTTGTTAAGGCTAAGGCGACTTGCTTGATTTGTTTTATTTGCTTTTATTCCGAGTTATAGAATTCTGCATTTCTTTTCCGCAATATATTTTAGACTAATCAGTTGAATAGGTACTTATGTAGTTTTCTATTTCGGATTTGGTTGTCAGACTTCAGATCAATCGTGGTACATAGAACTCAAAAAGTGATTTGATTTATTTTTGTTACTTTAAATAAATTAAATGTGACTATAAATTGGATTTGTGTGCAGGAGTGTGTGAGAATCTATGAAGATCTTTGCCTGAAATCAAGATTTGAAAAATTGATCTAAAATCAAATCAGACCACTAAAAAATACGATTTTTTTTTTCTTGAATAGCAATCGACATTAATAATGTTTTATAGCCAAAGCGCGTTCTAGAGATCTCAGAACAAGATATCTCCAGGTTCATGCTGGATGGCGCGCCATGCCACAATCGATCTCTTGCGCACTAAATTCCCAAACGTGTTATCAGCCGTATTGGCGATGTCAATTGGCCGCGTCGAAGGAAACCGTGAAGGACACATGTTATGCCAACAAGCCAGACACGATACAAGCACTTAAGGACAATATCATCGAAGAAATCCATGAGCTACAGCCTGAAACCATCAACAAGCCAGTCGATGCAGCCACTTGAATGACGTTGTGTTCCATAATTATTGGGAATGTTTGCTCATACTAATAAAGCCATAATACATGGACAAAAATTAATTTTTTTCATTTTATTGTATTTTTAAAAATAAACTTGTATTTGGTCAACTTTTCCAAAAAATATAAATATTTTCTTTGCCAGGTCGATTACTTCTGGGCCCACACTCGTACTACGGTGTGCCCCGTCTACTTTAATAACTTACTTACATTTTTACATACATAAATGGATTACCATTTAACTTTGACAAAGACATATATGTACTGGGCCTACCCTATACGTGATAATTTAATTGCTTTTTATATTTCAAGAAAAAAAAAACATTTCAGCCAAATGTTTCCATTATTATTTTTTTTTTTTTTTCAAATACTTATTTTAAAAAAGTTTACTTATCTTTTCCACGTACAGTACATACCTATGTGCTTTAAAATGTCAAGTGTTTTAAGTTAAGTAATAGGAAAAGAAGTTTCTACGCTTAAACTTATAAATACATATTGCAAATTAAAAAATAATGTGCAACTTATAGAGAAAAAGAAATAAAATTAGAGCAAAGTATGTAAGAATACGACCACCAGATTGTATATTGGTAAAACAAAAATAAAGCAACATTTGTTTCTACATCTTTCAGATCCTTTTACATTTCAAGCGCTTTTTTTTATTTTTTTTTTGTTAATCACAATGAGTATAGAATTTCATCATTCACATAAATATGTAGTTGATGCAACAGAAAAAAAAACCTTAGCAAAATTAATACATTTTGGCTTAATTAATTTTACCTTTTATTATATTTTCGCTTGAACACAAAAATTTGGCATGGCTTATTGTAAGTTATGTCCTAGGTTTTTTGTTTGGCTTGGTTTCGGGTGTTTAGCATCAGTTGTATTCCTCACAACATGCGCAAAACCATCTGGAAAATTTAGAAATTTTTTTTTGTTTCGTTTTAGGAAATACAAATCCAATTTATTACTGGAGTTGACACGAACATAGGACATATAACTTAACAACACAAGAACTTTTGTACAAATTGTTTAAATGACCCTCATCGAAATATTGCTTCCTTAAAGGCTTAAAGTCAGTTTAGTTTAACTGAATGCATTCATAATTAAAAACACATGATGGGAATATAGATTTTATAATATGTATGAGCATCACAAAGTGAACCAAAAAATTAAGTTTAATTTTTGAATGTGAAGCTGGGAATGTTAAAAATAAATTAAAAAAAACTAAACCTATGAAAATTAAACGAAGTCGAGTCTATCACAAAACACATCGATTGAGTTATAATTTTTTAATGTTATGTAAAGTTACAACTGACGATGAAGGTGGCGTGCAACATTTATAGAGGTGTTCATTTTTTTTTAAGAATGTAAATGAATGATTGTTAATGATGTTTTATTTCTTTAATATAAGAAACGTTTTTGTAGTTCCCTTGAGGTGAATTTGCATGGCCTTAGCTAAATGTTCCATACATTTATTTTTGTCTTGGTTGGCAAAACTGTCGTGTTTTGAGTCTAGTGTAGGTCTAGTGTAGTCTAGAGCGTGCGATATGCAAAAAATTAGTTCATTCAAAAATAAACTTACACGAAGCGACTTAAGTTATCCAAAAATAAAACTGCATTATTCCCTCTTCTGAATCTATTTCTTGAATATTGCCAGAGAACGTAAATTGCGGTACAAACGATAGAAACGTCAGCGTCCTCACCATGTAAAACGAAACTTACTTTAAGATACATATCAGCACTGAGGAAGCTTCTAATTGTATGTATGTACATTTTAAATTTTTCTATTAATCAGTTACCAGCAATAGTTTCTCATCTAAACTAACCTTAACTCACATTTTTTCCACAAAATCTACCATTTAGTTCCACCATTGCACATCTTTTTTTTAAGCTGAATGGGTTAATTTTTGGAACATTATGAATTATTTTTTAGTCATTTCCTTTAGTTTTTTTTTCGACTTCGAAGATTAAGTATACAATATACCTATATACATATGCATATACAAATGTAGATATTATTTTATAAAAAAAAATCTGATCCATGGTTACGTTCTTTCAAATATTTTGATAAAATTCAAGGTCTCACTACGAAAACGTTGAGCCCGACTGGAGCAGAGCATGAGAGCGACCAACGAAGGACCGAACATTCGTCCACTTTGACATTTCGTTTTGAGTCAGGATGAACAATTCTTTGGTTGCAGTATGGATGGCATATGGAACGAGAATACCGTTTTTAAAATTCGTAAAATTGTTTAATTGCAATTCGTGATGACCTAATTATTTAATTAAATTTCTCTTATTTTAGAAATTAAAATGTATAATGTTGGTCATTCGTCATAGAGGGTAGATGACTTTTAACCACAGAATAGTTACAACCTCTAGCAGGCACTGGCCAATAGGAGAGCATGCACCGAAGCTAGGCATCCCCTACAATACTCACTAAGTAGACAGAATTAATTTCCTTTGCAAGTGCGATGCTCTGGCCAAAGCTACAGCACAATGATTCGGAATGGCTTTTTTTGACGAACTTTCGGAAATGAAGATCAAAGACTTGATCTCTTTCCTCAACGCGATCTCTTTTTTATTGGCTGTAGGACGAACTTCTGACCGCAAGCTAGCTAGGGTGTTGGCGGAGGTTCATGGATCACAAGTACTGAAAGCAACTCGGCATACCAAAAAGTTTAAATTCTATTCAATCCTATTCTAATTTCAAACCAAACTAAACTCTGTTCAACAAAAACTGTCAGTACAGGGAAGATAGGACGTTTGTTTGGCTTACATATACCTATTTCAAGTAAAAGCTCTCATAGGATTTCCGTACTTAGCATTATATCTCACCTTAATTAATTCTGTTCTCAAAAGCTTGAACACAGAACGCTATTTTATAAAAACCACTGGGAAAGCTCTTTTGTATTGCTTTCAATGGGTAAAGGTAACTCTGTTGGAATATATATATTTTTTTACGCAATACGCAAACGATTATATGATCAGTGTGCTTTGGGTTTGGGCATGCAATGAGGATGGTCATGCTGGAGTGTACGATATTTTGCAGGGCATTACAACAACAATTCCTGTACGTTGTTCAGTGGGTTAGAATCTTTTTTTATTGGTAGTTTTCTCAATTCAGTGTCCTTGAGAGTATACACAGGCGCCACTGTTTTGAAAAAAGCTCGCCCATAAGCCCTGTACTGACAATTTTTGTTGAACAGAGTATAGACAGTCTCCTGAGGAAATGTCCACAATCTCCAATTTCAATTCCATCCACAGGATCTAATCCTCTTAAAGCCTTCAGATAAAACACATACATACGTATGATCTCGATAAAGCAATACAAGGAAGAATTTGCCCTTCTGTTCTTTATAACAATTCAATGATTTAAAAGGAAATATAAAAATTCTATCTATTTTATGTACCTATGTATGTGTTGTATACTGAGATCAAATTCCGCTTTCTTTTGAGTTGTTGTGTTTGATCACAAAAACAAAATAAATGTTTTATGAAAACCCAATAATTCTAACTACATGTATTAAAGTTATGAAAATACAAACATTCAGACCCATTCACCATTATATAATTTACAAATATTATTATTTTCTACTTTCAGTATATGTATGTATGTATAATTGTTAAAACTACTTTTTATTACTTTATTTATTTGTTTTTTTTTTTCAATTTTTCCTACTGTGTCAAATGTTGTTTTCTTTTTGAATTATGATTTTGAGAGTCTTCACAGTTATTGTGGTCTTTACAACAAATAAAAATTCAGAGAATTTTCATTTTCCAATTCATCTTATATTGTATATTATATATAAAAGCAAAACATTTTATATTATTTATTGAAGCAATACAAAATATAGATGTTATAATGTATTGTATGTATGTGTGTATTACATATGAAGAAAAGAAGTAGTAGTAAAGAAAGCAGTAGTTAAATTATTAATTTTAAGGAGCAACTTATTTGTACAATTAAAGAATGATCGCATGCGATCGGGTCGGTCGGAGTAGCCAAAACTAAATAAAGACTGTTTGTTTATTTTTGCTTTTCGTTTAAGTAAAGTATTTACAACAAAATTTAATGAATAGTAGATGATTTTATTAAATCTAAAATATGATACATTTATAAATATTTTTTTTTTTTTTAAATAAGAATGTGTTGTTGAAAAAATATATATGAGATTGGTGATTCGATATCATTCTAACAATAGTATGTAATTTCAATTTTTTGTTTTTGTTTAGAAACTAGGTAGTGAGTGTTTGTTTTTTTTATCTTCGTTATACGAAAACAGTCTGTTCGACATTCTAAAAATAAAATTTATTTTTCTATAATGGATTAATTTTAATTGTGGAAAATTTTAAACTAAAGTACTCAAATTGGCGCATAATATCCGTATTATTATTGTATTTTTTTCCTGATGATTTTATGGGATGTTACTAAAAAGCGATATACAAACTAAACATAATTCTTTTAAAGCTGGAAGTGAATAAATAAATATGAAATCTAAGCACGAGTGTTTGTTTGAAATTAAATATTTAAAATACAACAAAAATAAACAACAATAAGAAAGAAAGAAAACAATAATAATTTTATACAAATTTAAAGTAATAAACAAAAAAGAGAGAAAACGAAAACAACAACGAACACAAAGAAACAAAGAGAAAGAGTGAAGAATTGCATAAAAAACCAAGTGTGTACGTACAATAATAAATTCACCCAAAAATACAAAATTTACACCACACAAGCTGAGAAAACTCCCATTACCCGTCAGCCAAGATCTTGCTGTGCATCAGAGCGATAGATAGCAGCGCGATAACTATACCTGTTAGCTGTAGTTGTTTGTTGCTGTTGAGATTGTTGTTGTTGTTGTTGTTGCTGCTGTTGCTGTTGGCCAGCCGATTGCAAAATAATGCTATTTGAGGGTTGTGTTGGATTTCCGATTCCAGTAATTATGGTACGACTACCATTTCCACCGAAAATACCTTCAGGGTCGTCGGGATTTATTAGGCAATTATTTTGCAACTCCATTTGCTGGTCGGCAAGAAGTTTAGCATTGAGGATTGACACGTAGGTTTTGTAGCGACGTAGCTGTTATGGAAATATTGAAATGGTTATATAATAAATAAGTTCTATAAGTAGAATATTCAATTACAAAGGCCTACAACATTTAGCCAAACGTCTAACTCAAATCAGGTTATACTTTTCCTTTTTTTGAAGCATATCTGTCCTTTCGATCTTTAACGTGTGAGGAAGTTTGAGGTCGGACGTCTACAATCGCAAGATTTTGCCACGTCCTTCTCCGATCGAGTCTCAAATAAGCACTTAAGAGGTCCCATGCCGCCAGCATCAAGTATTCCGAACAACATTTGAACATTACCATCAGAGATGCCGCATCTGGAGTGCGGGATTTAACTCGACAACCACATGCAGCTTAGCAAGAGACACATAAGGCGTCTACGTGCAGAAGAGGAACACGGACTGCTCAGAACGAAAAAGAAAAGGCATGAAAATGGAGTAATTGGGGAGATACAGATACAGTCGTTGTAAATCGTGGTAGATTTGCAGTCGATGGTGAGAATATAGAAAGATCACTTCTGAAACTATATAACGGCGATGATGAAACCAATTCCGCTGTCAGACAGATTGCACCATGCAGGCCAATAATTCCGTCTACCCGACCCTTCGTCAAGGTGAGTGAAGCAATATCTAGCTTAAGTCCCAAAGGACGGCGGCGCAGCGCCAGCTTAAGTAATTAAGTAAGTTAGATTAGGCATTCACACCTTTGCGCTACACAGGATCACCAGTTAATTTCACTACACGAAATATTAAATGGTCAAATGGTTAAAATCTCACCGTACTATTTTCAGTATAAATTAAACTTTAAGGCTTCGCTGAAAAGTATAACCTGGTTTCTGACATAAAAAATCGTAATGAATTTTAACTTCAAGTGTACCGAACTAACCTCGTATTGTAAGTAGTTTTCTTTTTCTTTGTAGTTTTGCAATGGTAGTCCTTTACTTGGTATTGGACCTTTCTTATGCTCGGCTACTGAATTTTCCAACTGAATCACTTGATGCTCGTGTGATGCTAATTGATCCTTCTATAATGGGTCAAATTTAAAAAAAAAAGATTTTAATTATTAAAAAAAAAAAAAAAATATAAACCTTACCACAAGTAACTTAGTATGTGTGCTCGGTAATAGAGGTCGTTGGAAACGTTTTTGACTGCCTACACCACCCTCCAGAGGTGGTGCTGAAAATGTGGCACAAACAAAATTAATTGTCTCCACCCAGGACTGCAATTCTTTAGAATCACTCGTTTGGAAGAGATATTCAGCTTGATCGGCAGTTTGTAAGCGAAAAACGTGCTGTTTCTTTGTATAGTCTGTAGCTTTGGTTGCTAGCGCATGATGAATACGGATTGCATTATGTAAATTATCGGACATCTAAAATGAAAAGATTTTTTAAGGATAAACTTTTATTGAAATATTGCAGGGTTAACAATATAGCAATCAGAACTTACTTGACTTTTTCGGAATCCGTGTTCATCTTTGTGCAAATATAATACTAAATCTCGCAGTGTACAATAAAACATTTTCCAGGAACGCTTTCCAAAAGGTGCTGAAAAAAGTTCTTATATATTTTGTATGTGATCTTAAACAAAACACTTGATATAATAATTTCGTACTAGAAAACTCCTATAAAAAAAACAATCAATCATGTCGATTATTGAATTCGCTGCGAAACGCAATTATGTGTTCTTTTTCATTTTATTTTGTACGAGAAATGAGTAATGAGGAAAGAGAGCACAGCCCAGCAAATTTATATTGGGAGCTCCATAATCAGGATGAATATTTAACTTCCAAATATCTTAAAAATGGTATGCTAATTAAAAAGTAAGTGGTCCATCCAATTACAAATCCCACCTGGATTCTACTCTAGGAGAAATGCTCTAGGAGAGTCGTCACTTTAATTGAACAAGTGAGGTGTGTGGTATGGGATGACGTCGAGCGTGAGCTTAGAGGTATTCATTGCATATTAACCGATAATTTTTGACCTTTAAAAGCTGTGCGCAAGATGACTGCCGCGTTGACGGACAATCGTGAGGATGTTTCAACCTTGGCGAAGTTTCACAGAAGGGGTATTAAAAACGGACAGGAAGGCGTTAATCTACAGAGAAGATCATGTCACCGTTTTTTTTTTTGGATGGCGCGTGGGATAATTTTAATTGTTTTTTTTTTTTTTTTTTAATGAAGAGCAATAAACGGAGAATAATTACACAAAAAACGGCCGCATTTGATAAAAACAAAATTGTTTCCCCCAGGTAACGTTCCAGTTTTCAGTTGTTTGATAGCAATAGAAAAAATCAATAAATCAAAGATTGAATTGCATCCTCATGCACGCTTATCAACAAAAAAAAAATTCCTCACATTGTTTTCTGTTCCCAATCTTATCTTAAAACAAAATAGCTCGGTGGTAAGAGATAAGTCAAAAAAGAAGATGAAGATGTCGAGTCTGCAATTGATCGATATTTTAATGAGTTTTACGCTTTTTTCTATAGAAGTATCGAGGCATAGACTATCGAGGCTATTAGCACCAGCAAATTAGCATGCGACCCTGGTGAACATTTCATAAACTACACAAAATAGCCGCTACCACGGATAAACCGAGGAGTCTCATCTTTATAATCACCCCTATTAAGATTGTCGTTTCACTAAAACGACAGTAAATCGACAAGACTCTAGAGGCTACAGTTGACGTTTAAATAAACCAAAATCTTCTACATTCTCTTCAATCTCTTACCATCTCATCATTATGACGAAAATTGTTTGAATTAAACAACAATTGACTCCCCAGGGACGTGTCGTTTTGAGTGAAACGACAACTGTAATAAGGGTGAATGATATGTCTATGGTCAATGTATCTTTATAATGAATTATCTATGGACAATTTCCAAGGATTCTCATCTATATAATGATTTATCTATGGTGGTAGCGGCAATGGACACTAGCGCCGCCATCGGTATTTACTAGTCTCAATTGCACATTCATTGGTGAGAAAACTGTATTGAGACGTCTAAGTAGGGAAATAAAGAATTATTTTCAAAAATAAACCACATTGACCACAAGACATTGATGGTTGAATCCAGTGTTCAAGTGAATCTATTAAGGGCCTGGTCAGAGTGTGGTCTGGCGTTCTTTGTAAAGATTACATCAAAAAATCGACCATCACATTCTTTTCTTGCTGGTAAAAATCTGTCAGCTGATACTAGACGGGATGTGTGTCACCTTTAATGGTATTGATAATACCATTGTATATATAGCATTTATACAACCTGTCTGTCGTCCTAGGTTTAAGAAACCTAAATAACAACTCTCTAAACATACAATCCAAATGAGATAAAATCATCGAAAACAAATGAACAGATTGAAACCGGGACATGCTGGTTAGGGGAGTAGGATAATTTTTTTTTTTATCAGATATTCAAATTGGGTATCGTGTAGCTGTTCTGCTTGTTTCCAAATACATGCAGGCCTATGTAATCGAAAACACCTAGAAAATTAATCAATTTTTCTATAATTTTCTGCACCCACGTATCAAAGCAAATTTCTTAATGACTGAAGTATGAAAGTATCATTTTAAAAAATGTCCCAGAACTAAAAGTACTTAAAGGTATAATATCCTCTAACCAGCGGTTCCCAAACTTTTTGAGCTTTGGAACCCTTAACTAGTTCCAAATATATTTTGGAACCCCAACTCTTAACGATAGCACGAAATGAAAAGCAACACAATCACATTTCAAAACCATTTTTTTGTTTATAGTGAGTGTTGTTGTATCATTTCTGTTTGCTTTTTTTTAATTATGAGAAGCTCACACTTCGATAAAAAAAATGTAAACACGTTTGTATGTTTTATAGTGTAGCGGGGTAAAACTTGGCCTGGTGGGGTCTGGGGTAATTTTGACATTTAATTTTTTTTTAATATGAAGGCCTTTTCTTTCTTTTCAGCTTTGAGAAAAAAAAAGTTATTTATTATTAAAAAACCTTAAAAACACCAACAAATGTGGAAAGGTTTCAATATGTTGTGGAAATACTACAGCCAAATAATTTAACTCAGTTATGTAGAACATAAAAATGCCTGAAGTTTGAGTGACTTTGGCTCCGACAAATTATGAAAAAACGCTTGAAAATTATCAGAATACTTGCCCTAAAAAGACGTACAAAGTTAACAAGTACAAGTCTCCTTTACCTAAGCCTGCAAAAGAGCAGAGAAAGACTAAAACAAAAAAATAGTGACTAACAACTCGCAACCATTCCTGTGTGCGCCTTTCGACAGGAATGGAAGGGACCTACAATTTTATGCCGAATCCGAACGGCTAGACGAGAAGCACTTATTCGTGACAAGTAATACTCTTGGAGGATTTGTCAATTCCTCGCAAGAGGCAGTAGCCCTGAAAAAAAAACTTTTTAGTTTTTAGGTGGACGAGGCTGGGAAGCGATCCCAGACCTCCAGCGTGACAGTCGAACGCACTAACCATTACGCTACGGGCTACTACAAAGAAAGACTGATCCTCCTAATATTGTTCCAGTCATATACGAAAATTTAAATTTACTATTCATGTATTTAAAAAAACAAACAAAAGGTAAATGAAACCCTTAAAAACAAACGAAAAATCCTCAGAAAATGTCTTTGAGATCAATATTGGTAGGTGATCATTGATTTTTGTATTTTAACTGTTTGTTCTTCGAGAAAGTCGCGGAACCCTGAATACTCCTCCACGGAACCCCAGGGTTCCGCGGAACACAGTTTGGGAACCGAGGCTCTAACAGATCCACAATACTCAGCCCTTAAGCTGGTATCAAAGGAAAAGGATTTGCCGATCCTCCTCCTCCAACCAAAGAAGACATATCAAAAGCCTTCAACAATATTTTTTTTATAAAACGAAATTCCAATCCATAACATTACGAATAATTAGTGGTACTAATACTCTCAGATTTTAATATAAAAAATATTCGACTTTTGTTTAAAGTTTTTAACTTACTTTTTTTATAATTAGATTCATAACAGCATTTTCGCATCACATAACCTTTTTTATATTCAATTGCAGCCGATGGTTCTGGAATATCTAGGAATGGATTTTGTCCAATTTGACCAGCTCCCATGTTATTGTCATTTCGTTGTTTTTGCTGATCAGGAGATTCGTCGTCACTTTGAAAAAAAAAAAAAAAAAAAAAATAGAAATACATTTTTGTTTAAATAAATAAAAAATAATAAATATATATGTACAACAATTATTTCAACTTACAGTGCCCATTCAAGTGGTTGACTTTTAATAGCTTGATACAAGTACTTTAATACATCTTTGGGGAAATTTTCCCCATCATTTAATTCAGCAAGATTATCAACAAATTCTGCACAAGTCATTTTACGACTTATATTAGCCCCATGAAGATCTGTATTAAGCAGCATTATTGCACATGTCAAAGTATGAACAGCATCTTAAAAAATATACCAGAATAACAAAAATTAACATAGGTAACCGACAAATAATTTATGTATGGCACTTACCTTGTGAATTGAAAGTTCCAGCATTACAGTCCAAAAATCTTTTTGAAAAATGAACTAAAACTCGTTCTCTTTCTTGTGTTTCACCAGAAAGTGAAAATTGCTGCAAGAATTCTCTTAGCGCTTGGTCTAAAGTCTTTTTCTCGAATGTAAAATACTTTAAGTATTCGTCTGCAACTGCCCGGCTAAAGTCGTTGCTATAAATTTTGTAGAAAATAATAATACATTTTATAGGTTTAATATTTGAATGGTTTCTAATCTTGACGGGCGTATATATAATAAGCAATGTACTTACTTTTTACTCAAATGCCGAGATACGTCGCTCTTCTTAAAGCCATCCAATGAGTACAGTCTTTTAGCCAATCGAATTGCCGATGGCATATCAACAGCTTTAGGTGAATAATGATACGAGTGCAAAGATTCAACATCACTGCCATCTTCCGACACCGGCGGCGATGATTCTTTTGAATCTTGCTGTTGCAACTGGTACTGTTGATTGCCATTACTACTGTTGCTATTATTAGCAGTAATAACTGTCGGTGGTTCTTCGGTCAGAGTGGCCAGTTCGTCTTCTGAGTCTTTTAACTCTGAATACGCCGATCGTGGTGATGTGGAGTTACTATCCAATCCGCGAACTTGTATTACGAGTTTATGTTCATTTTGTTGCTGTTGCTGTTGCAGTTGCTGGTGTTGTTGTTGTTGCTGCTGTTGCTGTAGCTTTTGTTGGTCTCTCTTTCTTTGTACTGCTTCCGAAACGAGTATCGTGGAATCTGAATCACTTGGATCGCTCAGGACCATTCCGCCGATTAGATCGCGTGAACTCAATAAGTTATCATCGTCCTGGTAGTCAGGTGAAGAGATATTCGATATCGCTTCGGAAACACTTTGATCTCCATTCACTGGACAGTGAAGGAAGCCAAGATTTTGATTTGTCTGACCCGTACTATTGCCACCCATACCACTACTGCTGCCCGCTGCACCGCCACCAAGGGCCCCTTTTGAACCCGACGACGACATTACCGAACTGGAAACCGATGTCGGTGATGCCGGGCTATCTGTGTGCTGAGGTGATGAGCTTATTGAACTAGAATGCGAATTGGGTGATGTGGTTGTGGCATAGTGCTGGGGGTAATGGTGATTGGGGTGCTGTTGGTTTGTTGGCAGGGGCGCGTTATACGTCCAAACAATACGATCACGATTTGAGGCCTATAGGAAAGGATAATCAAAAGAAACTATTAAAAATCAAGACAAGAAATATGATATTTATTTTTTTCTTTGCTTGTCTGTTTCAGGTGTTTTGAAAAGTTTTTTTTTTCATATTTTTTTATAATCACAGCCAATAACCTAAACACTTAATAATTAATTATTTCTTTTTTGTGCGAACCATTAACAATATAAAGGTTATAACAATTTCTATAATATTAATTACATGCGGCGCAATTCAGACCTCGAAATAAAATATAATAATTCCCAGCCACACCACATTATGTTTTTTTATTTTAATTTTTCCTTCTATAAATTCATTATATAAATAAAAATATAAAAGTTTTTTTTTTAACCATTTTCTTACTTTTTTCCTCCTCTTCAAAATAATATCTCTAGGACTGAGGACAGTGGGTGTCGGGTCAGCCTTCTTTTTTTGGGTTGGCTAAAAGAAGTTTTAAAAAAGAAAACAAACCATCGCGCGAAAAAAAAAAAAACAAACATAAAAACCAAAAGCAAAATAATAATCATAATGTAACGAAATAAAAAGAGAAAATGAGACGCATAGAAAATATTAAAAAATAATTAGTATTAACGATCATTCAATAAATTGACATTCAATAAAATATTGGCAAGTCAAAATTTTATTAATTTTTTTTTTCTCTTGGAATGGTGCAGTATTTTGTTGAAGCCAAACATTAGCTGAACTACATACTTTACTTATGTATACGAGTATATTTACAAATTACTGAGTTATATATAGCGGTATTCAACTCCATGGTTTAGTATTTACAGTTGAAATGGTAAATGCTAGCCCAAGACTAACACATTTGGAATTTAACTAAACAATCGCTACAATGTGTGTTTTTTTAGGAACTTCTTTAATGCGATGTATTTGAAATTAATAAAAAATCTACAAACAAAAACGCTAGCAAAAAAAAAAAAAAAACAAATATCGTAAAGTCCAGTCAATTTGGAAAGAAAAGACCCCTAACCCGGACAGAGTTATTAACAGGCTGAAATTCGGTGGAAATCTTCAGAACAATGTCGTTAATATTATGTGCTTAAGTTTCCAAAAAAATCGTGGTTTAGTAAGACACCAGCTTGAAAAACTGCGGTCATCTCGAATTTGGCTATGACAATCAGTGTTACCACCACTGTGCCGCCTCAACCATAAAAAAGGAGATGATCTGAAATGCACCAACTACAGAGGAATCAGTCGACTTAACATCGCTTATAAAATCTTGTCGGCATCGCTTATAAAATCTTGTCGGCTATCCTGTGTGACGGCTTGATACCTTTGTGGTGTGTATTTAGGCCAGGCAAGTCATCCGTTGATCTAATGTTCACACCGACATATTTTAGAAAAAAAAAAAACAAGGAATTCCAGATCGATACACAGAACAACTTTGCCAATCGCTATTTCTTGGGTGTAAGAATTTAAGAAGTAATGCCCTTTTCTCTCAGTGAACCAAGGAGACTTTCCACAATACCCTAACTATCCCGGTCCTGCTTTATGGGGCCGAACCATGAAAACTGACAAAATCGGATGAAAGTAGATTCATTAATCAGCGCTTTCCAGAAGGCAATACATGATATCTTACATGCAGCGATATTTATAGACACAATAAATTAACGTTAAAATCGACCAAATCACTCGGAGGATTATTATTCTCGTACTTATATACGAATATAAAGAGAGCAACTTCCACAGCTTTATTGGTGTTCAGCATATTTTTGACGATTTTCCAAATTATCATGATCTTATTCTGTTTGGTCAGGGTACCTACCAATTGAAGAAAGTCCGCAGGACTTGTATAATACTGAAATGGAACGAGAACAATAAATAAAAGCTCTAACGAAATGTATCGACCAAGATATTATTTGTTATTTTTTTTCGCTTCCGAATGTCTAGACTAGACATGTTAGGTCTAGAATATATTATTTTGGTACATTATGATTGACAGATAAAGGAACGGGTGCGAAGTTTTAGCAGATTATTTGATTTGGCCTGCTGAATGAAGATTCTGCCGGGCAGGCGCAGAGTCCCCGCAGCGCCCCAGCTAAACGAGATGCGCAGGTCCTGTAGAGGTATTGACATCGAACCTCCTTTAGTAGCGGAAATCCAATCTTCGATAAATCTGCTCAATAACAACAAAGCAGCTGGACTTGATGGAGTACCAACTGAATTCCTGAAGGCCGATCCCGCCACAACGGCTAGTATTCTACAGCCGTTAATTCAAACTATTTGGGAAAATGAAACCTATCCCAGGGACTGATTGTTAAGCTGCCAAACAAAGGTGACCTCAAAAATTGCAACAATTGGCTTGGTATAACCGTTTTATCCGTTTTCCCAAAACTACTGGCAACCATTGTTCTTGAGCGGATAAAGGCTAGAATCGAGTCTACACTCAAGAGGCATCAAGCTGGTTTCCGGAGCGGTCATTCGTGTGTCGACCATATCAACACCCTACGTATTGTCCTGGAGCAGTCTGCGGAATTTCAATCACCACTTCAACTCATGTTCGTTGGTTTTGAGAAGGCATTTGACCGAGTTGACCTTGATTGTATATGTGATCACTTCTTGGTAGAGGAATTCGTCCAAAACTTGTTGCCATTACAAGATAGTCCTACAACAATGCTATGTGTTTTGTTTTGCACAATGGTCAGCTATCCGACTCTTTCGAAGTGCCAACTCCCAATTATTTTTCTGCTCGCGATAGATGACGTATTGACGGCCAGCGTTGGTACAGCACAGAGACAGGGCATTCAATGGAGACCGTTTGAAAGGCTAAATCATTTAGACTATGCAGATGATATATATGTCTCATGGCAAACAACATCAGTGGGCTGAACGGGATGTGTCAAATACTGCAGGTGAAAGGAGAGTCTATTGGTCTAAGAATAAATAGCAAAAAGACAAAAATAATGCTTACAGGCCGATCCACACATCACCGTTTAATTCTGCAGGGGACGCTTGTTGAAGAGGTCGAACAGTTTACAGATCTGAACGTTAAATGTAAAATAAGTAAAGCTCGTGCTGCTTTCGGTGCCCTGTCTCAAATTTGGAAGTCTAGTCAAATCTCCTTACGCACTTAGTTGAGGTTCTTCGAGTCCAACGTCAAATCCGTGCTACTTTATGCTTGCGAAACCTGGAATGTCTCGGCTACCATCTCGAGGAAACTGCAGGCTTTTGTAAATCGCTGTCTACGTCACATCCTGAAGATTCGCTGGCCACAAATTATTTCGAACCAGGAGTTGTGGCGCAGGACAAGCCAAGATCGACTGGACGTCGACATAAGACAGCGGAAATGGCAATGGATTTGTGACACACTGAAGAATCCAAACGACGATATTGCGAAGCAGTCCTTTGAATGGAATCCTCAAGGTGCACGGCGGGTAAGAAGACCAAGAACAACATGGAAATCAACAGTTTTAGCAGAAGAAAATACCCAGAAAAAAACGTGGCCCCAGTTAAAATATCTAGCTGCAGACCGTGAAGGATGGCGACGATTTGTTACCGATCGGGGTTACAGCAATTGATGATGATGATGATTAGATTTTATGTCTGAGTGGAAAGCTACGCGCATATATTGTATTTTTTATCAAAAATATTTTGTTTTTATTGCTATTTTTGGTTAAATTATTTTATAAATACAAAATAAGAAATATTTGTGGGGACAATGCTTTCCGTAATAGTCCGGGAGGCCTAATTCATTGCGGTTGTTTGTTTATATGTTTATGGTTTATATTACGATCAATTTTCTTTTATATCGAAGTTTTTTTTATGAAACCAAATCAGTTTGTCGATAGCTAAAAAAATCTTAACACTGATCCATGGTTTTTAACAAAGATAAAAAAGAATTCGAATTTTGATTTTAATTATAAAAAAAGCTCCAAAGCATATTTCACTAAAGTATGGTACTTGAACTATTTACGTCTTAACTTATAATAGAACTAATGTTAAAAAGTTTAATGTTAAAAATTTACTTCTTAAAACTAAAAAAATTATTTAACATTGTAAAAATACATTAACTCGACAAAAGGCTCATGAATAATCCTCAGAATAATAATATTTCTTTTATCACTCCTACTTATGACGTGCACAATAGAAAAACTAATCTTAAACATTTGACGATAAATTATTATGAATGAAAGCAAAATCAAAAAAATAATCTGTGGTTTTTGCAAGAAAAAAAAAATAATAAAAAAACATACATTATATATAAAAAAAAGATACATTTCACTCGTGTGTGGAAAAAAAATTGTAAAAATAAACTAAAAGATTAAACGCAGGCATCAATAAAAATTTAATGTTTTCTTTACAAATAACAAGATTTTCTACAAGCACATTTATATGAACGAAAAAAAAAAACAAAATCAAGAAAACAAAAATATTTATACTTCTAAAATGCGCGAGTGAGATTTTGTGTATGTGGAGTGTGTATGTAATTTGGCGTGTGATGTTTATAAACAACGGTTATAAGATTTTTGTATTTTTAGTTTTTTTAAATTTTAAATAAACATTATTCTCTTTTCGTTGTTTAGTTATTAAAACTGCTACCGTTAATAAAAAACAGTGCTACTTGCAAACGAACGTCAGAGAACACACACATGAACAACAGCAAATTACCTGAGAATCTTCAGAATCCTGTCTAGTATCTAGCAGCGTGTTAAGAGAGCTATTTACATCCTCATCAATATCGATCGGTATAACAGCGGCAATACCTTCGCGCTGCACTTGTTGCAAGTGATCTTCTGACTTGCTGGTTCGGAAACCAGCCGAATCACACTTGCGCACAACACCGTTGTGATGATGTTGCCGTCGGATCACGGCTGCTTCGTTGATGCCACTCGGTTCTGGACTAGTTGGCACTGAGTTGGCAGTCTCTTTAACGTCCAACAGCGGCGTGGAGAGCGATATCGGTGACGTAGGCACCGAAAAACTTGTCTCGTCCGGTGAGCTGTTCGCTTCGCTTTTCACAGTTGTCGACGAGGAGGAGGATGACGAGTTATGATGTTGTTGTTGTTGTAGCTGATGCTGCTGTTGCTGGTAGTGTTGTCGATGATGCGCGTGATGATGATGATGGTGGTGGTGGTGATGGTGATATTGTGATGATGGCCCAGTGTAGTCTCTGGCCGAGGAGCTATCAACCAGGTCAATGGTTGCAGTTGCGGCTGTCTGCTGTATGCGAACTCTGTCCGAGTTCCTCTGCTGTTGTTGCTGTAAGAGTTTCTGTTTAAATGAGGAGGAGGACGATGTAACACCGGCACTTAAATCGTCATTAAAGTCACTGCCTAAGCACTGTTGTGTTTGTTGTACATCGCCTCCTCCTCGCTGGCTATCGCTACCATATGGAGCGGTATTTATCTCGTAATTGAACTCGTCGAGGCTTTCTTCGTCCAGTTTGTCCTGTTCGTCAGGATCTATTTCTTCAGCTTCTTCGACGTCGTCCTCGTCGTCGTTGTTATCGTTGTCGTCTTCCTCTTCGTCCCTATCTAACTCTTCACAGAGCAACAATGTGTCATTAGTTAAGGAGTCCTTGCGGAATTGTCTATCACTACTGTTATTACTACTATATGTATTATTAATACTATGGTCTTTTCGATTGTTAGTCTTATCTTTCTTTTTTATTAAATTCACTGAGTCAGAGCTCTCTGAGTGCGATGGCGAAGCCGAAGACGATGATGGTGTTGATTCTCCAGAGGCTCGTGGTGCTAAGGCCCCATTGGCACGGGCTGCAGCACGATTTGGAGAATCACGTAAGCTATCCACCTGCAAATTTTATAAAAATAAGCTTAATGAGACAAACGCTTAGAATTTGTTAACTGTACCTTTTTAGCGTGAGCTGGAATCAAATTACTAC
Organism: Melangyna quadrimaculata; assembly: GCA_949320155.1. Lineage (NCBI taxonomy): Eukaryota > Metazoa > Arthropoda > Insecta > Diptera > Syrphidae > Melangyna > Melangyna quadrimaculata. The sequence continues at coordinate 408,324,744 of OX439483.1, forward strand.
TCTGTGGTGTTCGTGATAAATTCAGGATTAAATCTCCGGTCATCATGTACGCCTCAAAGCGTGCCTTTGTTGTTGGCGGAGCAGATGTTGGCTCTCTTATTTGAAGCTGATCACAATCTTTTATATTTGTACCACCTGATTCCAATTGTTGATTATAGAAACTATTGGTGAGTGAAAAATTTCCATTACCATTCCCATTGGCATTGGCTTTTGGAATTTGCGATGGCCGTGGCCTTTTATGTTGTGGCGAATGTTGAACATTCTTCGGTGCTGGACACTTTAAAGCTAAAGCAGTTGGAATGCGAGAAGGACGACATGGTGATTCGACAAGGATTTTTGTCGTCGACGATGACGGACTTAATTGTGTTGGTCGACGTATTGACGATGTTAAAGGATCTGATTTACGTGATGTTTTTATATCGAAGATATTTGGAGATTCTCGTGGTGAATCGGAATTATAATGAAGATTCTTTGTGCTGGCTAGTTGTTCTTTGATGCGAGCTTTTATTTTTGGATCTGCCAAGAAGAAATTTGTTAGTTATTTAAATTTGTTTTTAAATTAATTAAGTTACTTACCTCTTTTAAGTTCTAGAGTGACAAGATCTTCAGATAATCGCAGACATTTCAAAACTAAAAGCAATCAAATTGAATTAGTTGACAAACAAGAGCAAGATTTTTCTTACCCTCTTTTGTTGTGTATCGATGAACATCAGTCCCATTAACTTTAACAATAATATCTCCAGCTTCAACCTGAAATGAAAAATTAAACATTAATTGTTAGTGAGTCCTTAACTTTGCCCCCATGGGTCAATGAAGAATTTCAAAATATTGAACTAACAATAAATCTTAACGTACAATAAAGCATTGTATGTATAACATTTTCAAAAATGATTTCCTCAACCACTTTAGATTCTATCAACAACTTTGTATTGGGAACATCGAATATAAATTAAAATACTAATCAATGCCAAGAAATAATGAACATCTATTTATTGCCACGGAATCAAGTGCAAGTACAAGGACTCAATTAATATATGTAGATATTCAACGCATTATCGTCCCCACTCACACCACACATATAATTTAAATTACATTCGTGATCTTTGAGAAAATGCCTTCATCTCAAGCACAAACATTTTGAAAAAAAAAACAACCAAAAAAATCTATTTTTACCCAAATGTTCGAAATTGAGTGCGAGAACTCTTGCGTGCGTTCAGTAAAACAAACAACAAATCTTTAATACCGTTTTCGTTTGGTTCCGGAGCTCGCTGATCCGGAATGCCAAACGAACAAGTTAAAAAACATTTTTGATTCTGAAGTGTGTGGGCGTTTTTTGTTTTTAGTTAAGAGCAGAGTCTAAGTCCCGATCTACATTGCCCGATTTTTCCACGAAGATTTTTCCAGAAATCGTGTGAAATGTACACACAGAACGATTTTTTCCATAAGATTTTTTCCTTGTCTTCTTCATTTTTTTATTGCTGTGCTCTTCATGTTTCGTTGATATGCACTCACACCATCAAACGAACGGCACACTGACACCAAACACACACAAAAAAATGAAAAGAAGACGAGAGAGAACATAAACAGACTGGAAAAATCGTTCGAGTTTTGTGGTACAATCAATTTGATCCCTACCCCTCACTTTTCACTCCCTTCACCTACGAACAAAAGATCGGCACTGGAAAAATCGTTCAATGTAGACCGGGACTAAGCAGTCAAACAAAATCTGTTTCTTTTTTAACTCAGAGCACTCGAGAATTAAAAATTTGTCCCGAACTACATTGTCCGATATTTCCACGAAGATTTTTCCAGAAATCGTGTGAAATGTACACACAGAACGATTTTTTCCATGAGATTTTTTCCTTGTCTTCTTCATTTTTTTTTATTTCTGTGCTCTTCATTTTGCATTGATATTCACTCACACTATCAACCCAACGGCACACTGACACCGAACACACACAAAAAACTGGAAAGAGGGCGAAAGAGAACATAAACAGACTGGAAAAATCGTTCGAATTTTGTGGTACTGGAAAAATCGTTCAATGTAGACCGGGACTTTGTATTTCTTTTTTTGTTCTGAACATGCTCAGAGCATGTTCAGAGTGCGCTCTATGACCTCAGAATAAATCGACTGAGCATTGAGAGTAGAAATCTGATTGTTTGATTATTGTTAATTTTTATTTATTTTATTACATTTTTTACTCGTTTGTGTTGTGGAGAAAGCAGAAGCAGAATGACAGCAGTAAATAAAAAAAATGTCAATAAGGAGATGACATCGTAATTTTCAAATGTATTTTAAAAATAAATCAAAGACCATCCTTGACTCTGTTCAGAGTCCCATTCTGAACTAAAAAAGGAAAACGGCCTATGGTTCGTTAGTTTTGAAACGTCAAATGCAGATGTGAAACTATTTTGAAACTAAGTTGCCGGCAACTGGGAGTTTGTAGGCGAGAAGGGCGTAAGGGAAAGAAAAAAAATCTCCCCTCTCACCCTTCTCGCCTACAAACAACCTAGTTTCTGGCAACTCAGTTTCCTTGTTTGTCATAGTTTCTTATTCCATTATTTGGTAACATGGTGGTTTGCTTTTTTTTAGCAAAACTGTAATTTTTTTTGTAATTCTAGCTGTGAACTAAAGTTTGCAGTTTTGGTATTGGGGTTTTCCATTGGTAAATGAAGAATTTGATGAGGAATTTGATTTTTTTCGTGATGAATGGAATGATATTTGAATTCATTTTGTTGTTGTTATGGTATTGGTGTATTTTTGTCTCTATAAATCTGTAGATGGCTGATGAATACAATAAAACCAGTCGACAGTTTTTCTACATTCAACTTTGTTTTTCATTTGATGGGATTTAAATTTTTAAAATATAAATAGACGATTACAAGGCTGTAATTAGTGATGAGGGATAAATTGTTATCTGATATACATATATATACTAATTTAAAACTGCTTCCATTTTAATTCAAATATTACTTTTTAGTCTTTACATTTTCACAACAAATTTCTTTTATTTTACTGAAATAAAGTAATGAAAACATGCACTTGCCAAATGTAGTAGCCCGTAGCGTAATAGTAAGTGCGTTCGACTGTCACGCTGGAGGTCTGGGTTCGCTTCCCAGCCTCGTCCACCTAAAAACTAAAAAGTTTTTTTTTTCAGGGCTACTGCCTCTTGCGAGGGATTGACAAATCCTCCAAGAGTATCACTTGTTACGAACAAGTGCTTCTCGTCTAGCCGTTCGGATTCGGCATACAATTGTAGGTCCCTTCCATTCCTGTCGACAGGCGCACACAGGAATGGTTGCGAGTAGTTAGTCACTAGGCACTGGTTCTTCATGAGCCGTTGTGCCACCCAATTTATTTATTTACTTGTCAAAATAACAGCTGGCAATTGTACTGGTGTTAGTAAAAGGAGGGGTATCGATGGTTTACGGATCTGCCAAATTGATACAGAATCAAAAAAAAATATCAATATTTGTTGCCTAATGGAAGGCTTTATTTGTCAGAATCGGCGTTTTGACAGATATGTATCAAAAAAATATTGAAGTTTTTTACCAATGGTAATCATAATCGGAGAGTCCAAAAATATAAAACCGCATGATATTCTTTTTGGAACTAGCCGATATTTACAAATTAACGCATCTGTCAAAAAATGACAACCATTACTTTGATAAGACGGAAATAAAGGTTGATTTTCGAAGACCAGCCTCGTCCACCTAAAAACTTAAGTTTTTTTTCGAGCTACTGCCTCTTGCAAGGAATTGACAAATCCTCCAAGAGTATTACTTGTCATGAACAAGTGCTTCTCGTCTAGACGTTCGGATTCGGCATAAAATTGTAGGTCCCTTCGATTCCTGTCGACAGGCGCACACAGGAAGGGTTGCGAGTTGTTAGTCACTAGGCCCTGGTTCTTCACGAGCCGTTGCGCCACCCAATTTTTTTATTATTATTTTGAAAACCCAGTTTTTTAGTTGTAAGTTAAACCACAGTTAGTTTACTCTGGAAATAGATTTGCCTACAGTTTAGTAAATAAGCAGTTGTTCAGTAATGGATGAATGTAGAAAGAAAAATATTAAAAACATCTGTTGATTTAATCCATATCTAACTCATCAAATTTGGTTTAACTTAATCGCGCAGTGAAAAATTGGCTCCAAGTGAAATTTTAAGGTTACTGTTTTCAAAGTAAATACGTCGACGTTGGTAAATAAATGAGAGGGGGATATATTGATATTTGGTAAAAAGTGTGGTTATACCTTAAATCGACGAAATTCGTTAAATCTTAGGTTCGCGGTTCAAATGTATTCACAAATGATATCACAAAATTGTTATTGTGACGTTTGTCGTTTTTTTTTGAAAGTATTTGACATTTATTGGAAGTATTTGACATTTAAAGTACATTTTGGTGGGATGATGATTTGCTTCAATCAAATAAAAGCAATAAATAATTTACTATATGAAGTCGAATGCGTTAAGTCTCCAGAGCAGTCTTTTTGTTTCGACACTTCATTTTTTGTTTTTGATTGTTTGGTTGTTTTTACTTAGAGAAGGAATTTTTTTTTATTGAAATAACAATGTTCATGCATGATTATAATCGGTCCACCTACAATCATTTAATTTCATCATTTTAGATCATTTATGTATGTATAGGCTGACTTAGGGCTTACTTAGCTTTTTAGTGCTATAAGTGGGAAAGGAATTATCAAATCTGCAAATATCAGCAACTTATATGAATGTATACATTTAATTGTGCACGCGTCAAAAACAAATGGTCCAACACACATCGTCAAAAAGTATCTCATTCTTATGTGTCAGTGTCACCAAAATAAAACTACTGCACTTACAAAATAACATTTTGCATTCAATGTTTGTATATAAGTTGATGTATAAATAAAACATTGTCATGGCAGTTTAGGTCGACTATTTTTTTTTTTATCTTATTTATATTTTGTCTTTAGTTATTTGCATGGCGATGACGTCCTTCATCGCTCAGCAGCAACACCGGCAATATATGGAGCACGAATTTAGTCTTCTGCACATATTGATTCGAATGCTGTTTTCGAGTGAAAGAGGACTTAATATACATAGGGTGTCTGTGATGTGTGTGTGTTTTCGGATTACTTTGGGGAACAGGAAACAACTGCAAAAGGCAAACAATACAATACATTCTATTTTGGGATTTCTATTGACACTCGAGGACAAAGTAGACGACTTGATGGATTTGTATGTCACAGTCAAGGGGTTGACTGGAAATGTGATCATCGAGTAGATATGCGGTTATGTATATTTATTGTCAATGGATATATTTATTTTTGAATTGCAATAGTTTATACAAACAAATTATTAAACAGAAATTTTAATATTGCTCTTTACATCTCGATATAAAGGTTATCTGGAGGCAAATTTTGTATTCAATATGCTATTTTGTGTGCCCTTTATGATAGCTTAGCAATAACTGCACATACAAATACCATCGCCGCTTAACATTTGTATAACAGATTTAATTCTTTAATAAAATCAGCTTATTTTATTAGTGCGGGTTGTTTATCGCCACGAACTAAGCGGAATTACATAACTAAGGACTATTAAACTTTTGAAGTGACACTTGAGATTGACAATGTGATGATGCAGACATACAAATTTTTAAAACAATGAAGTGGTATGTGCTCAAGGATCACGGTAAAACATCTAAAGAAATTTTAAACTGGGTGTCAAACTGCACATTGACATTTGACGAGTGAAAGGAGGTCCATTATTTTTTTTTTCGATTTTGGCAGATATTAGGTACCATAGTTTCTTCGAATGTGCTTAAGAACCGCAAGAGGTTGTGCAATTAGGCTTTTTAATATATTCAGTAATATAACAAATGTCAGAATTTTCACTTTGATAAAAATGACTCTTTTTACTTTGACAGCTCCCTATTATTTGCCCTATTTATTCGAGAGTGGCAAAGTACTCACGACTTATGAGTCCTTAATATTATAATTTAAATGGAAGGCATAAAATATGTAGTTGCCTGAAAAACGTATCTACTCACACAAAAACATGAGGATAAATTGTACTAGATTATGAATTTCATATACTCATAAACTTTGCCATCTCCAAAGGAATACGGTTAATGTTATACTCGTACTGTATTCCCACTGAACGAAATTGCGCAATTTTAAATTATTTTGCCGAAATCATCTTCGAAATTGCACAATTTCCCATCGAATGACGCAATTTCAAAATTATCTTAAATCACCTCAATTTCCATGAAATTGCGTACGAAATTGGGTTTTATACCAGTTTATACCACTTTTTCGATAAAGTAAAGAAACAGACGTTAGTTCGCATCTTTTTACTGTTACTGTTAATTTATGTTGTAAAAAAAAGGATTAAAAACAATTTTAATGATTAGGTACTATGAATTATTATAAATTAATTATTTTAATAGCTTAAACAGATACAGCTAAAAAAAAAGTATGCCATCTGATTTGTTTAATAAATATGAACTTTTTTTTAATAAATTTTGTATATATAAAAATTCTTGAAAATTTTCTAAAATAAAATTTGGTATGCCAACTTCTAGTATTTAATAAAATACAATTTTTCACAAAACTAAAAAACACATCATTAGCCCGTTTTCAAGATATTGAACTTTCAAAAAAAAAAAAAAAAAATCAATATTTTTTAAAAAATCCAAAAATTATTTTTTCAAAAAATTTTATATGCAAAATTGTTTAAATTGCAAGCGACCTTTTGAATAAAAATTTTGGTTGAAATCGGTGTAGTAGCTAACGAGAAATTTTAAAACCGAAAAATCGTTATAAAAATTTTCTTTTTCTACCAAAATATTTGATTTGGTAATTTTTAAATCAAAAACAAAATTTCAATTTCCCCTCTAGGGAATTACATAAGAAGGTCGAGGTACAGACAGACGGACAGACCGACAGAATTGCGAGACCCACTTTTTTTTCGCGTTCTCTATAATCGTAATATCAGGGAAAATTATTATCTCGAATTTTTTTTTTGCACGAATCCTAAACTTGCCCTATACTACGTATATCGCAAGTAAAAAAATATGTCAAAAAGAAAATATAAACAAAAAATCATGGAATTCAGCAGAAGAAGATCTTATTCTCGAGCTCTGGGAAGAAAAAATAGACCAGCTGCAAGGAGCTCGAAAAAACAGCCCTTTTTTTGACAAGCTATCAAACGAAATTGTCTCAATTGCTAGTGTAGGCACTTTGGGTAATTTTTAAATTGAAGTCACGAATTTGCGCGATTTCGGGCCCAGTGGGCACATACTATTAGGAATACTTAAGTATTATACAATTTTACACTTGATTTACGGTAGAACTGTACAGAGCTATTTGCATACAATGCGAACTAAAGCTAGAGTGCGTTTGGGTTGAGACAAGAAATAAATTGTAAAAAGATTTTGGGCAAATTTGTGTGGAAACTGGTCGTTGGACCAACACAAATGAATTTGGTTACAAATTAAAGGTGATTTTTAGCTTGTATTGTCACAAAATACAATATTTTCAAAATCTTACGCGGGAGTTCCGAGATATTTGAGCTCAAAGTTGCCGATTGCAAAAAGGTTTTTTTTTTCGAAATAACTGTTCGTAATTTTCGATATAAAAGACACAGGAAAATGGTTTTAATATGAAATGAAACGAATTTTTTTATAAGCAAAGTTAAGTCCCCTTTCCCCGTCTATAAGCAGAATTAGTGTCCTTTGAAGCAAGTTTTGTTAAAAAGCAGATATTCATTTTGGAATTTAGACATTTTATATGTTATAACAGATTGCAAATAGAGCTTTTCAATTGTATTAAAAGAGGGCTACATGAAACTTGGCCCCAATGAAATACGGCACCAAACATAAAATGAAAAATGGCCCGAAAATTTATATGGGAAACAAACAAAATCAAAATTAAAAATTTGTAAATTGGGGTAATTTTTCATGTTTTTGGTGCCTTTTTTCGTTTTTTATTTTGGGGTGGAATTTCATTATAAGAAATGGCCACAAACTTTTATTCTTAAACCAAAATACTTTTGCAAAAAAAAAAACTTTGATAAAAAACCGACGAAAACATAGGCGCCTGCCAGGCGACTGAGCTATGTACATATATTTCAAATAGAAATTGTATTTTTTGTTGGATTAAGTGGATATACTTCCGACATATACAGGGTGTCCAGTAAATAATGGATAACCTTGGAATTATGACCGTCCTGAAAACTAATAAAAAAAAGTCTATCCCAACCACAAGAAAAGATATGTGCATTTTTTTGTTCAGTGCATTATTTTTTGCGTTATTTTACGTTTTTGAATACCACGACTACAAGTGAATGAATTCCACGGTTTTTTTTCGTAGCAATATTTAACATTGTTTGTGCCAAAACATAAGAAGGCAAAAATTATAATAACTTTTGGAATTTTTAGAGAAAAAAATTATTGAACTTTGATTTTCGATGAAAAATTTGAAAGAATATAATTTTTGAAAAAGTTAAATCATCTCTGGTATGAAAAAATGCATGAATACCTAAGTGACCAACTATTTTTAAAGTATGCGTGTCGAATGCGGATTTCAAATTGGTATAGTTTATTATTGTTTCTAGAACCAATAGCAAGTTATTTGTAAAAATCTGCAATACTCGAGCCAATTTAGCACAAACAAAAGTTTTCAAAATTAGCACAGTAAACGTGAAAATAATACTATGCGTTGAACATGGTAGATATTTGATTGATTGCCTGTCTTTATAATGTTGTTCTAATGATAAATCCAAGCTTCTAACTTCTAGGGCCGAATGCAACATTACCAAAAATGTTAGCAAAATGCAAAAAAACGGCTACATTTTCGAGCTTGTTTTGAATTATACCTCTTCAATTGTTCTTTTAAAAAAACATCAAATATTTTGGTAGTGGTTATTCCCAAATTAATTTTCTTATAAGAGGTGCATTAAATAAATCGAATACAGCAAGCCGATCAGCTTCTCAGAGGAGGTATGCAATCTTGTTCAAGCCGCTGCATTACAAATATACCAGAGATACAGGAAGATGGACATGAGGTCTAGGGCCAATTTTGTGGCCACCCCGTTCACCAGACCTAAATCAAGTTGATTTTTTTATTGGGGCTGCATTAAGAAAATCGTGTTCAGCAAGCCCATCAGGTCCTTAGAGGAAATGAGAAATCTTGGGGAGGCAGCTGCATTACAAGATTCTGAGCAAAAATTAACAAGATTATTATAAGATTTTCATTTATTCAAAGGTGCAGAACCTGTATTAGAATGGGTGGAAAACAGTTTGAGCATTTGCTTAAAATTAAAAAATAAATATCTACTTTTGTTTTTGTTTTCTTACTAAGTGATCAAGTAATTGAAAGTTGGCTCAAAACTCAAAAGACTATTTGTTTGAAGAAAATAACAAATAAACTAAAAGCAACTGCGAAAATGTTTTATAGTTTTGTTAGGGCCCAATAGACCAGGTATAATTCAAAAGAAGCTTGAAAATTTAGCCGTTTTTTTGCAATTTGTTGACATTTTTGGTAATGTTGCAATCGGCCTTAGAAATTTGGATTTATCACTAGGATAATATCATAAAAACAGGCAATCAATCAAAAATCTACCATATTGGACGCATGATATTATTTTCCCGTTTAATTTGCTAGTTTTTAAAACATTTGTTTTTGCTAAATTGACTCTCTTGTTGATAATTTTTACCAATAACTTCCTATTGGTTCGAGATCCAATAATAAATTATACCATTTTGAAATCCGCATTTAACGCGCATATTTTTTAAATAATTGGCCACTTAGGTATTCATGCACTTTTTCATACCAGAGATGATTTAACTTTTTCAAAAATTATTTTCTTTCACATTTTGCAGCGAAAATCAAAGTTCTATAATTTTTTTCTCTAAGAATTCCACCAGTTATTATAATTTTTGTCTTCTTGTGTTTTGGCACAAACAATTGGCGTTTTTCTTTTTTAACTCTGAGCAGATCACGAAACTGTCAAACAAAAATTCTGTTTTTTTTTTAGCTCAGACATATCAGAGCTCAAAAAGTGCGTTTCTTTTTTCCATTTGAGCTACCTCAGAGCTAAATCGATTAGCTCAGAATAAATGACCGAGCAAATCGAGCGAAACGCTGAGCGAAGCCAACTTCACTTTTTTTTAGTGATTTGACAGACGAAAGAAATACAAAAAATTAAAAATGGATTCCCAGGACAGTCGCCCGTCTAAATCAGGTAAACAAAAATGTATTTTAGTAATACACCTATGAAATGACAGTTCAGTGCTCAAATGTGTTTCATAAATAAGTCTAAGGGCTCTGATCATAATCTGCTCACAGCTCTGCTCTGATCGCTCAGCCTCTGCTCAGAGGTTTATTTAGAGCCAAAAAAGAAAAACGCCAAATGTTTAATATTGCTACGAAAAAAAAACCATGTAATTCATTCACTTGTAGTCGTGGTATTCAAAAACGTAAAATAACACAAAAAATAATGCACTGAACAAAAAAATGCACATATCTTTCCTTGTAGTTGGGATAGCCTTTTTTTATTAGTTTTCAGGACGGTCATAAAGTCTACTATGAGGCATTCCAAGGTTATCCATTATTTACTGGACACCCTGTATATATTTTATCATATATATATTTTTTTTTTAGATTAAAAAAGGGACGAGAACACTCAAAACTGGCCTCTTTGCTTAGGGCTAACGACACAGTCAAACACGAACAAATGTTCACCCCTATTACCGATGTCGTAAACGACATGGCAGGTCACAAAACTCTTACAGCCATATTAATAAAAACAGCGCTTAACTCACCTATAACTTTCGAGCTCTCGCGTAAGCATGGATTAAGAGATAACTCGTGAATTAAAACGTTTATTTACTTTTCTTAATGATAACTCGCCGCCAGCTGCGTTTATCAATATGGGGGTAGGTATATTCTCCTTATATAATTTGTTTTATAAAATGTATTGTTATTTTATTTGTGATGGATAAAACAAGAACACATTTGGTTATATTAAAACCAGAACGAGCAGTTGGCTAAGGGTTTTTTAAGGGGATACAAAAAAATGAATTTGAAAATGAAATGGAATACCATGAGCAGCTGAACAACAATTGTCTTCCAGTAAGAGATGGAGATGACCCCTTCAGCCACAAGCTGCCGCAACATTATCCTCAATCTGTCAGAAGGATCGCAACTGATGACCAAACCATCAGTGAAATACTTGGGTATCAACTTTGAGGAGAGGTTTCGTTTCAACCCGCACGTAACAGCTACTCTAAAAAAGCTAATTACGCTTTCCACCGAATCCACCCTCTAATGCGGAAGAGGAATGAACTGACCCAGAGCACAAAGTTGCTTCTCTATAAGAAACTTCTCAGACCGATCATCACATACGGCTTTCCTACATGGTTTACTATTTCCAAAACCAGCATAAAAAAGCTTGGAATGTTTGAGAGGAAAATTCTGCGGATCTGCACGGGACTACATTTCAACCATCAGCGACGAAAGCATCACAGCAACAAGCGACTCTACGAAGCTTCCGGAATAACACCCCTGGAATAATACATGATCAAACGATTGACGAGCAATCTATGCAATCATCCGAACCCTATAGTGAGAACCATAACCAGCGAAGAGAGATACCCCGAGCATCGATACCTGGATGTAACAGCAATACTGGACGAAGGAATCATTTCTATCAACGATGACGAAGCAATTCAATTCTATGAGGACGCAGCGTCAAACTACCACCGTGGCTAGTAGCCATCCTTACCCCGCATACCACCGCAAAGACAACCGGATATGAACAACCCGAGATGAACCATCCATAACAATGTAAATAGTATAAGACAATCAAAGACAATTTTTTAAATAATTTTTATAAAAATAAAAAACAATGTATAAAATTAGGCCCCTTATGTGCCAAAACAATTTAAAACATCAATGTATTATACTGTAAATTAGAATTAAGACCCAATTGTATACACTTCAGTTCAATAAAATATATTATTATATTATAAGAGATGGAGATGGAAAAATGTTGGAATCGCTTATTCCATTGATATACACAAATTCTAAATGATCGCTTTTATTAAGTTTGGGCCTACTTCAAATTTAAAGTGAGGAAAAAAATGATCTACAACTCAAAGGAAATAAAAAATGCAACTGGGGGAGGCCGAAACTAGTTGTAAGTTTTATCAAAGTGGTTAAATCCAAGTGGAAACCCAATTGTTGAATCCCAGTTTGCTTTCAAAAAATGGCCAACTACATCCGGTCTTGACCTGCATCAACACAAACTCAGGCAGTTGCAGACACTTCACTTTAGTATTAAGAAGCAATCGCTTTAAATACGGAAGATAGTTTCGGAGCAATAACATCAGGAACAGCAAAATAAAATTGAAGAGCCAGCAGGAAAGAAAAGACGGCACACGCTTCTGCTGTTTAACAGGTCAAAAGATAATTCATGAATTAAAATTTCTTACTAGTTACAATAAACTTCTAATTCTCGCAAAGTATCAAATATTGACAAAAATCTACTACAATTGACGAAAACTCTGTTGCCACCAAAGACTAATAATAGTAGTAGAAGTAGTAAAATGTTTTTATTTCCAACATAATATCAAAAAGTTGACAATTTTTTAAAATTTAATTTCGGGTTTAATTATTATGTATAAAATACAAAACTTACGACAATGACAAAAGTCGTCTGTCGGGTAGTTAAATTTACTTTAATTTTAACAATTTTAAATAGAGTTTAAAGATATTTTTTTTAATAAAACTTTTATTAGTTTAATTCTCTCACTAGTTCATTCCTGTATGGCAAGGTCACAGTGATGTAATTGTTAAGCCTATCAAAATCGTGGCAGTTCTCTCCATTCAGTATAAGGATAACTTCATTAAATGTTAAGCTGACTCTCCCAAAGAAACTTAAGCGGAATTCTCTTAAACCTGGACATTTGCCTAAGAAGTGATGGATGTTCTATTCTTGCATTAAGTTGCACACAGTACATATTTTATGATACATTCACTTTGAGAAGTATCACTCTCGTCCCAATGCAGTCCGAACCTATGTCCAAGATGGTTTAACTCTTTTACCCAGAACAGTTTATTTCTCAAAAGCATTTTTTTAGTTGATTTGGTAGGCTTCTTTCACTGTACTCGAAAATTGTTTTTGCTTTATACCGGAGGTGGAGATCAAGGGTATAATAGTGCCCGTCTTCTGCCCCTGTTTCTTATGACAACGCGTAGTTTGCTGTAAATGCAGGTAGTTCTAAAATTCGTTTCAAAAAATAGCGTTGGAGTTTATCCTACTTCTTGGAACATACCGAAACCCCAGACCTGTGCACCATAAGTTTGGATTGCCCTGTAAACTGCCTGGAACAATTTCCACTTTGCTCCTAGGTTGATGTTTCTTTTGGATATGAAAGACTTCCAATGACTTTTGTTCACTTTGGGTGACGTAAAATAAAGCCCGACGAAATAAAGCAAAATATCAAAAATTTGGTCTTATTTCGATTTTATTATGAATTTGTGATAAAAGCATTTATGAATCATATACCTACATGAAGTGTGGGTCTTAATGCCAATTCTAAAAAGCAAAAACATCCGCATGTTCTTTTTTGTGGTGGACCTTTTTACCACTCTAAAAAGGAAATAACCACCGCGGGAGTTATTTACTTTTTTTTTGGGGAAATTAACACCCTCGGGAGCTAGTGCTGTGGTCGATAATGGACTGCACCACTTATACCTTCTAACAACACGTGGAATAAAAGCTTCTGATATCACTGCATGTCTTTGTACAAACACATTTCGTCGTAAATATTTCCAAATAAAATTTTGAAAGCGAAATAAGGCCAAATTTGAAATTTGGTCTTATTTTCTTGGGCTTTATTTCACGTCACCCTCACTTTGCACACACACTTTCTCAACAAATGTAAGCTTTCGCACACAAGCTTTTTCATAAAATCGCAGTTTTTTTTTTGTCGTTTGTGTCATTTTTTTTTTAAATTTTAAATACCGGTTAAAACACCAACTCGAGTGAATTACATAAATGGTTAACATCAATTAACTTTAATTGTGTTTTATTGATGATTAAAGACAGTTCATTTAAGAGAGGTGTTAATGTGTCAGAATTTGATTGGAATACAAACTATAACTTGAATGAATGAATAATAAAAGGGGTTTAAGTACACTGCGACCTTAAGATCTATTGTGCCCCCGTCTAGAGCTAGATTTGATCGCTCATTCTATAGCTCTTACTGCAAGTTTGTTTCTTTGATAAACTTAAGTATTTGGAGTTCTTTCAGAGATGGTAGTTCATTTTCTTCTATCTGGTGACGTCCCAGATACCTATGTCTTTGTTGCATGAATGCATCGCATTTACTTAATATATGGTCAGGTGTTTCCTCATGAGTGTTGCAGGGGGAAATTTCACACCAAACCCACCTGATGATCCAGCGTTTCTGAACAAAGTCGAAG